>VXBW01003422.1:562595-607618 GCA_013400375.1 Thinocorus orbignyianus
TCCCCGGGGTGCGCCCCGGCTCCCACCCACGGTGCACGGCGCCTCTTCCCGGTGCACCTCCACGGTCCCCAGCCCCGCTGTGCGCCCCGGCTCCCACCGACGACGCACAGCTCCTCATCCCGGTGCACCTCCCGGTTCCCAGCCCCGCGCCTCCGGCAGCGTCTCCCCCTCACCTTGGGGTCCCCGAAAACGCGCANGCAAGGCAACGGGGCGCCTGTTGGATCCTTCAGGGCTTGTCCCTGCCCCAGCCGTGCCCCCAGCGCATCCCCCGGAGGAGCCGAGCGACCGGCACCGCTCCGGCAGCGGGACACCGGGACACCGCGGGAGCACCGGGATGCGGCGGGACCGCGCTGGCTCCGCCGGAGGGAGCCCGCACACGCCCCGCAGGGCTCGGCGTCCGTGCCCCGGCCGTGTCCCGGCTCTCAGCCCCTACACACCGGGGCTCGACCNNNNCGACCCGGTTCTCACCCCAGGGCTTGTGCGGCAGCTTGGCCCCGGGGCACGGTCCGGCTCCCACCCCCGGTGCACAGCGCCTCTTCCCGGTGCACCTCCCGGCCCCCAGCTCCCAGACCACCTCCCGGTTCCCAGGTCCGGTGCACGTCCCGGTTCTTATCCCCGGGGTGCGCCCCGGCTCCCACCCACGGTGCACGGCGCCTCTTCCCGGTGCACCTCCACGGTCCCCAGCCCCGCTGTGCGCCCCGGCTCCCACCGACGACGCACAGCTCCTCATCCCGGTGCACCTCCCGGTTCCCAGCCCCGCGCCTCCGGCAGCGTCTCCCCCTCACCTTGGGGTCNCCTGGGGGTCCCCGAAAACGCGCCCCCCCCGCTCCATGCTGCCGCCACCACCCCTGCTGCTTCTGTCGCTGTCGCTGCCCCGCACCGCTCCGCTCCCACCGCCCCGCTCCGCCCCCGGCCCGCCCCGCGTCGGCCCCGCTCCGCCCCGCGGCTCCTCGGCGGCGTGTCTCTGTCCCGGTGCGCGGGGTGTCTCTGTCCCCCTCCCCGGGTCCCTGGAATCCCGCCCGGCAGACCCCCTCTGTCCCCCCGCGTTTCCCTGGGGAGTCCCGGGGCCGGGCGGGGTCGCTCCGCCGATAGCGTCGAAGGGAAATAGACGGCGATAAAACCAGCAGCAGGGCTGGAATGCACCCCCCGGCTTTGGTTGCAGTCTTAAGGCAGTGCAACAATATTTTTTTTAACCTAAAAAGGACTTAATGGTTCTGTTTGGGAGCACCCAGCCCTCACCCTCTTTCCTGCTTACAAAGCTGCTGCTCGGTGACGTCCTTCTTGCGTCCGATGGCTTTTCGGACTTGGTTGGTCCATCACACACCCGAAAACTCGTGCTCAGTGGTTTTTTTCAAATTTTGTCGTGACCTGGCCATGCTTTGGGCTGCTGGTCTGCCTCCAGCCTTCTTCTCCCGTGGGTGACACACATGGCAGCCCACATCGTTGAGGGACAGCGGGGCAAAATGCTCCTCCCCACCGAGCATGTCCTGTGGTACCGGAGAAAGCAGAGCTCCAGTCTTGGACCATCCACAGTCATATCCGTTTAACTAAGGTCAAATCTGCAGGGTGGAACCGCTCCCCAGGGTGAGCTTTGAGAAACATCCCTTGGGTCCTGGGACAGCCTCATGGGGCATGAGATCCAAGCTGCCTGGAGGGCCTTGTAAGCAGGAAGGTGATGTTTCCAAAACCATGGCAGAGATTGGGATCACGACCTTGTTCTGCATGACTGGAGTTCACCTGCTCAGGTCTGTGGGGAGCCTTGGAGGTGAAAATCACTGTAAAATATTCCCATCACTCGCGTTGGTGTTTAAGTGGAGAAAGCACTTAGGGCTGTAGGGATGAAGGCTACCACAAATGGCTTGAAAATCAAGTTTCCTCTTCTCCTTCCCCAGCTGTGTTTACACCAGAGGGACACTGTTTGTGGAAGTTGGCAGCAGGGAATTAGCTACGCCAGAGTCCTGCCTGCGGGGACAGGGAGGGCTGGGCACTCCTCCAGCCCAGTGCTGTCACAGCCACGCTGCTGCCCCAGCAAGGTGGCGTGAAACAGCCCAGGAGAGCGAGCAGCCCTGAAAGTGGGGTCTCTAAACTGGTGCTGGGCACTGCTTAGTGAATGCAGGACATGCTGCGGACTCACTGCTCCACAAGGAAATGTCACTGGCACCCCTTGTCACTCCTCCCCAGCTTTGCCATGAGAGCAGCGATGGAATTTCAGCCCCAAAGCCAAGCAGGCATTGAGAAAACAGAAGTTTTTCAGCTCAGATCCTGAGGTCACTTGGGTATGTGCACCGCAGCAGGGCTCGTGGGAAAAGCGCAGGGCTTGGCCAGGGAGGAAAGTTCATCAACACGTTGGTTTTTATTAAGTACCACCTTTCACAGATGCCCTGACTGCATCCATACCGTAGAGATGAGAGCACATTAGTCACAGTTAACCAGCAAAAATATTCTTTACAAAATAGTGACTGGCAGGGAAAAGTAACTGTTAGCTGCCAAAGGCAGTGCCAGCACCGCTCAGGGCTTTCAGGAGCCTGTGGGACAGAGCAACAATAAACCAGGCTCCTGGGAAACCAGTAGGAATAAGCAGCAGGTATTTTATGTGCTAAAACTTGTGATTTCTGGAGCCTCCAAAAGGTGAGATTTTCCAGGCTCCTGAAGCTTTTTAAGCACTGAATTTGGGCGAGACTCCCCTGGGTGTGCACAGAGGATCTGGGCAGAAATAAAAATGTTCTGAGTGTGCAAATCAGCAACTGGGTGTGAAATTGTCCCTGGGCAAGGCGAGCTCTGGCTCATATGGACCATTTCACCTTCACATCATGGGCACTTTTAGAAACCACTTTAAAAAACATCTGTTTTGCCTGAAGAACATCACATATTTGAGGTCTGACTTCTGGTTCAAAGCATCTGTAGCATAAATGGTCCCAGTGTGAATACACGGGGCTTTCTAATGGTCTTTTGCGGGCACAGACTTGCTTGATGCATCACCTACGTTGGAAGGACAGAGGTCAGTTAGAGCCTTTACTTGAAATTCAAGGAAATTACAAGGTAAAAACAATAACATGTGGGTAATTTTCTGCCAGGAGAAGAGTTGTTAGCAAAGGACAGAAAGAAGCAAATGGAGCCGAACTGGTCCCATCAGCTGGGAACAGGGCACTAAACATGGGGGTTTTGCTGCTTTAGCAAATACGTGTGCACTCAGCTCTTCCCAGGAGTGTCAGCACCAGGACCACGTAGCATGTTCATTGCACTCAACCGTGTTGCAGAGCCTTAGAAATAAGGCTTGGGCTGACTTTAATTGACCTGACCCTGATCCACTTTATCCATCTTTACCACTGGCTTAATCAGGGTGTTGCAACAATTGCTGTACTGCTGATATTAAATAAATGTTTTCCTACAGAGAACGCCACACCTTCCTGCAGACAGAAGGCTCAAGAACAAGAGTCTCTTATGCAATGGCTGATGGTGATTTCCCACCCAGGAAACCTGAGAGACACAAACAGAGACATTTGTTCCACCCAAACCTTTGCTTGGACTTTTGTGGCAGTCCAGCACTTCAACCCTCATTTGCTTTCCCTTCCATTTTGATCAAACCTTTGAGTCACTTGAGAAGACAGCCAGCCCTACGCTGCATTCAGCTTTGAGGAACAATTTCTGAAGTAGAGAAAAGACCAAATCCCTCTGTTTCTTCAGCACAACAGATGCTCCCCAGAGCCTCACTGTTGGGAATAGGAAGCAAACAAGTCCTCAGGGGGTGGAAACAGTCGTGAAGCACCCTGGTGTGATTTTGCTCCCCTGGTTCACATCACTACTCGCAGGGCTCAGGAGAGGCTCCCAGCTCAGGGCAGTGGCTGACACAGAACTGGGCTTAACCAAGCAGCCCCAGGCACACAGGCAGGAGGGGTGCACATCTGGGCAGCTGCAGGAGCACCTGGGGCTTCCCTGGGGCAGCTGGAGTGAGGGATCAGTGCACATAATAATAGGGCTGGGGGGTACAAGAACCACCCCAGGCTGCATTACCACGCGTGGAAGCCACCACAGGCTAGCAGGGAGGGTAAGGGGGACAGGGACACTTCTCATGCTTGGTGTCATCTGGTCAAGTACGAGGCACGGCAGGAGGGTGCTCTGGGGCCAGCTGCTGGAGGGAAGAGACTGCTCATCTGCACAGCCTGCCCGTGGCTCCAGCCTCTGCTGTTGATTGTTTATCTTCTGTGTCCTTAGAAAAAACCCAGACAGCAAAGTAGCAGTAAAACTGATCCTGGAAGATATTCCAAGGCTTATTTCCCAGGGTTTGTATTGAAGTCTGCTCCCTTTCTCTTGCCCCTACAGGTTAAGCCCAGCTGTGTGTCAGGGTTGCTGACACCCACAAGCAACTTCCCAAAAAAATACTAAAGATTGTGCTTATGCTGAGATTAAATTTTCAAGGAAAAAAGAAGTTCTTCTGTTTGGCTTGGTGGTTGTGGGGTGTTGGGTTTTTTTTGGTGTTTTTGCTTGTTTGTTTTTAATCACCAATGGGTGTCACACTATAGCCCATTCTAAGTGGCTAAGAAAGGAAAAAGTGTTTAGATTTATTCTACCAGTAAGGCATTATAAATGCTGATGTCCTGTATGACCACAACATACTGCTATAGTGGTCATGTTTGCAAGAGTGGACGCTCTCAGCCCAAACATCCATTGCTTCAACAAAATTTTGGTTTTGAGACAGAGCCCCAACTTGTCACAGCGTTTCCCATTTAACTTCTGCAGCTTCCCCACAGGGCAGGGAGAACCTCTGCCCCAGGGCGAACCATCCCCAGTCCCCACACTGGAGTCACTGGTGGGAACTCAGCTGTGACCTGTTCGGTTCCTGCTGAGGATCACAGGACTCTGCAGTCAATGGAGAAGGCAAAGCCTCAGCTGAGGAGCCACCCCGCTCCCCAGAGGGACTTCATTTCCCCTCTGCTCTCAAAGGAGCTGGGAGCAGACCCAGCACCAGCCTCCAAAAGCAGAAGCAGGTCCTGTATCACACCACGGTCCCAGGCAGCCTCTCCCCCAGCTCTCTGCTGGCAGGGAGCAGGTGACAGGCTTTTCCTAAGGATGCTCACGCAACTGCAGCCCTGAGAGCATCAGGGCAAGCACAGGGTGCCACCAAGCAGCCCCTCTGAGGGCTGATGGCTACTGGGGTACACCCAAGAGCTGCCACTGCCTGGCGGTGCTCCTAAGGAAGCCACAACCCTTGCCCCATTAAACACAGCACGGACCTGAAAAAAGAAAGACCCATTAACCGCCACCATGGACCCCCTGCCTCACTACCCCAAGATGTTCCCCAGGGTACAGATGAGGTTGCATTTTCCCACTTTGGGGCATTTCCAAGCAGCACAGAAGTGCACACCTGGCCGATGACACCGTGCCCTGCACAGGTGCCCGGGCAGACAGGCACATCCCAGGATTCAGCTGCCAGCAGAGCCACACAGGCCACCGCCAGCCCGCCGTGCTGATCCCCTAACTGGATTAAGGCTGTAACACAGAGGGCCAATTGGCACCGAGCACCAGACCATGATAATATATTTCAACCTTTTCTGAACATCTCCTGGACCAGAGGAGATGCTTGAATAGAGTTATGGGGACATCAGGCCGCTCCAGGGCCCACAGGACATGGGCATAGCACACCTTTGAGGGTGATGCAGCAGAGAAGAGACAGAGAAATACAGAGGCATTGCTCTGAGTTGTGGAAAAAATTAGCGGTCTGGTTCTGGCAGCATTTCAGACCTGAAAACACCTCCAAAACTCACCCTGGAATCTGTGGGTTACCCAAGGATAAAGGCAGCCCCATGCTCACCCAGCTCTTCACATCACAAGGCGCAGACGGACATGGTGCCCACCAGAGAGAGGGGCACACGGTCCCCACAGCGTGGGGCAACTTCACCTCAGCAGGAGCTCCACCCTTCCCTCTGCCCTACCCACCTCAGCCTGTGTCACAGCATGAAAATCAAGTGTGCAAGTTCAAGACCAAGGGCAGTATCACCAAAAATGGAAACAGGGTTCACATTGCCATGCCATGGAGGTGATGTGCAGACAGCTCATCTCCTCCCGGGCTTTTGAGCTCTGGCTGCCCTGTAATTCCTCCTGTGGGTAAAAGGAAGCTGACTCCATCCTATGGAAAGACGTAGCTGTGTCCCTCTTGTGCCAATACTGTCAAAAGGAGCTGAGAAAAGCCCAAACCAGCTGTAGCAGCTAAGACAGAAAACTCATCAGGATGTAACCTCTTCTCAGGATAAGGCCAACACCATTATCAGCCAAGATCATCCTGAGGAGGCCAGGAGATAAGCGGGTGGATAGGTACAAGGCTTCCCTGACCAAGCATACTGGAAGAAACCCACCACCTTCACCACGATGGGTGATGCCTCAGGAGGTGGAGGACGGCTTTGCTGCCAGGGAATTACTGAACCTGATGCTGCTCACAGGACTGGAGCCACATTCCCACCAGCAGCTGGTTGGGATGAGAGGTCCCCCTTCCTTCCCCACTGCCTGGGCCAGTGCCCAGAGGCCTCCACCACGTGGGACAGGAGACCCTGAAGGTGCCTATACCCCAGAGGAACCCAGCCCAGGAACATCCAGTCCCTCTCTGCTCTAGCTCCAATTCTCACAAAGAAAAATCCAGAGAGAAGAGCAGGATGGGAACCAGGCATGCTCATCAGTCCCAGTGGGTCCCCACACCACACTGGGGCAGGTCCCAGTGCAGCTTGGTCCCGTTCCCAGCAACGAGGAGGTGCGGTCATTGCTGGGGCACATTCCTCTGTTAAGCTGTTCCTTAAATAAACACATCCTCTGTTCAAGGCACTGGGTGACAGAGCTGGGACTCGGCACCACAGCTCTGCTGCCCTGAGCAAAGCCTTTCAGGAGCACCCAGGGGAGCCAAGGGGTGAGGCAGGGCAGAGCCACGCTTGTTCTGCAGCAAGGGGGAACAGGTCCTTCTCCCCCTGCCATGGAGGCAGATGGTGCCCTGCTGAGGATGCTGCCCTCCTTGTCGGCACCATGCACCAGAGACCAAGATTTGCACCTAGATTCAGCCCGGCACAATGTGCTTCTCCTGACAGTTTTGAGCACCATCTCAAAAGGCACAGCTCACCTGCAGATCAAACCTCTGCAGAAGCGGCATCACGATGTCCAGGCTGGGGCTGGAACATGATCCCAGAGCTCCACTCAGACCTACCTGAGCTGTTCTGCAGCGCTGGACCAGCCCTGCTGAGCCTGGCTCAGAGCATCCCGAGCCATCGACGCAGCCTGTCACACTGGGACCTGCTGGAGAGGAGCGGAGGGGAGTGTGCCAAGTCCCATCTGGAACGAGCTCCCCCCACACCCCTTCCTCCAGCACTTCTCTCGAGGAAATTCCACGCTGCACTGAGCTGAGCTGCCCTTCCGAGGTGGCCATAGAGCAGAGCAATGCAGGTACAGCTCCTGAGGCTAAGTGTAAACCCAGCTGTGGCAGGTTAACACAGGTCTCAATTCAAGTCCACTTTTTGGACACGGACCAGAAGACACATGGACTGACACCTCTGATTTTATCTCTGCAAAGCAGGGCCCAAGGAGCCAAGACTTGTGCAGTTTTACACGTAGGCAAAGCTCTGCAGCCCCAAACCCACAGTGCTTCCCCAGCTATTCCTCCTGTTATCCAGGGCTGGGTTGGGAGCAGATTTCCATCCTCACAGGCCACTCCATCCCTGAAGGAGCTAGATCAGTTTTCACACCTTGTTGCATGGCCAAGTACCATCTTAAAATTGCAGAGTCACTGCATCGGGGCAAAGTGACAAGGATCCCAAGTGAAATGCCTGGCCAGTGTGGTGCACACACACACCTGGCAGCTGTGTCCAGCACGAAGGAGCTTCTCCAGCCCCAGAGGAGAACCTGCGTGCTTGGGGTTTAGCTGCACGTGTTGCAGCGGGGCAGAAGGGACTGAGCTGCCCTCCATCCCCCAGGATAAGCCAGGTAATTAGATTACAAGCACTCGGCCAGACACTGCCACCTGGGCCGCTAAAGGACAGAGAGGAACTGAGGACAGCGTTTCTCAGAAGGGCTGTGATGCTGCAGGTCAGCACCATGCATCCCATCCTCGCTGCAATGGCAAAAAGGAAGGCAGGATGCATTTTCCAATCCCAGCCTTCTTCGAGATACTTTAGTTGGGACTGAGCAGCAGAAAACAGCAGCATCATATTGCCCCCCTCAGACTCTTTCTAACATCACAGCCCCAGCTCACACACACGATGCTGTCCCAGGGGGAAACCTGTGATCACCCCAGCCCATAGCAGGCAGGGCTCAGGGGAATTTGGGAGCTCTCAGGTCCCGCTGAGCCTGATATTACATCTTGGCTCTCCACAGGGTGCCCAGGCAACACCTTCTGGAGCCTGGTTTGGTGATTTGTGTTCCCTCCCTCCATGGATCCACAAGATCAGCTTTGTGCTCCTGCAGGGATCTCAGCCAAGTTCTCAACCCTTCACAACACAGTTGTTCAGGGTGGAACTGGGGGAAGAGGGATAGCAGTGGGGCTGGTCAGCACCTGTAGGGACATAGGTCACCCATGGAAAGGTGGTGCCTGCAGGTCCCTCAGCACCAGGGGGAGATGGCATCCCCTCCATCTGAAACCCCACCATATCAGGGGTCTACAGCTGCATCATTTCACTAGCACAAGCTCTGACCAAGCCACCACAGCAGTGCCAGGGCTGAAAAGGGTCCCTGGTGTTCCCAGCAGCACCTGCAGGCCAGGACTAAGGAGTCCGTTGGTCTCTCATATCTGAATCTCTATCCTAGTCCAGGCCAGATGTTTGGATCTGTGCCCAAACCCAGGTGTTGGGCCATCAAGGGGAACAGCACAGACGCAGAGATGGCAGCCAGGACCACCCAAGAACACAAATCGTAAGGCAACATAACAGTGATGAGGCAGATCTCAAGATCAACCCACCCACCTGGGCTAGGATGAGGTCCAGGAGCACCAGACAGGTCCATAGTGATGGGGCCGGGCTGACGCCAAGCCAGGAGGACAGTCAGCAGGTTGAGATCAGGACCAAGGGCCCCATACAGCTGCAATGGAGCCCAGCATTCCCCCAGCACAGCTCAGGGGGGACCTGAGACCCTGGGGTGGGCTTAAATGGAGCTCCTGGGCCCACAGGTGTGGGGGCAGGTGAAGCTGGTCAGGACAATGACTGCCCGTTAGTGTTCCCAGGGCTCTGACACCTGCAAAGCACAGCCGAGGGACGGGCTCTACTCCTCTGCCACCCTGACCCAGGGCACAAAGAGACCCCGTGGAGCTGTTAAACCTGGCAGATGGTGGGGTTTGCTCCTGGCACTGCTCCATCCTTCCCACTGCTCCACTCTGCCTGTAGGTGGTTTTGAGTGATACAAGGACTACTTTCATGCCCAAGGAGCAGTAAATTCAATTGTCTCCCCCTGGCCCACATTGCCACCCCAGGATGCCCAGATCACCCACCTTGCAGTGCCAGCTAGGCAGGGTCTGCCTGATCCCAAACTGAGGGTCACAGCACTCACACGTGGGGTCCTGCTCCCAGGGGGCATTCACTCCTCAAACTGGGCTTGCAGGCCACCAGCAGAAATACCAACACCAGGGGCTATTGCATCGGGTGCTGGTAAAAGGAGAAATAGCAGGAAGGGAGAGAAAGGGCAGGAAAAGCAGAGGGAGAAGGGGAACAATCAGGTGCTCTCACCCATCTCCCCAGTGCTGGCTCCCAGCAGGTGCTGGGAGCATATGGTGGTGGTGGGGAAGTATCTTGGTGCTTCTGGGGCATATGGGGGGGTACCTGGCGCAGCGAAAGGCAGCTGCAAGTCCCAGGGCAGACTGGGCACGGACTCCTCCTTGAGTGAAAAACCTTTGAAGAAAAGCTGATCCTCGCTGTGTTGAGCTGGAAATTTCTGGAGACACTTTAATTCGTTTCATCCAAGGCCCTGACCCCATTAATATTCTATAGGATCTCCTGGAGCTCTTGTTTTGTTCTGCTCTTGGCTTCAAGGGCTGCTGAAGAAATTGAAAACGGATTATTGGGCAGAAAACAGCTTCGATTTTTAGGCAGCTGTCTCTAGTGAAGCTGGCTTGATCTCCGGCCGCTCCCCAGGCGTGATGCAAGTCTGCCCAGAAAAAGTTTTTACCCCAGGGGCAGCCGAAATAGCAAAAAGGTGAATATCCAGGAAGGGTGCTGAGCCAAGAGAGAACAGGCTCTGCCTGCGGGCCTTGCTCACGCCGCCAGCACCCAACGGCACCATCTGAGCCATGAATCCCTGCGGGCACCCAGCGGAGGGCTGCGGTGCCGGGATGCTGCGGGGGCAGTCGGGGAACTCGGAGCCGGAGGGAGATGCGGAGCCCGAGCAGAGCGGCCACCAGAGGGAGGCAGAGCCCGTGAGCTGCTGCGGGGCTACAGGCTGCGGGAAGCTGCGGGGCCGGGGGCTGCTGCAGGGCTACGGGCTGCGGGGCCTGGGGCTGCGGGATGCTGCGGGGCCGGGGGCTGCTCTGCGGGGCCGGGGGACTGCAGGCGATGCGGGGCTGGTGGCTACAGCGCTGCCACCGCCCGACTTCCCCGGCCCTCGGCTCCAGCCCCCTCCGGAGCCGGGGCGATGCGGGGCGATGGTCCCTGACTGAGCAGGGGAGCACATGCGCTGGGGGAAATCCAGCCTCCTCCAGGGGTCCCCAGGCAAGGTCACTGCCCACCGTCCTGAGGGACCTTAGGTTCATCTGCTAGGGCTGGGAAAAGAGAATGAGCATCTGAACACACAAATTTTGCCTAAAGTCCTTTCAAAGGGCTGTTTTCTCCTCTGGCGCCAGCGCAGTTGCCAAGGCAGTGTCCCATTCCCCGTGCACACTGAAGACATTGGCTGTGGATGGGGTGGGATGTCTTGCCGGTCAGCAGCAGGACCAGGCAGAGGGGAAAGCCTGAGAATTCCCTGCAGTCCAGCTCCCATCTGGAAACCAGGGGCAGTCACCGTGCCCATCCTCAGTCGATGGTTCCAGTTCAGCCCAGTGAACACCATGGCAGGTTGCTGGTCTGCACCAGGTGGGGTCAGGATCCTTTTCCCACCACAGGTTTGATGCCCAAATGGGCCCTAAAAGCACAGTCAGTAAACCCCAGTGAATCCCCATTGGAAGAGGGGTGTCCTGTTAGCAACCAGGCATGATCCACCAGCCCAGGACACTGTCCCATCTGCAAATCAGTGCTCCCTTTGGGTGTTGCTGACACACCATGGCTGAAAGACCTGAACATTTGCTGGCAGCAGAGACTGGGCACTAAGAGGACCAAACACACCTGGCATGGAAAAGGCAGGTGAAAACCCGCAGCAGAGGTGTGCTGCCTACTGAGGGCCAGGGCTGGGAAAACAGCTGGATGGGGAAGGAAGCTCTGGGAAGCTTCTTGGAAGGTGTTGTTAAATCACATCATGCCAGGTTCAAGTGCGGACTTCCCAGTGCCACGCAGAACTGGGTCTGTGATACAACAGTGGCCCAGACAGTGACTCGTGATAGTTTGGCGACATTTTAAACCCTTTGCTTTCAGCTAACCAAATAGTTTTGAAAGAACAGCCTGAAGTCAACCGTGTAAGCTGTCACCCTACGGAAAACCACTCCCCAAAATTAGACTTTTTGGGGGGATACTATAGAGTGGGTCCCCAGCAATGCCAGTGCTCTCTGTGTGTTCTGCCGGGCTAGTGCCAGCACCACTCCTGGCCGGCGCTTCTCTGCCTCATGGCTTTCCAAGACAGACTGAGAGCCCAGGGCTGCCCGCCTGCCCTGTTCACCGAGAGGAGAAAGGAGCAGGGAGGGCAGAGGAATGCACACCAGGACTCATTCCTCCTCCCCGATCCCAGTTTCGGTGCGTTCCAGGCAGTTGTACCACAATGCAGCGTACGCTGCCATCCACCCGCACACACGCTCGCCTCTCATCCTCTGCCAGGACTTACTCTCCCAAGGCACCTAGAGCCGAGTCTGTAATAAATCAGGCATCAGCCTCCGTCCAAGACACGCACACCCCGGGTCGGTCTGCTGAACAAATGAGCGCCTCACGTCTCATCTGAGCACCTGCAGCGGGCGGGCAGCCGCGCTGGCCCGGGGTGCGGCATCGCCTGCTGAACCAAAGGCACGCTGCTGCTCCCACGCCAACCCCCCGGCCGGTTTGCTGCTCTGGAGTTCTCCTTTTCCCCACGCAGGACAGGGAGCTGGCTCCCACATTCCGACCCCTCGAGCTCTGGGTACCCTGGTCTGGCTCAGTGCTGCTGCCAAAGCAAGTTTGAATCCCTCAGCCGCTGAATTCAGTGATGCAGGTGCTGAGTGTGACCACCGCTCTTTAACGAGCTGGTGAGACACTGTCAGGATGATTCCCCCCTGCTGCACTGATGGAGGCTGGGAGGGAGACATGGAATGTGCTCCTGCCCAGCCACAGGCATCTGGAGAAACATCTCTAATGGGAGAGGTGGGCATGGGGGGGATTTTGCCCAGGGATTCTGCTGTAAAACATCGGTAGGTCCAGCCTCGGGTGCAAGTACGGCTCTGCCAGCCACGGTTGGAAGAGCAGCAGCAGAGCTTGGAGCAACTCACTGCACAGAGATGCTTGGAAAACTCAGGAGAGTGACTGGAGCCAGGACGTGGGGTGTGGGAGGGTGGCTGCACTCCCAGAGACACCCAGTGAGAGTGGCCAGGACCCTGGCGGCTGGGTCAGCCCGTGGTCCCACCGCAGCAAGGAGCCTGTGGGGACAGCTGCCTGAGGTGGGGACCTCATGCCCTGAAGCTCCCTGGGCTGCACAGCAGGGCATGGCCCTGCTCAGAGAAGCTGGAGCTGAGGACAAATCCATCTGGCTTTGCTTTGCACACGGCTGAGATCTTTTCTGTTGGGTTTATTTTCATGCAGATCCCCAGAACGCGGCGACGGGCAGGAAAGTGAGAGCTGAAAGCAAACAGGAAAAAGGCAGGTTCCCTGCACTTCTATTTTTAACACTGCAAACAGCATTAGTGTCATTATATTTAGAAAAAAAAAATTAAAAAAAATTCGAAGCGTTTCCTGCCTCCCCTTTCAATACCTTCAGCTATTTCCTTGCAGATGTTTCCAGGGGCCAGGGCTCAGAGGCAGGAGAAGAGAGTCTGGGCACATACCCCACCGACCAGCCCAAGGAGGGGAAGGTCCTAGAAAAGAAAAGACATCTCAAAGCAGGTGCCTGTAGCCCTGCGTGGGGACAGGGAGGACAACTAGGGCTGGGAGGACATGGCCAGGTCCCAGCAGAAGCTGCATATCATGGCAGAACCTTCAAGCTGCCTCTCCATGAGCTGCAGCACCTTTTGGTGCCATCAAAGGTGGTATGAGGGTTGATGCAAAGCAGGGGGAGGCACAGGTTCAGGGGGGAGAGGCTGTGACAGCTGAGGCTGGAGGCACGGCTCTGCCCCACTGCAGGGACCCTGGGCTGAGCAGAGCATCCCTGGGCCAAGCTGCTGGAGAAGGGGCTGGTCTGCAACAGGGGTAGCACTGCTGGTGTCCTCACGCCCAGCACCACCTCTGTGATGGGGATCACAGGCGGGACCGGTGAACAGCAGCAGCAGCAAAGTGAGGTCTCAAAGCCAGGGCTGGAGGCAGAGGGTGGCCGATGTTCCTTGCAGCCACAGCCTCTGCGCTTGACGCTTCTCTGCTCGGTGTCCCAGGCTGGTCAGCTGCGTCCACACAGCTCCCAGCATCTTCCCCTTCGCTTTGACAGCTCTCGGCTCGTTGCCTCACACTTGAGGACTGTGGTTTGCAAAGTGTTTGTGTTTAACTCTCATACAGGCAACCCAGAGCGTGTTTTCTGGATGGCAGGCCAGCCGAGTGGCTTTGCCTGCACAGGCAGCAGACCACGTCTCAGTAGGACTGAGGGGTGTAAAGAAAACTGGGGTTTGAATGAGGTCAGCTTCTGGGGGAGGAAAGTGCAGCCAACCGCTGGGGAAACAGCTCTTCTAACCCCAAACACACTGTGCTGGATATGATTTCAAGCAAAATCACATCATGGGGAGACCAGGTTTCTCCATTTGGCTTGGGAAGCAACCTGCCTGAGGAAGGAGACAGGAGAAAATGTTGAAAATATGGCACACACAACATGCAGGGCAGCCAAAAGCACCTCAAAACATCCCCTCCACCCTGGGCCATCAGCAAGGGCTGAAGAACAGCCCAGGTGCTCCCCCTCCCCAGCTCTCCAAGCTCTAACTTGGCAGTACCTGGTAGAGATATTGTCCTTCATTGAGCTCAGCCGGAGCTGGGAGAGCAAATGTCTGTCCTGGCCAACAGAGTGAGCTTCTGGGCTGCGTTTCCCATCCTGGAGTTTGGCCCACAAGAGAAGCTGCCTTGTGAGATGCTCCTCTGGGCCTCTGGCTGACTCCAACCCAGAGGAAAGGTCCTGGGAAGGGACGAGCCAAGCCATGGGTCAGGCTGCCAGGTGCCAACAGTTCCATCAATCAAACACTCCCTTTCTCTATTTTCCTCCCCAAAGCCCTGCAGCAGGTGGAAACCCAACCACAAAGGGTCTTTAGTTGAGGAATACATGAAGGATGCCTTACAATTCCCAGCACAGCCCAGCTTGTCCCAGTTCCCAGAGTGGTGAGGGCAGGAGGCAGTCCCACAGCAGCTCCACCACAACCCACAGGGCTTTTTTCCAGGCTGGAGGCAGTGGCCACAGGTGGGAACCTTTCCCCAGGGACCCTCAGCAGGAGCTCTGGCTGTTTCTCGCTTGGGGCTGCAGGGATCTGGACTGCTGTCAAGGCACAAGTGGTTTTCCCAAAACTGCCCTGCCCAGCTCACTGAGATGCCTTCACAGATGGTCCCAGAAGTCTGTGGCCAGCTCAGTGATGCTCCCCTTGCCCCGGGCTGCCCGAGCTGTCAAGGGGAGCCCACCAGTGGCTTCCTGGGAAGAGCCATTCCCCGTGGTGTGGTCAGAGCTGGGGAGGTGGTGGTCTCCGAGCCAGAAACAGAACTGGCCCAGTTAAGCAAACAGAAAAGGCACCCCGTGGTGAAGGGGACCAGCCCAGAATGAGCAGATGCTCATGATCCAGAACCTGTCACATTCCAGTGAGTCACGAGTCATGGACAGGATGGGGTTTTTGTGGCTTCTCTTTTTCTTTTTTACTTTTTTTCCCCCCCTTTTTTAAGAAAATAATCAAAAAGTCTTTAGTCAGAAAAGGAAAAAATTCCAGAACAGTCTCCCTTCCCATAGCCTGGAGGGCAGTGGGTGCAGGGACTCTGCACAGGCAGGGCTTGCATGGCTGAAAGCTGGCAGGGGCCCGTTAGGTAAGAACTGGGGAGATTTTTTGCACCTGCTGATCAAGCGTCTCCTGGGAGCGAGGTGGGGTGGCTGCGGGGCAGCAGCAGGTGATGGCTGTAACTTGCAGCCAGGTGAAGATGGAGCTGTCACCACAGAAGATGGAGACATCACCTTGTTCAACAGGCAGCAGAGCAGCTCAAGTGCCACTTGAGCAGAAAGGCAAAGGTGTCACCACTCCACCTCCTCCTGCCACCACGGTGCCATAGCATGGGTAGCTTCCAGCCCAGGGACTCTGTTCATCTTCTTTCCCTGTTTCTGCCTCTCTGCAATCCTGGTTTCTGTGGACACTCTCCTGAGAAGAAGCCTGGGTGGTGGGAGATGTTCGCGGTGAGGTTTTCCAGTCTCCCTGGGGAACAGCAGGACAAAAATGAGACTGTTGTAGCCTTTCTCCTTCCCTTTCCTCACCACCTCAGGGAAACCACCGGTTCACAGTAAACCCTTGTACCCTGGGACACCAACCCCAGCCTCTGCTGGCTTTCTCAGGAGGAAACTCCTGCCTCCTCCAGACGGCCAACCTGCTACAGGGGATCTCCCAGGCTGCCCTTCCTCCTCCTGATCCGCTTTTGTGGGTGCAGCTCCCCAAGACACATCCATGCCCTTGAGGAAGAACCATCTCTCCCGTGCAGACTGACACCAGGCTTGACACAGCTGGGGCTCGGGCAGCACAAGGTCTGAGGACACTGTGCCCTCCAGCTCTGCCCCTGTGGTCCTGCAGGTCTCCAGCCCCCCCAGTGCCCAAGCAGAGCCCCTGCCCAGGCTCACTGGGAGCCAGCCCACCAGAACCTCCCCACACACTGTGAGGGCCAGCTTTAGCCAGCCTGGCTGTAAAGAGCCAGTGTTGGCTCTTGCTTTGTGGTCAGAGCACAAAAGCAGCTCAGCCAAGTAGGCTGGTTGCTTTTAATTAGACCCGGGACCTGCGTGAGGCAGCTGCCC
This sequence comes from Thinocorus orbignyianus, assembly GCA_013400375.1. NCBI lineage: Eukaryota > Metazoa > Chordata > Aves > Ciconiiformes > Thinocoridae > Thinocorus > Thinocorus orbignyianus. The sequence continues at coordinate 578,823 of VXBW01003422.1, forward strand.
CCCTCTTCCGTCATGGGGAATTGTCATTTAGGGGCCATCAGTCTGCAATTAGCGATTTGCCGGTCTCCCACCTCCCACGGCAGCAGGTCACTCTGCCCCACGGGCAGCCTGACAGCACGCCCAGCCAAACACCTTTTACAAATCATTCTGCATAGCTCGCATTCTCGGCCGGTTTATGAGCATTTCAGCTCCTCATATTGATCAGGGCTGGAGCCGGAGTAATTACGTTCATCAGAAATAATTTCCCCTGATTTTGAGTCATATTTGAGCTGGTGCCCACCTCCTCCACTCACCCCTCGACACAGGCAGCTCTCTTTGCTCGCTGGTACATACTTTCCAGGCGACATCGTTGCTTTCATAACCATAGTGAGACCAAGAGGCTTGTTTTTCTCAACTGGATCCCACACACACACTAAACGTTTCAGTTGTGTCTTTATTGACTTGGCTGGGGATGTGGACAAGAGGAGGGGGTTTATGTAAAGTGCATGCTTGGGAGATGTCTCCAGATGTCTCTGGTGTCAGGAGTGGGGGCAGGGGAGGGCTGGGGGCCGAGGGAGGCATCACAGATCTCAGCCTTTCTAGTCTAGCTCAGGAGATGGCGAGCAAGCTCAGTCCTTGCTTTGTTCCCTGGGGAGTAGCACCAGGTCCCCTTGCCAACTGGATTTGGGTAGTGACCTGTTATTTGGGTTTTTCAAGTGCCCAGTGTGAACGAGGAACTGGTGCCAAACAGGTGAACTGGCAGCTCTTCAGTCCTCTCCAGACCAGCCCACTGCCCTGAGCCCTGCTCATGCTCCAGTGTGTAAGCTGAAAGCCCCTTCCCTGCCCAGGCCAGGCTCCTTCCAGTCCACAAGGGTGCTAGGAAGTACCTGGAGCACAAAGTCTTTGGAAAGGTCCCAGCAACAACCAGGAGTTTGCAAGGAAGCTCTGCAGAGCATCCACTGGAGATATGGCAGTGGAGGAGGTTTATCTTTGCCCCTGGTCACTGTTCCCTCCCCAGCACCCTCCTGTCCCAATTCTCCCTTCCCTACACAAGGTCCCAGTGTCCTGGATCCACCCATGCCCTGAGCTGCTTTGGCTTGCAGGGCTCCTGCTGTTGGCCAGCCAGGGCCATCCCGGGGACGTGAAGGGCTGTGACATTTGGGAACAGACACAACCCGTGTCACCCAAACCTCTTCCAGCACCACCCGCTCCCCGGGCACAACACTTGCATCCTCAAAGATCTTCCCAGCATCACAGAAAACAGAGCTGGAAGGAAACACAGACATCACCTAAGCCCTCCTGCTGTAAAGCAGAGCTGGCTGCAATTAAAAGGTCAATTTGGCAAGAGCTAAAAGCATCACTGGCTATACCTCAGTGCGTGCCTCAATGCTTGAGGCGTATTTGATGCTGCAAGGGACATGGCAGCTGCTTGAGAACACATAGCACACTCAAGCAAGACAAGAACTGAAGGAAAAACACTCTCTATTTTAGCCTGAAACCACAAGAAAAACAGAGATAGTAAAAAAGAATGAGCAATTTGATCAGGAAACATGAGCTAGCCATGCAGCTCCGTGGAAAATACCAAGGGCCTGTCAGTAACCACACGAGGTCAGGAACTGGGGTTTGTATCTTGTCTGAAAGACAAAACTTCTAGTGAGATTTTTTAAAAGAAGTTTATGTTCGATGAAGTTTGATACCAAAAATAAACTCTCAGAGGATCATGATGTTTGATACGTGATGATTTCTGACACTGTTTTCCAAATAATAACGGAAAGAGTCATCTGGCTGAAGTTTCCAGGACTTGTTTTACAAAAGTCTTATACTTTGGGTTATCTGAATGTTTAACTTAGGAGGACAATTATAAATTGTTCTTGTCTGGACTGCAGAGAAAAAAAAAAAAGAAATCACACAGAATTACTGGCCAGGGTTTGATATGTCTATTAAGAAAACACGTTGGCCTTTCACAGCAGCTGATATAAGGCTGAGCTGTGCTAATGAGAAGTCCCTCAATCTGAAGGATGAAATCTCGCTATAGTTTTGGCTAAGCAAGGCCTTTCCTGGTTGTGGTATTCCATTTGATCCCTGTGTCCTCCTGGGTCCCTCGGCTCCTTCCTCTCGGCAACGCCAGACTTTGAGACCAGAACCAGCACCGAATGCCATTTATCAGGCCTTCTTTATAATGAAATCTGCTTGAAAATGCCTGGAAAATGGTGAAGGATGAACTGTCTCTGCCACCACCCATTGCTCCCCGTCCAAAAGACCCCGTTTCCCTGGGAGAGGGCACTGCCCGGCTGCTGCTCGCTCCCTCGCTGGCCTTGCCACCGCAGCTGGGAGCTTGGAGGGGTCAGCTGGTCCCAGCTGTAGCCTAGGCTTTCTGATGTAGTTGCCTGACCATCAGAAACTGGACGTCAGCCCTGAATTCTTTTCTCACAAGTCACTTGGACAGGCACCAGATGGTAAATACTTTCAGTCTCTCCTAGCCTGGGTCTGGGGTGGAAGCAGTGACCTCAAGGTAAAGGATTGCCTGGCCTGTCCCCCGGGGTGGCCAGTCCTCCCAGCCCAGCTCTGCTCTCCAGTTTAGGTGTGAGAACCAGAGGGAATAAAAATGGCCAGACAGGGATGGAAATGGCCATCACCACCTCTCTCGGCTCTTGCTGTTTGAAACTGGAGCCGGATTCGATCTGGGTAGGAAACAACTTCCCCATCCTGCCAAAAATGAAGGTATTTCAAAGTTTCCCAAAGCCAGGGTGTTTCCAGAAGTCTCATGAAAAACAGCCAGCAGCCACCCCAAAGTGTCCAACAGTTTGAGGGAGCACTGAAACGTCTCCTTTTCAGCTCAGGGCTCTTGGCTTTTCCAAGCCGGGTGTCTGTGCAGCTTTCCCACCAGTGCTGTCCCCCCTACATGGACAGCCCAACTCCCCTGTAGTGGGGATTTGAGACAGGAGTAGAGGGAATGTCCTCTCCACCAAGGCATGGAGCTGGACTCACCCTGCACCTGTAATTTCTCTGTTGGTACGAAGAGGAACAAAGTCAGCAAGGACCTGGGACAGCCCAGGTATTCCCCAGCAGAGATGGATGTCCAGACCCTGGTCTGGCCTCAGCCAGCTCTAGGGAGGGTGTCCAACACATGGTGTGGAGAAATGAAGGGAAGAGTCTCAAGCAAAGGAGAGGGATGGAGGGAGAGTATGGTCTATATCCATCACAGATGGATGCAATTTCAGCTGAGCAGGGTGCGCAAACAAGAGCTTTGCCGTGTTATCCATGATGGCACGTTAAATTGCACAGACATGAAAAAAAACAGCTGTCTAAAATGTAAATTCACTGGGTCAGTTCCTTCATTTCTATAGAAACAGCAGAGCATGCCAGCGGCTAATTCAAAGGAGATGTATTCAGATCCCTGTATCAACTATTCTCTTGCACAATTTACCACAAAAAGAAAAAAAAAATTACAACACTCCCCCCCCCAAAAAAAAACCCCCCAAAAAGGCCCTGACAATAATACCATGGAAACTGCAAAGCACAACATGTGGACTTAATTACTAGCAATGAAATCACACGTATGGTACAGAACACATACGGGGTATGTGCTCCAGAGGGGAAGGACTATAACCGAGTATTTATAAAACGAACTGCTAATGTGCTGCTCCCGTGTGGCTTTGCACATCAGAGCCTGTCCGAGGGCTGTATTGCTTTGCTGGGCTCTGCCTGCAGCCCCTGGTCCCCTGGCATGACAAACTGGGTGAGCACGTAGGACCCTGAGAGCTGGGGGAAGAGAAGCTCAAGCCCATGTAACCTCCAGAAAATCCTCCTCAGGAAGGCAGAGTCATAGTGGACTTTGTGGACACCCCTCCAGCCAGTTCCTCTGGGCACCCCCAAAACCCAGCGAGGTCCCACCGGGGGTTGCTGGTGCCATCTGAAGTGCGAGCCGCTGGCCAGGCGTGGGATGGTGGTTTTGGCCCCTGTCTGGCTGCTTGACTTGGTGCTGCGGGTCTCTGTCCCTGCCTGAGCTCTGCTCTGTCATTCCATCTCAGTGATGCCACCTCACTGCAGTGCAACCCCAGTGGCGTCAGGTGTAGGGGGAAAGTATTGCTCCCTCTTTTCCTAAGCTGAAGGAGAGGGTAAGGAATTGGTCCTCACCCCAGAGAGATGAACCTGTGCCCAGGAGAGGGCAGGCACGGGGGGTTAATGGCCAGTGGGGTCCCCTGGGCAGCCCTGAGCCCCAGTCCTGCCGAGGGGTGCCCCGCTGCCCCCCCAGACCTCACACATGGGGCAGTCATCTGCTCCCAGAGCCGCTCCCTGAGGGTGATGAGAGTTCTTTATTTCCCTTACCAGCACTGTCACCTGATTTCTAACTGGGAAATGAAGTCATGCCCATTAATCAGGAGTCCCTAATAAACACAAGCCTGGAATAATTAATTGAACTCGACATCCCCCTGAGGCAAGGCTGGATCGGTGCTTTGGCTGCTCGGGAGCAGTTGCTGATAGAGGCACCGCAGCTGCCTCCAGGACATCTGCCTGGGCTGCTGCATCTGTAACGGAGGGCACCATCTCCAGGGTGTGGAGGAGCAAGCAGCAGCACGAGATGTGCCTCCAGCCTTTCTGGCTTGTGACCCCCTCATCAGCAGGGCCTGAACCTCCCTGCAAGAGAAGATGGAGCCATGTGTGGTCCTCACACCTCCATGGGTTGCCTCCAGGCAGGGCTTGGGCCATGCAAGGAGCTGGGGTTCCAGTGCTGGGATAAGTGACAGCAGCCTTTGGAAGGTGGCCTGGTATTTCCACAAGCTGCCATGGCCTTGTTAACAGACTGATTGCAGCTAATGAAGCAAAACCAAAGCAGAGAATTGAGGTAGTAATAGGAGAGCTGTGACTGCGTTCTCTATGCCCTGGCTTCCAGGCTGTGGCAAGTGATGGAGCTGAGGTCAGGATTGATGCTCAGGTGGCCGAGGATCTGTCACCTGCCTTTGCAAAAGCAAAAGGAGGAGGAGAAATGACGGAGGGAGGCCAGGATGGGACATCACTCCTAGTTGGGTAATTTCAGCACTCTCCTTCCAAGGCACCCAGCCCCTCCTGTGTGTTTGCCAACATGCACCATCATATGGGATTACAGCAGCATCACAGCTGCAAGATAAGGACAGTATGCATGGTGTATGCAGCCACCAGGATCCATCCCCTGGGCCAGGGCAGGAGCCTCCGGTCCCCAGACCACATCCTGCAGGCAATGGGGGTGCAAGAGAAGAGCTGGGGAGAGCTGCTGGGCATCCCGCATCCTTACCTGAGCTCAGGCCTTTTCTTTGAGCTCTGGACTCACAAATTGTCCTTCTTAAATCTTGTGATAAGATCTGGGAGATGGGAATATGGAGAAAGGGCTCAGATTCCCAGAGTTCTTCAGATGTTTAGTTTTTTCCTTCTGAAGAGTCAGCCTCACCACGAGGAAAGTTTGCAAAGGGCAGATGGAAAAGTGATAAAGCATTGGGAGGCAGATCCTGAGCACCCACCCCACTTCCCCCAAACCAGATTTTAAATTCTCATGATGGTTTAAGCCTGACATAATTTTTCAGGAGCTGAGTTGGGTTTACAAGGCTTGAAACCAGCAGGGCCAGACTGTAGCCCTATCTGCATCATGTATCCCAGGCAATGCAACACGATGTGCATCCAACCCTCCAGCCCCACAGCCTGCTGTGCACTGCACCCAGCTTGAAATACAGAGGGGGGGCAACGTCCCAGGGCAGGTGGTGGCAGGGCCAGCCCCGCCAAGCCCTTTAAAACCCAGGAGGAAGCCACCAGCTCTCTCCGGGCAGACCTTGACCAGTAGGAAGAGGCTCAGACCTTCCCACCCAGCTATAGCCACCAGCAAGTAGCTGGCTCACCCCCCCAGCCCAGCTCCCCCGTGCTCCCTGGGGACAGCGTCCCTTCCTTCTGCTCGCTGTCTGGGTGGACAGCATGTTCTCACCTTGAAGGGAGTGGAAATGGCAGCTGGAATGTGGGCTGGAAAAAAAAGAGAAAGAAAGAGGGGAAAAAAAAAAAAAGAAACTCTTGAGGCTTGTCCAAACCTACTCATGTTTATACTGGAGCCTGTGAGTGACATCAGAGCAGGGAGAGTATAAACACCAGCAGGACCTACTTGGGGCTTTAAAACCTGCAAACACGCCGCTGCCTCCAAACTGCCTGGGGGGTGATGTGCTGAAGTGGCAGAGGGGAGAGCAGCATGAGGCTCCAGCTGGAGAAGCAGCTCCTCTTCCTCTCCCTCCTCTGCATCCTCTCCAAGGTAAGGGAGATGGGGCCCTGGGGTGGCTGTAGCCTTACACAGGGAAGCACCCGGTTCTTGCAAAGTGAGATGCAGGGAGGGCTGGGGCGTTACGAGCCCGGAGGCTACCGCCAGCTGGCCGCCGGGCTGTATTTATGCAGTCTCACAGGGGCAGAGCTAAGGCTCGGGAGAAACATTTGCAATGAAGCAGCAGGGTCTTAACGTTCATGGGCCAAAGTTGTGCAAGTCCACGGCGCAGGCAGGAATGACAGCAATGCGCTGTGTTTGCTCGCCTGTCCCTGCAGCTCTCCCGGGGCTGTGGTGTGTGTCCCTGCGAGGGAGCAGCAGCTCCTGCAGACTCCCTGGTCCCTGCCCAGGCTCCCGAGGCAGGGGGCCAAGCAGCGAGCACCAGCCTTGGCATTGCTCAGCTCTGCCCCCCTTCCCCGGGATGCTCATGCAAAGCCAACGCCTCCGACAGGATTTGGGTTGTGGCAGTGATTTTTTAAATTTTAATTATGTTTTTTTCTTTTCTCTTGGACTCCATGTGAAAATAATTGCCTGTGCAGAGAACAGGAAAGTTGAAAAGTTTGGCATATTTCAGCTCCAAGTTCTAATTGCTGCTTAAATCCCAAAGCAGACCTTCTGCAAGCAGGGACACCATGGCAGCGTCGTGCCTATTTGGCTCCTTTCCCAGGCAGTTAAGATCTCTGATAGGAGCCACATTGTCATCTAAAGACAAGTTAATTACAAGGAGCAGGGGGAAATGGATTAATGGAGTTGGCTTGGCTAATCTTTCTAAAATATTCATTTGTAATAGCAACTTTCTGAAAGATGAAAAATGCCCTTGGCTGCCTGGGTAAGCTGTGACAGAGAAATGACTCCTGCCCCAGGCACTCACGAGTGCCTGGAGAATCACCAAGGGCCCTTGTGTCTCCAGCCCAAACCTGGCCACCACAGCCAGTCCTTCCATCCCAGCTGCCAGTCCTTCCCCGGTTTCTGCCACACTAATAGTGCTGCTCATTGATAAAACTAGGACAAGACACAGGTTCCACAGCTCACTTTGGATATATTTTATCTCCAGTTGCTGGCACTGACTTTTCTACAACCCCATAAAAACCATCTGAATCGCTGCTATTGAGGAACAGATAACACACCAGTACCTACCTTCTCTGTCTAACTGGTCATGCCAGTCCTGATGCTACTGGGAGAAACCAAAAGAGAAAGAAAAATGGTATCTAAACCCCACATGGTCCAGCCAAACCCATCGATCTCTTGGCAGCCTAAGCAGACACACCAGTAACCTGACCAGCACAGGGATGAATTTTTTGGTTGCATGAGCAGAGCGTGTGTGGTGCTGAGCAGCAGAGCTGCCTTGGGGGGAGTTGCTGGGGCTGCTGGGGGAGCTGCTGGGGCTGTGGGGCGAGGACTGGCAAAGCATTCCCTTCCAAACTGCAGAGCCAATTCCCTTGGCTTTGGGCCCTATAAGCAACAGCCTTGGCAGACAGGACATGACAGCAGCACAAGCGCTGCCTGCAAAAGCTGTTTGTGCCAGGGTAATTGTGCAAGCGGAATGAGCCCTGGATGTAAAGCCCTACCTGCCGTGGGGAACTCTTGCAGGCACACAGAGTCTGCTGAGCACTGCACAGCCCTGCCCAGGGCATCCCTCAGTTGAGCTTGGAGGGGAAACGGAGCTCCCAGTCCTCGAAAACGTGCCTGTCTCAGGTCTCCTCGCCCAGCAGGAGCAGACCAGGCAGAGGATGCTGCAGCCAGGGCCAGGCAGAGGAGACAGATGGAGCAGGAAGGAAAGCAAGGAGCTTCACTTGGCTTCAGTTCCCTCTCTGCCAGTGTCACCCAATGCCAGTGTCCTGTTTCTCGGCACAAAACAGAGCTGTTAAGGCTGTTCGGAGTGAGGGCTGTTGTGCTCTCACCGCTTACATTCAGCCCCTGCAGTCACACCTCCAGCTGGGCCCAAGCTGCTGTCTCAGTGGCTGGGACAGGTTGTTATCCCTCCCATCCTCCCTCCCTCCCTCCCGCTGGGCTGCTTAAGGGCTCTCAGCCCCCAAATATCCATCACTACCTGAGGGATGTTTGCCTTGTAGCTCCATCATAGAATCATAGAATAGTTAGAACTGGAAGTGACCTTAAAGATCATCCAGTTCCAACCCCCCTGCCCCGGGCGGGGACACCTCCCACCAGAGCAGGTTGCTCCAAGCCCCATCCAGCCTGGCCTTGAACCCCTCCAGGGATGGGGCAGCCACAGCTTCTCGGGGCAGCCTGTTCCAGTGCCTCACCACCCTCACAGCAAAGAATTTCTTCCTAATATCCAATCGAAATCTCCCCTTTTCCAATTTAAAACCATTACCCCTTGCCCTACCACTACATTCCCTGACCAAGAGTCCCTCTCCAGCTCTCCTGGAGCTCCCTCTGGATCCTGCAACACTGCATCCTCCCCCTGCATGTTCATAGCAGTGGTGTGTTTGAGTCCCCCTCCAGCAGGGAATGCCTGATTCTCCCTGGTTTTCCATAGGTGCCCATCATGCTGGACAGCAGTTTTCCAGGCTGCTTTGCTATATTCCCATGGGTTTGTAGAGCCTTCCTCCACATGGAGAAGGTTACCTGGCTGTCCTAGTGAGACTGGAATCAGGGATGGCCTTGCCTCCGCAGGTGTGTGCCCAGCTGTGCCGGAGACCATGCTACTGCCCCTGGGTGCCACCCCGCTGCCCCCGTGGGTCCCCCCTGGTCCTGGACGGCTGCGGCTGCTGTAAGATCTGTGCCCGGCGCCTGGGAGAGCCCTGCGACTTCCTCCACGTCTGCGACCAGAGCCAGGGCCTCGTCTGCGACTACAGCGCGGCGCCCGCAGGGACAGGAGCCACCTGCAACTGTGAGCACAGGGGTGCTCATGTCCCCCAGGGCTGCCCCCGGGCACCCAGCCCAGCATAACCCCGGCTCCGGCCAGTGCCAGGCATCCCGCAGCAGCTGAGGCTCTGAAAGCAGCTTCATTGAGGCTGATGGATGCAGTTTGGCCTCGGGGCTGTGCCGCAGCCTCAGCTGGCTCTTGTGCCGTTTACCGACCAGGGATTTGGGGTGGTTTGAACAGGGATGGACATGGAGGGTCTTGGGGATGCTGCAGTCACCCTGCCGGGGCTGGAGCCTGGGGGTCCTCCAGGGAAATTTCAGAGAAGCTTCTTGTAGCCTGAACACCGTGAGAGGCGGGGTCCAAGCTGAAGGGCAGTAGGTTCCTCACCAAGTGGTGAGCTGCTGCTCTGAAAATACAGAGATCAGGAGAGGAGGCAGGAAGGGGAGGAGGCTGGCTGATGCACACACAGCTGCAAACCCACGTCTGCCCCACACACCTCTCAGTCACTTCTCTTTCCCGCCCTGTTCAGTCCCTTTGTGCCAGCCCCACAGTTTCCCCCAGCAGTCCCCTCTGCCATCCACACCTACCTGCCACTTTGTCCCTAACGGGTTCCCTGGCTGTCACTTGCAGTTGAAGACAGTGAGGAGGGCTGCGAGGTGAACGGCCGGGTCTATCGAGACGGGGAGGTTTTCCAGCCCAGCTGCAAACTCCAGTGCCGCTGCCTGGATGGTGGCTTCACCTGTGTCCCGCTCTGCCAGGAGGATGTCCGGCTGCCCACCCCGGACTGCCCCTACCCGCGGCGTGTGGAGGTCCCAGGGAAGTGCTGTCCTGAGTGGATCTGCGAAGCCCGGGACCAGTACCTCCCCCGGGATGCTGGGGCAGGTAAGATGCAGTACATGCCAGTGAGGGATGCCCACACAGGTCACTGGGGATGGTTCCTTCACCCCAGACTGTGAACATCAGCAGGAGACACCGCATTGCACATTTCCCTGCCGTGGAGGGGTATTTCTGCAGCACCCACAGGGCATGCTGCACAGCGCCTGGCTCTAACCACTCTTTTTCTCCCTCATCTTTTCCCATCCAGCCCCCAGGGCAGTGTCCCCACTGCTGCCGTACCCCTGCCAGGAGTGGAGCACAGAGTGGAGCACCTGCTCAGCCACCTGCGGAGTGGGTTTCTCTACCCGTGTCTCCAACCAGAACCGCTACTGCAGGCTGGAGACTCAGAGGCGGCTCTGCATGGCCAGACCCTGCCCGCCCCTGCTGGCAGCATCCCTGGCAGTAAGTGAGGGTTTCAGAAAAGTTGGTGTCTCTAGGCAATAGGTTTGAGAAAGGGAAACGTCAACCAACACGAGCCATGGGACCCCTCATTAGCTGTGGGTATCCCATCAACCCTCCTCAGACGTGAGTTGACCATATCTCATGGACAGATAAACCATCTCCTGAAGCTGCACTTGGAAAACAGCTGATGGCAGGTGCAGACCTGAATTTTGGGGTCTCTGGATGTCTGAACTCAGGAGCACTGTGGATTCCATGTAACCCTGAGCCCTCCAGTTGGGCTCAATCTGCCCCTATGGCTGGGATGCATCTGCAGCTCCTGCCTGGCTTCCTGGGTACACCTGAGAGGCAGGGCTCTGCCACTCTTAACCATCTTGGCACAGCCCAAGTACGGACATACCACTGCCCTGTCCATCTCCTCATCATTCTCTGCTTTTCTTTTCCAGAGAGGAAGGGGAGGTCGTTTGTAGCCGTGCCCACCCCAGCCACATCCCAGAGCCAACGCCTCATCCCAGCAAAGAGTCTGGCACAAGCCCACGGCACTGTGGTTTTGGTGGAGATGAAGGACTTGTCCCTTGGGAAACTGGGGAAGAACTGAGGGACTTTGGCTGCAAAGGAGGGTGGAAATAGAGAAAAAGATCCCCATGTTACCCAGCAACTGCCTGCTGTGTGCAACCCTGCTGACCCAGGCAGCATTCCTGGGCAGCATCCCTGAGTTTCTTAGGCTGAATGAAATGAGAAATGGGGAAACCCTGCCCTGGGCGTCAATGCACCTGAGAAACCAGGAATTGGTTCTTTGCCGGATCAGTGGGGCTTTTGGTGAGGTGATGCCTCTCCTCCATCACGTCACTCACGCACACAGCTCTTTTCCGCGGGGGCTGCGAGAGACTGTCTCCAGCACCTGGAAGTCCAAATTCCCAGGGGAACCCTCACACCCTGGGTCCCCTCAGAGAAGAAGCAGGTACATTGGGCTGCACACCCCAAATCACCACCATGTCAAACCCAGCAGCTCGACCGTGCATGAGCTCAACCATCCCACGACATCCACCCTGCAGCCCAGCAGCCGCCTTCCTGGGCACGGGCAGAGGCATCCTCCTGCTGGCAAGCTCTAATTCACCTTCCCTGCATCTCTCCAGAATAAACACGAGCCTTCCTGCTCCGCCCGGCCTCCTCCTCTCCAAAGCACTGGCGGTTTGGCAGGGCTTTGTCGAGCGAGGAGCTCAGAGGCAGGAGACACCGCTCCGCAGCACCAGACATACCGCCTGCCATCCAAGCACATACCCCGCATGCCAGGGCTGAAAGAAAAGCAGGGAAAAAAGGAGAAAACACATCTCAAAGATGAGTCAGGGGCCTCTCCCGACGGGCTGGAGCTGCTCCAGCTGGGCAAGAGTCGGCGCAGGAGAGCTGCTCGGCAGCCCTGCCGTAACTTTCTCACAGCGATAATCCTTCTGGGCGATTGAAAAATGAAACCCAAATGCCCTCTAACGGCCTCGCACAAGCATGCAGAGGGAATGTGTCCCACGGCGAGGCGAGAAGGGCAAACGGAATGGAGCGGTAGTTCAGGTGACATGTCCAGGTGAGATCTGGGCAGTTTAGATGTGTGTTGGTGGAACTGAAAATAAAGATGTGCTCATCTAGGAGTGGAGCTTGTCCAGGCCTGTCTGTGCGGGGTGATCCCGGCTCCGGTGAGCCCCTGGGGAGCTCTGCTCGCTCCAGTCTGGCTGCTGGAGCAAAGGCCTGACCCAGGACCAGGTGGCTTAGAGGCACCTCCATTCAGGCTGCTTAGAATAAGAAAGAAAAAAATTAAAAAAGAAAAAAAAAGTGGGTGAAAGCACTGGAGTTGTTATTACATTATGTTGCAGCCTGGATTGAATTCTGCCCCCTTGCTTTTAGCCAGCCGTAACTCCATCACCTCTGACCAGCCCCAGTTTCTCACACCATCACAGTCCCCGGCTCTGTGCTCGCTGCCAGGCTGTGGGGGAGAGCACAGCGTGGCACTGGCTGCATTATTGCTGGGCCTGCAGCCCAGGCACAGCACAGGCCATGCCTCTCCTCAGCCTCCCAAAAACCAAAGCCGAAATTCTCCCCCTGTAACTTATCTCTCTGCTTGCCAGCCCTGCAGCTCCTCTGCTCACCCTAGACCAGGATTTCCCTGGCGTCGTGCCACCATCATCAGCAGCCGACTGTCCTCCTGTCCCAGGCCAACATGATACTGGGGCAGATTTGGGGATGCAGGGGCAAAAGGCTGAATGGCAGGGGGAGAGCTCCTCTCCTGCCCAGAGGAAAGACTCCCCACAAGCAGCAGGAAAGGCAGCAGGGATAAGGCTGCCATTCACCTGCTCCCCCAGCACCTAGGAATGCTGAAAATAAAATAGAAGTCAAAGATGCTTCTCAGATACCTCTTGGCAGAAGTGGGGGGAGAGAAAAAAAAAATAAATCTCATCACCCATGCAATAAAACATTGCTTACAAAGAGAATTATTTACTGCGATCATCTGGTGCTCTGCCTGGATGTAAATGACTAATTCAGGCTGGCAGAGGGGACGCGGTGAGCCGCTGGCAGGCAGCGAATCACAGAGTGAACGTGGCCCAATCTGCAGCTTTTGTTGACTTATTTCACCTCTGCAATGGCTGTGCCAAAAAAAAATAAAGCAGTGACACAAGGTTTGTGTAGACTTTAGAACCACAGTGTTCCTCGACTGACATGGATGAGACACATCCTGCGTACTGAAAAACCTGTTTTTAAGCCAGTTTATGTTTGAGCGTGTTGGGACACGGCCATCAAGGCAAGGAGTGCTGTTGGGGCTCTCACCGCCTCCCAAATCCAGCTCAGCCACCTCTGGGAGACGGTAAAAATCAAACGGTCACTTTTTAAGCAGCAACCTGTAATTCTTACCTCAAACAGAAATGACTCAATGCACCTCTGCTATAATTTTCTCTTTCTATTTTTTTGTTTTTCTGCAAAATGTCATTTCTCCCTGATTCACTGAGCAGCAAACATCTAAGTAATGAATTAATGAATCCAAATAAATCAGAGTTATTTTTCCCTAAGAATACAGGGAAATGAACTCTTGCAATTTGATTGCCAGTCTCACAATATTTGCTATTCTCTCTAAAGCCCTGCTACCCTGGAAACGTGGTTATTTGAGGATCAGGTTTATTGCAGCCTCTAACACAGCAGGTCCCAGGCTCTGTCCGCTCTTGTGGGGCAGTGGATAAATGCTCTGCCATCCCCAGATGATTACGGTCACCTGTAAAGACTAAAAAAAAAAGCAAACCAGAAGACAACTGACCTCTGTCCTCAAGGCATACTGCCACATCTGCACACAGAAATGGCATGTGATTTGACAACCATATTCCTGGACCAGCGGTGAGCAATAGATCAGAGCTCATTTCAGTGTCAGCACACTCAGCAGCTGAAGGAGAAACTGTGCTGCTGCATGAGTAAACAACGTGCACCAGAATACTTTTTTCCCAAGCCATTCTCATGACTGATGATCTTCAAACACATGGAGAGACAAGGCTGAGAAAGGGCTGGATGAATCCCTCATTAAAGCTAACCATTTTCAGCTACCTTGCCAAGCATAGGAGGGCTGATAAAAAATAGTAGATTAAGGACCTTTTTTTTTTTGCTGTTGAAGAGACTTGAATTGGTCACCTGAAGGCCTCTTGCTCCCGTTTGCTACCCACAGGATCTACCCCAGCCCCGTGCTCTTGCACTGCCCCCTTCTGCCAGATATCCCTCCTCTCCCCAAGGCAGAGCCCCCCTTCCTCCCTGCTCCCGAAATAGCCGTGGGCCTGCGTGTCCCCAGCTCAAAATATCCCAAGTGGGCTGGCGGCAGGCACCGGGGCAGCCTGCGGACGCCGGAGCTCTCAGCCGAGCCACATCCTTCCCAGGCTGTGGGGAGAGCCCTGCACCCCAAAACGCCCGTGCGGGGCCCGTGGGGAGCGGGGAGCACAGTCCTGGGCAGCGCAGGGCTGGCTCTGGGCCGCGCCGCCCCTGCCGCCACCGTCACCGCCCGGCAGCAGCCACCCCGCCGTGGGACGGGCCCACGGCACCCCATGGGCAGCGAGGCTCTCAGCCGGTGGCCTGGCAACGGCAGCGGGGCCCTGTGCCCCGTGGACACCGCCTTTGCCCAGCGCTTCTTGCCCACCGTCTACCTGGTGGTGATCCCCCTGGGGCTGGTGGGGAACGGGCTGGGGCTGTGGCACCTCTGCACCGGCCGCCGGCAGGGCGCCCGCCATCCCCTCGGCCTGCTGGTGGGCAACCTGGGCATGGCCGACCTGCTGTTCGTCAGCACCCTGCCCTTCCTCGTCAGCTACTACCTGCAGGGCAGAGCCTGGCTCTTCGGGCAGGGCTGGTGCCGTCTCACCCGTGGCCTCTTCCACCTCAACCTCTACGCCAGCATCTGCTTCCTCACCTGCATCAGCGTCCACCGCTACCTGGGCATCGTGCACCCACTGAAGATGCGGGGCCGGTACCAGGGGGCAACCTCTTCTGCGTGGCTCAGCGTGATGGTTTGGCTGTGGGTCATCGCCCAGGTAGCTCCTGATTTTGCCTTCAGCAAAATGGATGACACAGGGACACAGTGCCATGACACGACGGGGCATGAGAACCTGGACGTTTACTTACCATACAACATAGCCATCACTGTGACTGGGTTTGTCATCCCGTTCCTCATCATCATCGGATGCTACTGTCATGTGGTGGTGGTGCTCTGCAGGAATGACACCATGAACCTCAGCCTCAGGAGAAGCAGCATCAGACTGGTGATTCTTGTGATGGTCCTCTTCTCCATCTGCTTCCTCCCCTACCACATCTTCAGAAACCTCAACTTGTTGTCTCGAAGCTGGCAGCTGCAAGGATCCTGCACTCAGGCTTTAAAGAACATCTACGTTTCCTACCAGGTGACTCGGGGCCTGGCCAGCTTCAACAGTGCCCTCAACCCCCTGATCTACGTGATGACGAGTGAAGACTGCATGACACGTATGAGGACCATCCGCCAAAGAGCTAGCCGGTCCATGCAGTTCACCTCCAGAAGGAAAACTTCTTGCCAGGTGGATGAAGAAGAGAAGAAGAGAAGCATCATTCACTGTGAGGAGGAAGCTTCTGATGAGCTTTGAGGCACCCAACACCCCCTCCAAAGGATATCACCACTTCAGTTTGCGCTTGGCCCCTTCTTGGGTACAGCCCACCCACCTTGACGCCTGTTTTGCAGAGAGATGGTGGCTGCAGCACCACCGGCTCCATCTCACACAAGGGACAGACAGGACTCCTGGCATCAGAGAACAAACTGGGACCAGGTTTGGGAGCAAAGTTACTCAGCCCAACCATTTTGCCTATAGTACACCTGCTGGAGATGGAAAGAGATTAATGTTGTGTTTGCTCCAGTCCTGAAGTATTTCTCAGTCCAACCTCCAACGTAGTGATCTGAGCTGGTTAATACCCTCCTGGCTGTCTGGAGGCCCACCAAGCTCCTCAGTGAGTGAAGGATGAGGATGAACAGTGCCTTTTCCCCCCACTGCATCCCCTCTGCCCCAACAGACATGGGTTTGAGACAGGATTCCACTCTTCAGTCAAGGAGAGGGCACTAGTAATTAACCACCTGCATTACAGAACAGCTGAGAGGGTGAATTTTTGCAGAAGGAAGTGCTTTGGAAATGGAACTATTCATCAAAATATCAGGTTTAAAATATATGACTAAGCTGTGCCAGTTCCTGGGCTAGCTGTTCCTGGGTGACTGAGCCTCTTC
The DNA here is from genome assembly GCA_013400375.1 of Thinocorus orbignyianus. Lineage (NCBI taxonomy): Eukaryota > Metazoa > Chordata > Aves > Ciconiiformes > Thinocoridae > Thinocorus > Thinocorus orbignyianus. The sequence goes on from VXBW01003422.1 coordinate 594,930, forward strand.
AGGATCTGTGTTATCCTCTGCCGCCCACCTCCTTCACAGAAGAAAAAAGTATTTTGGCATTACTCACTCTATTTTTTTTTTGGAAGAGCGCACAGCAGACAACAAATTGGCATTATAAAGTTTCTGGAGGTTGTTGGTTGGGTTTGGTGCTTTTCACAAGGCAAATGACTGCAGTAGCCAGAGCCACTGCTTTCAGCAGGCAAATCCCAGGAGAGTTTTGAAATCTTCTGGTGGGTGGCTGCAGTTTGCTCTTGCATCCAGCCTTGCAAGGGGATTAGACCTGTCTATTAAAAATAAGACGTGGAAAAACAGGAGAGAGAGAGTGCTAGCTGGAAGGCTTGTGGAGGCAAGATTCAGTGGCAAGGACAGCACATGCGGTATTGCCAGGGGGGTCTCTGCCTCCAGGGGAGCAGAAGTTCCAAAGCAGCACCTTGGTTTTTGCTGTTGGTGCTCCCCAGCACAAACGGCTTGAACACTTCAGCCCTTGTGAAAGGAGAAACATGATTTGCAGCAGCAGATCCTGCAGCTGGGCTGAAGGAAGCGCATTGCGAGTTAAGATCAGCTGGTAAAGTGCCGACCTGCAGACACCACGCTCTTTGGACCGAAGCCTGGTATTTATCACGCTCAGCTGCTCCTCGCACGGACCCACCTTTGCTGCTGCACGGAGGGAGTGGTGGGTGGCTTTCAGAGGGAGCTGAAGTGCAAATAAACACCTAATGCTTTCAGCCGTGAGTCGTCTGGTTTCTTTTACAGCTTAACAGGAACTCAGGAGCCAGCTGACCTACAGGCTGGAGCCGGGGCCCCACCTCCTGCAGGGAGTGGTGATGAGTTTTCCAGGTCTCTGCAGACAGGGGAGGTGCAGGAAGGCTGGCCTGCCTTCACAGGCAGACTGCAGGCAGTCAGCAGCCCTAGGCCAGGCGTGCACTAAGGTGGGTCCCCAAAATCAGCTCAGCAAAGCCCTGAAACTTTCAGCTCCCACGTCATCCAGAGGAAATCAAAAGACAAAGCTAAAATTTCCAAATGAGATGTTCTTCTAAGTCTCTGCAGTAGGGAAGATCTTTGGAACCTTAGGAGCGGGTCTGGCCTCTGCTGCCTGTGCACAGTCCACAGATCTGGGCTTTTCCAGAGCTCTGAACTCTTCTCCTCCTGTCCTGAAAAAACACACTGCCAAAAGCTGTCCAGCTCTTCCATCTTCACACACTGATCCCATCCATGAGGTTACAGCTCCAGCTTTGGCTCTCCACAGCCCATAGGAGCTGCAGCACCTTGTCACTGCATCCACTTTGTGCATGATTGATTGAGGTAAAGCATCTCTGCATCCCAGGGCTGAAGCACTGTGTAGAAAGCATGAGCAAACTCTGCTGCCACCCCCTGCATTGCTGTGCCCAACTCTGTCTTCTCTAGTGCCCCCTCACATCATTGGTAATGATGATTTAAAGAGCTGTATCCCAAGAAGCACCTCTGAGCCCCAGGGACAGTAGCAGCCATAAATCTGCTCATTTTTCTGTGTCCTGCTTCTGTCAGATCAGCAAAAACCATTAAGGACCTGTGTGTTGGTGTGATGGCCCCAAGATACAAGGAGGTTTTGGTACCTCATGCTTTGCAGTCCCCTTGATTCTCAGACAATGCTGCTTCCCCTTGTGAACTGAAGAAATTAGTTCCTTCCCTTTGTTAGCTCTGTGTGTAATTAAGGGCCAACCGCTGGCACATGAGCCTGTGGCCAGTTTTTGCAGGTGGTAACGGAACAGCAAAGCAGCTGCTTCCTCCAGCCCTGGCCATCCAGGGAGGCTTCTATCCTTGCAAAAACCAGCCGTGGCTCTCTGCAGGACACTGCAGGTGCACGGTCACTGCTGAGGACCTCCTCAAAACATGTGGGCACCACTGAACCCTCCAAACCTCTTTATCCCCTGGGAGCAGAGGGGTGGGATTGTCCCTGGAGTCAACCAGCATGGTCAGCTCTTGCTCTGTGCCAGTCCTCACTCACGGCATGGGGAGACAAGGAGGCAGCACATGTTTCGGCAGTGAATGAGGGGACAGAGAAAGTGGGGAGCTGCCAAATTCTTCCTTCCCCTTCTCCCAGCAGCTCTGCCAGCTCTTGGCAGGCCCATCCACAAGCTTTGATGCTGGCAGGAGGGGGCCAATGCCCACCGGAGCTGCTGTGCATCCTGAACCAGGCATCAGCCTCAGCTCCTGCCTGGCGCGAGCATGGGGAGAAGACCTGAGCAGAAGACCTGTGGTGGTGCCTGAGGGGCTGGCTTTGAGCGAGGTCCTTTCCCCGCTGCTGCAGAAACCTTCCAGTGCTGTCAGGTTCCTTCACACAAGCTGCACGTCCTCAGGGGGTGAGACAGCTCTGCAGGAAGAAATACATTAATTTCACTTCTTCTGAGCTCCTGGCTCAAGATGATCTGAACATTCCTCTTTCCCTCCTGTTTTCCCTCCTAGCTATCTGTTGCTGGACTTGAAGATGCCTAAAATCAGGCGAGAGGAGTCCCACCTGTCCCTTCTGCTTTTCCCACAGACTCTCTGGCACGGCCAAGTGGAGCAATGAACTTGTCTGCAACCCTGACCCCGGTGCAGGTTTTTTACTCCCTTATGCAGATTAGACCCGACCCACAGACCAAACATGGTGGGAACTCTTGCTAACATTAATGGGATCAGGATCAAGCCTGGAAATTTGGCAGCATTTCTTGCTTCATTAAATAAGTGCCTCTTGGTTGAGGATTTGTTGCAAACACAGTCAAGAGTTGTTACTTTAAGGAGAACTTTTGAGCTGACAGCCCCGGGAAGCCGTTCAGGCAGAATTAACAGGCACGCATACAGATGCACAGATATACCACCGCTTTCTCCACTTTCTTTCCCTAAGATGCAAAACTGTTTTTCTTGGCATGCAAAACACTTGACAAGAAGAAAATATCACTAGCAGCAGCAGCTAAATGCATAGGACTCAACTCTGTTTAATTCTTTATTCCACTTTGCACAGGTTTCTAAAAAGAGACTAAACACGTCATGTTTCCAAGGTCTTTGTGTTTCCAGAGGCACCCAGCAAAGTGAAGGGGCGAAGGCAGCCGTGTGGAGCCGGGGTGAGCGGGAGTGAGCAGTGAGGTTCAGGAGCTCCTTGAGTTCAGCCAAGTGATGGCCAGGCTCCGTTTCAGAGCTGCTGACTGCAGAGGCACCAGGCGTTAGCGCCCAGCAGTGAGTGCAGAGCCCATGGCATGTGATACACGGCCTCTGGCTGAAATCTGGCTCTGACCGACCTGCTTCAGGGGGGGTTGGTACAGCTGGTAAAGCCCTGTTTGCTAAACAAGCGTGGGTTGGCTTCCCCTGTGCTGGAAAAACACAGTTAGGCACTTGTGACAGAGATTTCCACAGCCTGGGGGAGTGGAAGCTGCTACTCGGACAAGGGCTGAGGACTGAGATGCTGCACAGAGTCCCTGCCATGCAGACAAGGCATCTCCATCACGCAGAGCCTCCTGGGCCCAGGCTGAGGTGTGAAGATCACACGCGAAGCTGGAGGAGCAGCAGGGTGAGCAGGAGGCTCCCTCAGGTCTGGGTTCCCCATTATGCCGGGTACCAGGCAGTGGGACTTTGTGGAGCATCTTTTGCGGCATGTTGGGAGGCTGTGGCGCACACACAAAAAGGGATGAGTCACTCAGGTCACTAATGAAAGGTCACAGCATCCTCAGACTCAGTGAGAGGCATTTATTTCTTCAGCAAAACGATTTCATTGCTAAAGTGCCTTTGGCTACAGGGACAACAGACCTGACGGGTTATCTTATTTACCAAGGACACCGATCAGACTGGGAAAGGAATAGTAGAGGAAATTACTCCAGGTGACCTGGAAAAAATGGTAAATATACCTGGGACTGGGTGCTGATGGTGAAGATTTTAATAAAAGAGAAAAATCTGAGTCTTTATCTGTGCTGCGCAGAGTGTTTTGGCATCTGGGAGACCAACAGCTTGTGAAGAAGAGCAAATCACATAAATAGAATAACATTTAGCGTGACTGTGTGAGGCCATCAGTCTAATATTACTCCTGCAGTGTGTGTGGTTATAAATAGGTGATGCTGTGCAGCCTGGGGCCTGGGGAGAGCCGGAGCTGAGGAATGCACTTGCAGCTCGGCGCTGGCGCTGCGCAGCTCCCGGCTGGAACGCGCATGGCTGTGTGCCTTACCCAGCCACTGCAGCTGCACCCCGCAGGCAGGGCACGTGTCCTGGAGGACTCAGTGAGCTCAGGATGATCAGAGATGTGCCATTTTTCAGACCATCCCTCTGAATACCCCCCAGTGGCAAGCCCTGGGTGCCCCTTGCCATCAGTGCTGCTCGTTGCTCAAGGCAGGGGTCAGCACAGAGAGCAGGGCGGCGAGAAACCCCTGGGGAGCTGCTGTGTGCACCATGGCCTGTGCTGGAGACTATAGCTTAAATATTGCCCAACCTCTCTGCTCTGCCTCGACCAGGAGATGACCAGGTTGGATGTGGCTCCCCAAAGAGCCCTTTGTGCCTAGGGCACAGCCCAGCCAGCATGAAATTTTTCTGCTTGCTTGGGCTCATAGGCTCTAAGGAGCATCAGAAAGTTCCCAGGCTTCTCCATAGTGCCACAGCTCCTCCTCAGAGAGGCTGCTTCCATGCTTTGCAAAGGACATCCAAGGACAGGAGATAGATTAACTCCATCCTGGCTGCCTTTGCTCTGATGCAGAGGTGCTACTCAGCAGAGGTGGGGGAGAACTGGGCACCACAGCTCCCAGACCTGCAGCACCGCTGTGCCTCCCGTCCAGCCCGCTTAGGGTGAGAAGGTCCTGCAGCAATAGGAAGCTGCTGGCCCAGAGGAGTGCTCAGGGGTACGTTTGGTGGTGGTGATGCCAAGATCCAGGCACTCTCACTGAATGAACTGTTATTCGGTTGTGAAGGCAAAAATCCCCCTATAAAAGAGTGTGCAGTGCTGGGGTGGCAATGCAGTGCCATGCTGGGAGCGCACAGGAGCCAGGGCTGCAGAGAGCTCTTGGGATGCAGCTCATCTGGGTGTCTGGGGCTGCCCTGGATCCCAGCGGGTCTGCAATACCCAGCAGATGCTGGGGGAAAGCATCTCTGTGCAAAGCCACAACCATCCCGTCACCACAGTTGGTACCACACTGCACTGAGCCGGGAGGTGGGAAGAACTGTGGCAGGACGGCCCCAGGGCCAGCTGCAGAACAGAGACACCAACGACACAAGGTTCACCGTGAAGGAGAGGGGCCCCGTGAGCTGAAATGTTAGGGACAAGTTTGTGATTTAACCCACCTGTCCATAGGGATGAGCATGAGCCATCTCTCTCCACGGCTGGACTTTGTGGCCACAGCTGGCAGTGGAGGGACTGATCTCTTCCAGCTCTCTGACCTCCCTGCCAGCTCTGTCCTTTTCATCTCTCCTCAGCCCCAGATTTACCGTCGGTAGCTCTGCTTAGCCCCAGCGGGAACAAACCCAGCAGCACGGAAGGCAAGAGGATGGTTTCTTTTCCTTTCCAGTGCCAGAAGGGTAAGGAACAGAGGGTCATTCATGGATGAACCTGAGTAGTAGACTCAGTCTGGGAGTACAGGGCAGCATCTCTCCCAAAGAACAACACAGGGATGAGTGATGGACTTGCAGTCACATCAGGACCTGCAAATCCCAGCCTGGAAGACAGCTCTCAGCTCTCCATCCTTCTACTTAAAGGGGACCATTCAAATGCAGTTCCAAACCAAAAATCCAAACATTGCCATTTGGGCCTGTTGTCTGGCCCTGTGTGGAGGTGCCCTGGGGGAATATCCAGCAGAGCATCATCCTCTGTCACCGCTCTGCCTCAGCTCCCATCCCAACAGACACTTGAACAAGTATTTTCAACATTAGCTAAATATTTCTGAACCCAGAGGAGCCTCCCAATTTATTTTCCCATTTAGCTCAGTTGGTTTGCCTGCCTCCAGAAAAGCCTAGTGTTAATTTGATTCCCTATAACTGATTCATGGCAGATCTGGCATCCTGATGCCCGGAACAGCTGTGTTCCTGTGCCGCCGTCTGCTCTGCCCCAGGGACACGGCACAGCCCCTGAGCGTGGCTGGAAAGAAAGGGCCAGGGCTGGAGCAGAACACAAACAGCTGGGCCAGGCACACACATCTTTGCATTTGCAATTCAGAGAGGATGTGTCTCATCTCCCCAATTAATCCTTCCAGAGCAAAGCCTGGAGAGCAGCAGCTGGAAAATCTCTGCATATAAACAGGACTTAGTAAAATCTATGACTTTGAGGTAGAGGAAGAAATATGTTCCTGACTCAGTGTTTTCACCACAAGAGGAAAACAAGTATTTTCATTCTGCTGTATTCATTCCCCGCCGGGAACCTGCTCTACTCTCAGGCATGGCACAGCCGGGACCTCGTTCACAAGGCAAATCACTACTCCCTTGGCTGGGGAATCGCTTGATGGCACCAAAGCCAGAGCCTCTTCTGGTGGCCGGGACCAGCCTGTGGAGCATCGCTAGCAGGGAGAGAAAAAGCCGTCTTAGAGGAATCAAACGCTGCATCGAAATAAGTTTGTGCCCGGCCGGGAAGCGCAGTCAGCATCTCAGCGCCGGTGCCCTGAGCCTCAGAGGCAGAACAGGAAAGGACATCTTGAGCTTTACTAATAAATGCACTTTTTCCCAGTTGAAGTGCTGGGACCGATTTGTTTCCTACGGGGTTATTTTTAGCGTTGAAATGAGCCATTTGCTGTAAACTGTCTGCCTGGGAAGCGAAGCCCCGGGGCAGCAGACAGCGCTACTACGAGGTCACGGCTCCGGCTGCCAGCACGGCCAACTCACCCGGAGCAGGGCTCAGCTTGATGGTGGGATGGGACCCACCACCACTCCTCCCTCAAGTCCACCAGACAGGCATGGAAACGCTGCCTCCTGCCCAGCCAGCCTGCGGTGCCCAGCAGTGGAACGTGCTGCCCTGTGTCCCCTCCATGGGAAGGAGGGTGCTGTGGGGTCCGGTGACCGGCTGAATGAACCCACCATGCGGGCAGAAACCCGTGGCACCGAGGCCACCCGCAGGGCTCCCAGCAGGAGAGCTTCTTAACCCACGTGGCACACAGCGTGCCAGAGCCCACGGCTTGCCAAGGGGTGTCCCACAGGAACCCCACAGCAGTTTGGGACCCTTCCCATCCCCACGGTGCAGTGCTGGCATGGCAGGGGCTGCCTTGCAGGACAAGAATGAAGCTGTCACTGGAGCACCCTCCAAAAGTGCCTCGCATATTTGCAATTCATTCCCAGAGCCTTTGGCCCCCCTCATCCTTGACCTTCCTGCAAACCCCATGAGCTCTGAGGCAGGAATGTCATTTTTAGCAGGCTAGTGGCCATGGTGGGAGCAGAGACATGCTCAGGTTCAGGCCCTGCTCTCCACGCAGCCCAGGGTTTGACGTAGCCATGTCTCTGTGGTTAGTGGCCGTGACAGCCCACCTTCAGACTAACCTTCCCAGGGAGCAGGACCCTTCTCCAGACACGCTCCCAAATCCTCGCGCCTTTCTCACTGGGCTCTGGCAGCTCCTTGCAGGGACCAGCCCACGCCGGCACCAGCAGCAGCACCATGGAGCCTCCCGCTCCAGAGCCCCAATTCAAACTGGTTTCCAGTCCTGATTTAACAAGCTCTCAGGAAATATTTCCACAAATTACTAAGCAGGGGCATTGTTGTTTTATCTTATTAATTTATTATTAAAGCCAAGGTCCTAAAACCAAATAAATGAATCAACTAAAGCAGCTGAGATCAAGAACTTGCTAAAGCAGAGCAGCACCTTTCCCGTTTGGTTGCAGTCCAGGCACTTTATGGCAGGTACTTTGTGCCTGGCTGATGTTCAACTGACAGCTTTCCAAGCATATAAAAAACTTATTAGGCTGAAAATAGAGTTTGTGGCCATAAACTGTCAAGAGCACTGTCAGCGTTTCCAGCCCGGGTCTTCTTTTTGTCCAACCAACAGCCGTGGGAGGATGGGGCAGCATGGCCCCTTGCAGGACCCAGTTTGGGTAGGAAGGGTAATTGGGGAAGGCTCACTAATGAGTTGTGAGCTATCAGGAGGAGGCACGGATGATGTTTAGCACAGCTGGTACTAGGCAAGGTGGTTGAAGACAGTTACATGTGGAGCTGTCTCCACCTGCCCTGGGGTTTGAAACCTGTGAGCCACATCCACAGTGACCACGCGGAGGCAATCTGTGTTTGCAACCAGTTTATACCCAAGGCTTCATTAATTCCCTTGCCGAGCTTCCAGGCTACAGTGCCGAGCAAAGCACCTGCAGCCATCTGAGCTATGGAGGGAAATATCAGAGCCGAGAGAGAGCTGTGGCATTCCTGAGCCTCCACCCTGAGCACGGCCTGTAGGACAGGGACAAGTCAGCAGGAGGATACTTTACAGGAAGATTTATGGAGTGATGGGGCAGAAGGATGCAGCGAGGGACTCTGCAGAGAGGGCATTGCCGTGCCCCTCGTGCCAAGAGGAGGGATGGTTCCCACCGCCCAGCTCCCGGTGCCACCCGGCCTGGGACAGCGGGCAGTGCTGGAGTCCCACTGCCGCCTGGGCAGCTGCAGCCGGCTGTTATTCGTATCTCAGTATCTAATCCTTTTTAGAAATGAACTAATCCATTGCTTTAAAAATATCCTGTGGCATTGCAAGGCTATAATCTCGGTATTAAATGGCATTAGAGTCGGAATAGCTGATGCTTTTACTAAGGCAAAAGAAAACATCTATTTGTCCTCTAAAAATAACCGAAAGCAGCAGAGCACGCCAGGAGGGTCCCCAGGCCCCTTGTTGTGACTGAAACCCGGGGAGGGGCTGACGTCTGCCAGAGCCCTTCCTCGTCCCTGGGGGGTGGGCAGCGCAGCTGGGGTGCGATGGCACGTCCCGGTGAGGCTGACCCCTTGGCTCGGGAGCAGAGGTGGCATCGATGCCTGCAGCAGCACGAGCAGAGCCAGAGGGATGCTCCCACCTCCCCCCACGTGCCTCGGGCTGCAGGGCCCGCTCACACAGACCCACACCGCTGGTCCCCACCCAGCAGCTTTCATCTGAGACCACTAAGCAGCTTTGCTTATTTCAATGCACTAAAACTAGAAAAGCTTTTTAATAAATTCCCCGCCAGCCTGGAATTAGTAGATGTGGGCCAATTAGACATGTTAATTAGGCACTGGTTTAAATACAGATGAGGCTTGACTTTGTTTACCAACCTCGGAAGGAAGCAGCTTCTCAAAGTTCACCTCCAAAGGACTGAACAAACAAACAAGGTATCACAGAATCACAGAATCACCCAGGTTGGAAGGGACCTTTTGAGANGTATGTTCGTTCCCGGTCCCAAGCACCTACAACAGAAACACATCACTTCGACTTCTATTTTATTTTCAGAGCTCTTGCTTTCTCTCTGCCTCCCCATGCAATAAAAATGAGACATTTAATCTCATAATGCAACTTCTCACTGGAAATCAATGATAAAGTACATTATCTTGCCTGGCCTGATCCGGCGGCTGCAGCCTGACCTTTCTCAAGCGCAGCGAGGTCAGGGGAGAGTCAAAGGTTGAACTGAAGAAGCTCCCCAGTGGGAAAGCGTGAAACTTCCCTGTGCCTCGGGAGGGACCGTGCTGCACAGCAGCTCTCTGACACAGTTTGGTCTCACTTGTGCCCCCGCGCTCGCTCCATGCAGGATAAAGTAATGCGTGAGCAGTCAGAGCACAGAGCAGGCTGATTTCAGCATCATCTTAATTATGAAGGCTCCGACCCCAGCCAGAGCACACAGCTGTTCGTGCTGCTGCCCACACGGTCCGGGCTTCATCAGCCCTGGATTTGTTCCTGGGGGGTTTCTTGTTAGGAGCTGGATCCTGCTCCCCTGGTTCCTTTGGGGCAGGGTTTATTCCATAGGGGTCTGTGACCTGCAGAAGGCCAAAGCAAACCCCAAAAGGAGAAATCAGTGATGTCCCAGGCCTCTGCGGGAGTGACGGCAGCCGTTTCGTTGTTCATGTTGCTGAATGAGACTTTCTTCCAATGCTGCTCCATCGATGGCATCCCCTTTTTCCAGAAAAAGGATTTGCCCAGATCTCTGTAACTCCCAGCACAGCAGGGAAAGGCTGTGCTGAGGGAAGACCTGTTCCACAAGACACTGCCAGGTGAGGATTTCTGCTGTGGTAAGGAGAAGACCTGGGAGCCAACCAAGGTTGACCCACCACAAGGCCCAAAGAGAACAGGACTGGCAGAAACCACCCCAGGGAAGCATTTGGAGCTGTTCTTGCTGCAGGGGCAGAGGTGTCCCCCTGCCTCAGACAGCCCTAGCCACAGGGAAGATGAGATCTCATCCATACGGAGATCCCATCCCTCCATATGTAGGTAGAGCTTTGAGAAAGCTGTGCTCCACCATCTCTACCTGAACACTTCTGGCTGTCATCGCAGACACGTTTGGAAACAAACTGTGAAGGATTCAGGTAGTCCCTGACTCTCTAAGATGGATGCTGCTGCTAAAGGAAACTGTGCAAGAAGCTTGTGCCTATCTGCACCCATGGCTGGAGAGCATCTCCCAGGGTTCTGCAGGCTTGAACCTGCACTGGTGTGTTGGCCCATATCTGCACAGAGCAACTGGCTTTGGATAACACACTACAGAATCAGCTTAATGCTCCAAATGTTATCTGGGGACCCCAGAATTTGAGCTGCAAGTGCCCAGAACACCTCCTAACAGATGTGTGGCAGGTAGCTGGTGATGTGATTGGCGTAAGATCCCCCTCCCCTGTGATGGAACCAACAGGTCAATTAGCAGCACTGTGTCCTGTCTTCAAGGCGAGGTCATTGCTGACCAGTGGAAGAAATCACCAGCAGCTGGATGGCAGCAGGTGACACGTATCTTCTGTGTCAGGTGGCCCCCACGTTTCCCAGGGTCCAGAGGTCTGACACCGTCCCAGGGCCCATTAGCGGGGCTGCAAACGATGCTGTGGAGAACATAAACCAGACACATTCTTCCAGCCCAGGCTTTGCTGCCTGATTTAGGAGGCTGCAAGCACTACGATGTCAAACAGCAACCCACCGGCAGCCGGTGCCGCTGCTGATGGATGCTGGAGCCTGTTTTTTTTTCCTTCAATAACAACTTTCACTGACGGTGCTGGCACGGAGGCTCCGCGAGGAGGAGGAAGGTGGCAAACGTCCAGGGTGAAAGAGTTCACAGTTACGGTGGGAAAGGGCAGCCTGTTCCTCGTGCTGGGCATGGAAATGCAGAGGACAGGGCTGGAAGGAGCTCACGCAGGGCAGTGAGTGATCCCCCACTCTGGGTGGGCATCGGCTCGACCCAGAGCTGTTCCAGATCTCTAGCAGCAGACATCCGGACATCTGCTTATCTTATTTTTAAACTCCTCCAGGGAGGGGGCTGCCACAAATCCCCAAGCAATCTGTTCCTGTGGGTTCACTGTCTTCACAGTTTAAAAGTTTTTCTTATTCAAACCTCCTCTACGGCAACTAAGGCCCAACGTGTCTTGTTCTCTCCAGAGAGAGAAGTGAGGGGGCACAAAGAGGGATGTACGCCTGCTCCTTGGTTTGTTTTCCTTGTTTGTTTTATTCCCAGTCAAAAGAAGGAGGGGTGATTTCTCGAAGGAGATACTATCTCCTGCAACATACAGCTTGGAGAAACATCTTTCTAGTTTTAAAAGAGAAAGATAAGGGCTATATAAAAGCTCAGGAAAACAGTAATGAGAAACAGGGTCTTCACTCTGAGCCTCCTACCAAGCTGATTCCCCCCGCACCCCTGACCTGACCCAGGCTGTCCAGAGCGCAGCAGAGGTGGGGGCTCTGCTCACTGCCCCCCAGCACAGCGCTGGGCAGCCCCCGCCTGCCCCCGGCACCCACAGCATCCCACAAAGATGCCACAGGAATCAGCAGAAACGCTGAACCTGCTTATTTTGTCCCCTTCTGCTCTCCTGAAGCAGCGCTGGACACAGCAGGCCAGATGGGCTGGTGAAAGCAGCGAGCAGCAGGTAACGGGCACCGCAGCGTGCTCCTCAAGGGATGGAGCAGCGGAGGTGGGGGCTGCCCACCCGGGGGTGGCACTGCAGGGCTGCAGGACCAGTGGTGGCCCGCACAACCCCAAAGGTCTCTGCTTGCAGGCAGGGCAGGAGGCAAGGATGCCGGCACAAGCAGCTCCAGGAGCCAAGGGCAGCTTTGGGGAAAGGCACCGTGGTGTGGGGTGAGCACAGCCTCACCAGGGCTTGCCCACAGGCCGGGGCTGCCACCTCTGGCCCTGTGCTGCCAGGCATGGTGGGCTCAGGGCATGCGGGAGCCAGTCCTGGTGTGAACAGGGACCAGTGTGTGTGCCCGCAGGAGCCAGGGCCTGGAGCAGCTGGGTGCCCAGTGCCCACAGGAGCTGGTGCCTGAAGCAGCTGGTGCCTGGTGCCCACAGGAACTGGTGCCCAGTGCCGAGGACCTGGTGTCCACAGAAGCAGGTACATGGAGCAGCTGGTGCCCAGTGCCCATAGGATCCAGTGCCCAGGGATCCGGCTCTTGTAGGAACAGGTACATGGAGCAGCTGGTGCCCAGTGCCCATAGGATCCACCGCGCAGGGATCCAGTGCCCAGGGACCCGGTGTCCACAGGAGCTGGTACATGGAGCAGGTGGTGCCTGGTGCCCATAGGACCCAGTGCCCAGGGATCCGGCTCCAGCGGGAGCTGGTACATGGAGCAGCTGGTGCCCAGTGCCTGGTGC
>VXBW01003422.1:615914-633043 GCA_013400375.1 Thinocorus orbignyianus
AAAAAAAAAGAAGAAAGGTTTTATTATCACCATTATCAACGTTTTCATTAGCTTAACACTGAATTGTAAATCACTCAATCGTTACATATTGTCTGAATAAAATCTACAGACAGGAAAAAAGTACAGCGGGACCTCCCCGACCGCAGCGCAGCCGGGGCCCGGGGGCGGCCGCCCTCCTCCCACCCAAGGCAGCCCACGCTCCTGCAAACCTCTGCCCCAGCGCCTGTGTCCCCTCCACCGACATCACGTCTCACTGGAGGACGTTAAAAAAACCTCCATAAAGTTCTGGAGAAGGTCGCGGAGGCCAAAACCAAGAGCAGGTGGGCTGCACCCCTCCAACTCCTAGGGAAAGGCAAGGGGAGAAGGAGCAGCCGCGCAGTGCCCGGCAAAGCCAGGGGCTCCCGTGGAGCCAGTAGTGAAGTACAAAGCTTTAACCCCGTGCAAGGAGGTCCCTGCCCTGGGCAGGCGAGGGGCAGCGGGCAGAGCATGGCTGGGCTGGAGGTGCTGGCTCCATCCCCGAGCAGAGCCCAGCTCTGCCGAGCGCCCCCGGCTCCCCGCGGGCTCAGGCCCCTCAGGCTGGAATAAGGCCTCGTGTCAAGAGGGAAGGGAGAGCCCGGGAAGGGAGCAGCATGGGGGAAAGCAAAGAGAAGCTGGGGGAAAGCTGGCCGGGAGCTCCCCTTCTCCTTGGCCAGAGTCAGCTCCCTGCCCGGCCCAGAGCAGCAGACACCCAGCTGCTCCCAAGGAGGGGAAAAGAAGGACCCCTGTGGTCTGAAGGCAGGGACAGGGGCAGGACGCTGGCATCCCAGGAGGGTGGCTCAGGTGCCACACTGCATCCCCGCGATGCCCCTTCCAGCCAGCACAGGGAGCAGGAAGGTGAGCTCAGCATGGTGAAGATGGAGGATCATGCCTTGGATTCACCCTCCAGACCCTGCTCTTCCTTGCTTCAAACAGAGCCAAAACCAGCTGCAGGGCGAGGGGCTGGAATCACCAAAGCAGAGACCAGTGAGCAGCACTGAGTAAGGAGCAACAGCCTCAAAGAAAAAGAATACCTGCTGTAGGATTTAAAGTTCTAGGCTGGTGGTTAGTGGGACCTGGAGCCCTGGGGGGCCAGTTATCCCAAGCAGCTCCAAACACCATGCTCCTGGAAGCTTGAGGCCATGGCTTCAGCAGCAGGTGTGCCTCAGTTCTTCCCTCGGGTGGTTTCTGCCCCTGTCACTGCCCAGCGAGCAGAGCTCACTGCTGCCCACGCAGCCTCTTGGCACGACAAAGCCCTCTCCTCCTCTCCTCAGGTGAGGGGGTCTGGAGCCCACAGGCAGTGCCCAGCACACGGTGGGAATGGCTGGCTGGCTGCTGCCCGGCAGCGGGGCTCAGCGGGACGGCTGTGGGTGCCGCCTGAGCTACTGGAAAGTCACAAAGGGAAAATCTTTAGGTCGCAGCCCCCGTTTGCTGGTGCTCTGTAACGGGCCAGTGCCGGCTCCTTCTCGGGTTCAGCCGCTAAAGTGCAAAGAACCAAATGCTACAGGAAACTCTCCCCCGTTCCTCTCCTCTGCCAGGATGAGAGCAGCTTCCAGAGGGACGGGAGGGCAGAAGGGTGCCCACACCGTGAGAAGAGCGTGAGACCCCCCGGGAAGGAGCCTGATGCTGCTGGTGTGGGTGAGTGGCTGGGGCCAGGGATGGACCTGTGCCTGCCTGCTCACGGGGACGCTGTCACCGAGCAGAGGGGAGTCTGGCAGTGTGAGTTTAAGACTCGTTAGCCGGGTTTGGGGAATACGTAACTGCTTGCAGACTCCCCGGGGAATTGCCACCTTCCCAGAAGGTCAGACCCAGCACGGACACAGCAGGAGCCCAGCTCGGGGTCTCTGCCGTGCCACGTTTCAGCAGCGTCCCACAGACTTGGCTGCTGGGTCTTGGGTGGGCAATGGGCTCGGAGAAGGGAATGAGACCGGGATTTTACAACCAGGCAGCCCTTCCGGAGGGATCTCCCCTCCCCCCCGGGGAAGCTGGCCTTTTCCAAAGCACTGCTGCGGCCTCGTGCCTGTATCCATTCCTGCAGAGGCACCCCCAAACACACGCGCCCTGGCAGGTCTGCACTGGGGTAGAAGTGAAAAGGCTTTCACCAATCGGCCTCTTTCCTGATTTTTTGGCTCAAACTTGGTGGCTGCAAATGAAAAAAGAAAAATCCTTGTAGGTGCTTGCTCCAGGTCTCAGTGCGCCCTGGATTTCTCTACTGACAGCACTTGGCATTGACACGTCTCTTTTTCTCCTCAAAGCATTTCACCAAAAAATGTGAATGATTCCATCATTCATCAGGGCTCCCAGCACCAGCGGGTCAGTGCCAGCTGCCTGCACGGCCAGGGAACCAGCAATCTCGAGGGCAACAGGCAGATTTTTCCTACGGCAAAATGCTGCGAGAACTCCACAGGCAATGAACTGGGATGCTGTTCCGAAGCCGGCTGATTTTATGCGCTGCGTCAATGATAGAGCTGCCTTAAAATCCAATATCCTGATCCTGCCAGTTTGGAAAAATCTTTAGACGAGCCCAGCATCAGCCAACTCCTGAAGAAGGGCACGGGAACAGCCTGTTCCTGCTTGACACGTGAGGCCCCCGGGAGCCTTTGCGAAGAAGCGACCTCTCTGCCTTGGGTGGAATTTTCTAACGCGATGGACAAACCCCACCCGTGCAGTGGACAAAATGACCCACAAAGCCTTGAAAGAAGAGCAGCTCCATCTGCTGCTCTGGAAAAACCCCTGCCCTTAGCTCGCCCCCGGTATCTCGAGGCAAACAGGCAGTTGTCAGGCTGGACTCGTGTGGCCCCAAAGGCTGGTTTTGCTTTATCAGGGCTACAGTGGCAGTGGGAACCGTTTGCATCGAGTTACAAACACGAGATAGCCCAAGAAAAACAGGGAGGTTGAAACAGTCAGGAAGTTTATAGCCAAACTACTTTTTTAACCTCTGTAGTATGAAGTCACCTACAGCCGTTTCGTTCTTCACCTAAGAGAGATTTCCTGTGGATGGGCACACACACTCACAGAGAAGGCTACAGGATGAATACATCTCACAGGGCAACAGCCCAGTCCTCTTGGGTTTGTTTTTCACAATCAAAGTTAATGTGGATCGTTTCCAAAAGTGATGGCATCGACACTGAAGACAATTATAAACTGTATCAACAATATGTACTACAGCCTGCAAGTCACAACCTGTGCACACCAAATGGAATATATTATTGCTTGGTAGCCTATTAGACTTTCTTTATAAAAAGATTTTTATACAGAGTACAGGATTCTGACAAAACCAGCTAAGTAGTTCTCATCTGGAAAATACAACAGCAATTCTTTCAACAAAGGCTTGAACAGTAGCTGAGAGCTAAGGAACCAGAACAAATATTTACTAATAATTTTATGGCCAGTTTGAACAGAATTTCTCATAAGACTCTTTTCTGGTGTTTATTTACATATGCCTCTTTTCTTTTGGAAAAAAAGTTGTTAAAATATAACAAGGAACATAGAAATCAAAAGAATGAGAAAACTTCATACCGAGAACATGAAACATTTCTGAAAACGCTAAATTATGTCATCTGTTAAAAAACATACAGCATTTTGTCTTTAAAGAAAAATATTTTTCCTGTTTTAAAATATTACCAACAGCGTGTAATAAACTAACTTAAAATGAATTTCATAAAAAAGTTGTCTTGCTGTCTAAACGTCACTAAACATGCTCAGGTTGAGATTCTGTTAACTGCCCCAACACCTTCCAAACAGCTCCTCCACAGGAACTTGTGATATTCACACTCCAGAAGACCTGCCAGTTTAGAACAGTACATTGAGAAAGGATCCAGTAGCTACAAACACTAAATATCTATTCCCATTCAAAGCAAATACTTCCGCAATGTCCTTTGAAACAATCCATGGCCAGCAAGCGGAGATGGCCTTGGCTGGACAAGAACCTCCCCTGGCCCTGCCTGTGGACACAAGGACCCCCCGCGGCGCCAAAGGGATGCTCCAGCTCCCCACGCGGCTGTGGGACCTGGACCCACAGACTGAAATGCAGAGTAAGGACCTTGTGTTGGCTCTGTGGCATCCCAGCTGTGCCTGGACAAAGGGAAAGCAACACCAAGAGGCTGGGAAAACACCCCATTTGTTGCCTGGGTAAAGCAGGGCTGACCGCAGCCACGGAGAGGACAAAGCTGCGTGGGAGGCACGGGCTGCGTGCTCTGCTCTCCCTGCCTGCGGGGAAATCCCATGGGGAGAGATCATTCTGCTCCCAGCATCAGCATTTCTTTGTTTTCCATGGTAATAGTAATGCAGGTGGCACTGAAGGACCAGCTCTCCAGCTTTTTTGGCAAGCAATCCTTCCGTTACCATTCCAATGTAGGAACCCAAGGAACACGGGCTCAGCCAGGAGCCGGGCAGGTGTTTCTCTCTCCTCAGTCCCAGCCCTCAGCATTGCTCACAGACCAAAAATCCTATGAAGCCTGTTCCTTTTTCAAGTCTCCTGCTCTCCCTCTCTCCCCATCCCTGACTATAACCACCAGCCAGACTCAGACTCAGGAAAAAACTCAGCTGGGACTTGCAGAGGGGACCAATGTTCAGATTTCAGCTGCTCACGGCTCCAGCAAAGTGCTACTTTTTGCACGACCACGTTGGTCACCCCAACTGTCCTGTCACATCACCTTACACACCAACTGGCAAGTCAAATTTGGGGGGAAAAAACCCACAAAAGTTTCGGCTTTATAAAAATAAGTTATTCCAAGCCTGCGACTTGCCTTGGATGCTACAGCAGGAGTCTTTAAATGAATGGATAACTGCAAGAGGTCTCTTTTAACTACAATAAACCCCGGTCAGTGCAGGAATGAGGGGCAGGCGTGCGGCAGGAGCTCAGCCTGCAGGGCACCCTGCCACTGTGCCCCCAGCTGCTCCCAGCAGGGCTCCTCTGGCTCTGTGCTGCCAGGACGATGGCCCGCACTCGCCAGTGCGTGGCAGCCAGGGCTGGCAGCACCCACTCACTGGGGAGAAACAGGACTCAGAAGTCAGTAGAAAACAAAAGTGAGACCCACTGGACTACAACCAACCACGGGAAAAATGCAGAAGAAAACAGGAGGGAGCAGACCGTTAAAACTGCCTCCAAATTGCAGAATGTTAACAAAAATAACACAGCTAGAACTGTAACTTTTTTTTTACCCTGACAGTGACCTTTTAGCATGACTAAAAACATAGGGAAGAGAGTCCTCAGTGTTCAGTAACTAAACAGATCATCATCGAGCTTGCAGAGCTTTCGGAGGGGTAGGATACAGAGACATTTGCCAGCTGAACAGGAACTGAGATTTTCAACACACAGTCATTAAACAAAGTTTTGGGGGGGAATGCTTTTGGCCTATACAGTCTCCTACTGCCCATTAAGGACTGAAAAAACATTGTGTTCATCTTACTGGACACAGAAACCCAAGATTAACCTGCTATTACTGGTAGATAATGTCCAAACTGAGTACCAACATCAAGGTTTTGGCGTAACTCAAGACAGAAGCCCTGTTACTCAGCTGCCAGCTCTGGGGTGTACCCGCAGCTCCCCACAGTCCTTTGAAAGACGGAGTTATTGACAGATCCAGTGCTACAGACCACTACATCTACCTAATCTACTCTAGTTCATACACATATTACACAATATTGCCTAGTGCTCACTACATACCAAGAAGAAAAGATGCTGACTTGAATTACAAGTAAATGTGCTTTTTTTAAAAAATAAAAATAAAAGAGAGAGCCACAACATAGTTTTTGACCAGCATGCAACAAACTTTCTTCAGCTAATATATAGAAATTGCCTAATACCATTAGAAAAAATAATTAGTGAGAGGCCAGAGACATATTTGATCAAGGAAAGTAAGAGATTTATCTGAAATGTTGAGGCTTTTGCCACTGAAGAGTCAAAAATCTATTCATTCTATGTCCCTTATCCTCCTTCCCTCTCCTTTACATTATATAATTTTGTACAGAGATTACTGTAAGGCCTATTATTTTTGCATCTATGCTGTAATTTATCTCAAAATAATTTAAAATGCCATAGACAAGCTAGGACCAAAAGCAGCTGCTTTTACCATCCACTCAACACTCATGCTTTTACTCTAAGGAAGCTGAGGTCCACATGCAGAAATAAATGTTCAGAACGCCCCTGCCACTGGCCACAAATCTGCTCATTCCTAAACGTGACATGGGACCTTCACTTTTAAATCACAAAGTAAAACATCTCCCAAAGCTTGTTCTGAGACAGCAGTCATCAAATCCTCGTTAGGAGCTAAGACAAAGCCTAGCCAAGAGAGGTCTATCAGCAGAAAATCTTTGGAGATCCTCTGATTTTGGATAACAGGTTTTTAATTGTCTGAAGGATCTGGCGCCCTTCCCCCAGCACATCTCTGCTGCCAACAGCCACAGCTCAGCAGCCCTGGGAACATGCTTCACTGGCTGCAGCTACACGACTCGTTCACAATTAGCATTGCACCTTAACTAACAAAATACACATGCTGTGACCAGTGCTCTTCAGATTCCTCACCCACTACCTCTCCAGACTTTGGGGATCGCATCTCCTCTTGCAGGACGCTTGACAATGTTTGTGGACTACTGGGACTGCCTAAAGCACCCCTCTCCCCACCAGGAAGGCGACACGCTCCCCAGCACCTTCTCCTCAGATGACAAACTGGGGTGTCTTTCTTCTGCACCCCCAGAAACATCCATCTCCTCTCCCGTGGTAGACTAAACCAGTCCTGTTTCAGGTCAGTCCATAGCACACTGGGGAGGGCAGCATCTCCAGCAGATATGTACCAGCACAAAGGAGACGGAAGAAAAGCAGGGGACAGGAGACACTGTGACTGAAGGATGCAGAGCGACAAGGGAGGGAGTCAGGAAATTGCAGAACGTTGTACCTGACAACACAAAACACATCCCAAGCTGCAAATCTGATGTTCAGCTCCCACTTCTAGTGCTTTGATGGGTTTTATTTTTACTGAGCAAAATTGCGGTTAATTAGCCGGCTAAACCCGAACTCTGTTCAAACTGTCTGGTCTAAGCAGGTGCTGCTCACTCTCCCCCCAGGGATGCTCCGTCAGCAGTGTGGGACAAGTAATGCAGGAAAGACACTTGCTGGTAATTTGGCACAGTTTGAAAACACAGCAACGACACCGTCACAGTTAACATGACTCAGTGATGGGGAACTGATTCTAAAGAAAGAGTTGCAGATTTCTTTCTTTTTCTGCCTTTCAAAAAGAAAGACCTTATAAAAAAACCACTAATGCTCCCTCTTAAACTTTCTGCTCCTGCTCTTTTTAGGTCAGATATCAGCCTCTGAATTTTTCAGGTACTTTCTTGTGAAAGAACCCATATTAGAAATTTCTAAGACACACAGTCAAGAAAAATTCCTTCCTTACTCCCCCCAAATTCTTTCAAATGCTGCAACTTTCCAGGGTTAATACTGATCTGAAACAAGGGTCTAAGAATGACAGCAAGAGAAGTGAAACAAGAGGTGTATGTCTAATGTGACAACTAGGACTCATGCCCCACGGCACCTCCTCCTCGGACGCAGAGGGCAGAGCGCCCTCCCCCCCATCTTCTGTCTAAGGTCACTGGTTTATCCTCCTCTTCCAGCTCCACAAGAACTGATTGAACATGCATTGCGCTTGAGGTCAGAGTTCCAGCAAACAAAACCTTGACAGCATGTTTAAAAAACAAAAGCAGTTCCCCTTTCCTCACTCACTAAGACCTGTCACAGCAGGGTCCCACTGTGCTCTCCAGGGAAAGCTGCGAGGACTGACGCAGGAGCGGGCCCGTGGTGGGATCCACCATCGAGGAGGTTGGGAAGAGCTTGTACCAGCCGATTGCTAAAGTTGACAAATCCAGTTCTTCCAGGAGGACCCTGGCAACTCCCATGAAGTGCTTGCGTTCCATGCGTCCGTAGTTTCCCCACACTATCACCTGAGGAACAAGAGGGGGAGCACAGTTAATCCTCCAACCTGCACGCTTGCTCGGGAAGCACAAATCTGATCAACCCGCTCTTCTACTCATTCAACTTCTTGGGGCTTTACTAGAGTCCCAGAAGAGCAGAAAGTTCTACACTACCAACAGGAGAGGCTGACAATTTTACTTTCTAAGCACAGTTTTGTAAATCCTAATGTTATCAGACTTTTCCCCCGCCATGGAAAAGAAGTGAATGCACATGTGGATGAGACACCATTCTGCTGTTCTGCCTGCTGGGCAGGGACTGTGCATGCAGACAGCATCCCTGGAGCTGCAGCTCCAACACCTGCAGGTAAAACTTGGTCCTGGCACCACAGCAGGTCTTGGATACAATAAAAAGTGCCCTGTGGGAAAGGCGCAGGAAGGGCTCCTGATCTGGAGAAATACACCACCACCAAAAAAAAAGAGGTGGGCAAAAGCTCGGGTCAAGAGCCAACAGTTTGAGGAAAAGAGCCTGTCTGTACTTTTGCACTCAGAGCTCATGACACAGGGCAGATGGAGACAAGGCACAGCTACTCACCTGGAGAAAGAGCGCTGGCAAGCACAGTGACGCGAGGGGCACAGGGAGTGGCATGCAGGGGGGGCACAACAGTGCCCAGAGAGGCTGGCAGACACAGAGGGAGGCGAGCAGGGGAAGCTGAATCACACTTACGACACGATGGAGACCAGTGGGTGGAACAACAGATGTAGTGAGGGTCATGGGCTTAGGCATGCTGGAGCTCTGCAGGTGGCCGAGTGGCCCAAGACAAAGGTGACGACTGACTCCAGAGCGAGTCCGTGTTCTGAAGAGGAGAGGATGAGCACGATGGGTTATGATGGTGACCAGTGACCTCTGGCTGATCCTGGCAGCTTCCTTCCCTAGGCTCCCAACAACCAGAACATTACAATTTTCTGTAAAATGAGCTAGGAGAGACAACAGACGCCAATTATAAGACAAAACTTGACACTCTAGGTCAGCAGGAGATGGAGCAAGCCATTGCAGGAGGTCGGCTTGGTGGCATGGCCGCTGGCAAAGAGCCAAGCTCCTTGTTTTATTCTTCTGGAATAAGTGCCTTTCCTGGTAGCAAGGCAGCAGGTAAGAAACCCATAACCCATGCAAGGCAAGAGCAGATCAAGCCAGGTCCCACCCCATTTCAGTCAAAAATGTGCAGTCTTGTTGCAAAAGGGGAAAATGCTTCTAAGGCAGAGGAAGCAAAGCTCAGTGATGAGAAGGGTCAGCAGCTCCCCGGCAACTCACGTGCCAGTGCAGGGAAGCAACAGAAACTCCCAGAGTAATTACATCAGTATTACCAGTGGATTGTAGCCAGGCTTTATTGGATGGAAATGATTTGGGTAGGAATTAACAATGCAAATCACTCTTTGCTCTGGAAATATAGGTGCAGAAAAATATGAGCATGGCAGAAAATGCATGGCAGTAAAAGAAAAGAAGTAGAAAAATGAAGGATATGCAATTGGGTGATGGCCAAAGCAGAGTGTTCTGAACGTGTATGAACACAGAAGACAACCTATGCTGCAGAACTGTTTAGCATCTAGAGGTACTGCTTGTCTGCTCACTGGGTGGGGGGAAAAGAAATAAAAAAAAATAAAAAAATCACTGTTTTCCTGGTAGGCACTAACGTTACCTGACAGGGTGTCACATAATAATCAGTTAGAGTATGACAAAATGGTTCTCCTTTCCATTTGTTCTGTTCAGATCAAGTGCATTTGGTTCAATATGAAAACACTGGCTTTTCCTCATGTATGTTAATTATCCAGATCCCTTGCCAAACTTATTATCTTCCAGCAAAGGTGGAAGAGACAGATGGGCAGACCTGAGACTTGCTCATCTTACCTGTAATACTTTGCCCTGTGGGCTCTCAGCAAACAGTAACACCTGATTGTACAAAGGATCTAATGATTTGCGAGCCACTTTTGTCTTCTTTTTCGCAATGCACACGCCATTCTCTAGCAGGTAAGCTTTGATGTAAGCAGCTGCAAAAAATAAATATGGTCAAACGTGAAAAAATCTTCATGCTCACTTTAGAAAAGACAGAGTGCCGTGTCTCAGGGATTTCTAAAGAAGGCATTTACAGCAGTGAAAACATTTGCTCAACCAGCCTCCTTTCCAGTACCGCAGACACTGCTGATCTCTGCAGAAGCCAAGCAGAACCACACTTGTTCCTATTCCCAAGCACCGCAGGAGGCCGGGGGTCAGGATTACTTTAGGAGGTCAAAGCATCCTACCTGGCAGTGTTTTGGAGCCGGGTTTTGGTGTCAGTCCTCGAGCCTGAATGATATCCACTTCCAGCTGCCCGTTTCGCTCTTGCAAGCCAATCTCCACATCCCCTAAACCAAAATGTCAAAACAGACATAAGACTTTCAAAACAATATCCCTGTGGGCTACCAGAATGTTATAAAAACAAAACTTCTCATGTCATTCCTGCTACAGGCTGTAACAAACTGCAGGCCCCGAGTGCCTGATCTCCTCCTGCGTTACTCTGGAGCAGCTCTGCAGTAATTCAAGCCCACATTTTCAAAAGCAATCTCTAATGTCACCCCTCTAATGCTGGGTGACTCAGTCTCACACTCTTCAGTGGAAACCACCCTCTCATCTCTCCCAAACTGGAGCGCCCAGAGTTGCAGGCTGCTTTGGAAAACGCAGTTATGGTGGACCATAAGAAAATCTTTACAGAGCCTGGTGGGCTTTAGGAAGCGAGTACAACACAAGTCACAGAGGATGCACTTTGAGGATTTTAGCTGCGTTTTACTCAGTCTGTGCCTTTTGGATCTGATGCAGGAAAGCACAAAGCTGGTGCTCTCCTACCAGCCCCACGCTGGCAGCGATCAGCAACACCTTTGAGCCAAGTTTGCTTGATTTAACAGAGAAACGGAGCGGAGGAGGGGCAGAGCAGCAGATGCTGGCCGTGTTATGAGGTGGCTTGCAGGAGCAGCCTGTTCAAGATTAAATTAGAGCTACCTCACATCTCTGTGTTCCTTACCCATTGAGGTGGTGGCCAAGGTCTGACGCCCAACAAATTGTGCAGGGCCCATGCTCCCCAGGAAGTCACTGAACTGCCCAGCAGATGCCAGATGGACTCCACTGAAATTCAAGCTGCAAGAGAAATTTATTTTGGCAAGTAGTTAATTTGCATTTTAAAGCAATCCGGTAACTAAAGAACCAGATTTAATACATCACGGAAATGAATGACATCTACAGAAGCCATTTTCTCTTGTAAAACTCCCTGATTTCCAGGCAGTTCACTTACATGGAATCTATTTAAAATCCCTTTCCTTGTACAACCCCCCCTCCCCCCCGAATCAGTAACAGCTGCAGTCACCAGCTGGTTAATACTTGTTCAACTATAATGAATTGACTGTAATGAAAATCTCTGCCATCTAAGCCTCATATGCAGGCTGTCACCTATTCCAGGTAGCTCTAGAGTCTAAGCAATTTCCTAGTAGAGCTGATAGGATCTCTCTTGGTACCTGTCCCTTCCCAGTCTTCATTTCTGGGAGGACACGATGCCTTTAGAGCAGCAGTTAAAAGTGAGATGAGGGATACTGGCATCAATCCCCTCGGGACTCAATTCCCTATGTACTTCTTACACACACCCAGAGTTATGCATATCCTTCTTGACAAGAAGACCCCAATTCTTACTGCTCAACACCAGAAGCACCTATCACACCCCTGGGCAGTTTGCATAACAGAGACACCTCTCTCTGGGGCAAAGTCTGGCCATGTTACTGCAGTGGGGACACAAAGCTGGGAGAAAACACCCACAGAAACCCCACTCACTATAAGACAGCCAAGAAGAAACACTCTTCTGTTCCCTGAATATTCAAAATAATTCACAAAACCTGCCACAGGAGACCACCTCCCCTTACCTGCTGGGGAGAGAATCGCATCAAAAGCCAATGCCAAGTACTTGTCTGTGCTTGATACATGCGTGGAGAGAAACCACTCGTGCCCTCACACACCAGCTCACCCTCCTTTGGGCAAACACCACCCCCAAAGGCTCTGCCCAGCAGCTGGGGCAGCTCCAGAGGAACTAAAAGCACCTTGTAACGGAGCAGCTGATGCTGCAGCCTACATCAATGACAGCAGAACAGCAGGAGAGGATGAAGAACCCTGTTAAAAAGCACAAGAACTGTTGGGCTACGAGTGAACCAAAACCAACCGGCAGTGTTTACCCCAAAGCAAACGTTGCCGTTAACTCCACACAGATGGAGAAGTCAGAGGGCTCAGGATGACCTCAAAGTGATGAACAGTCCCCCCAGTGCAAACTCCAGGGAAGGAGCAGGATGTGGCTGCAGGAACACCCACATGGACCATCCCAAGGAGAGCGGTGGAGCTGCTGCTCAAATGAAGCTGCTGCTGCTTTGGAGCACTGAAGTGGATCCCGAGAGGAATGGCAAAAGCCCTCTTGAAAACACAGGCCAAGGTCAAGACTCTGGCAGTTTGGGTAACAGCCTCAGTTAATAGCTTTACCAGCACTATATGAAACTCAGTATCAGTTCAGACACTTAATGTCCCCCCTTCTTGTTATATTCAACTGGGAAAGGAAGATGTAGGGAATAAATTGTTTAATAGATCATGCCGTTAGCTGGTGGGACCGGCTGCTACGTCGCACAGAGGCTGACCTTTTGCAATGCTGCTTTATTAGACATTGGAAGCAGCAGCTCTAAATCAGGCTCCTTGGCTTTGACCAATTCCTGGACATATATCTGGGTATTGCCAATAACCCTGGAATGGAAACAATTTCTGTCTGGAAAAATCATAAGCTACCTCCAAGAAAGCCATTGCTTCTCCCTTGAGAGAAGAGGGAAGGGGAAAATAAAACTGCAGAAATTTAGTATGAGTGTGAACTAAAACCAGCAGAAACTATTTAGCTGCATTGGCTAAATTTAGGATGCTCAAATCCAGCTCAGTGAGTTCTGTCTGTCAAGATGCTGGGATGCCGAGGTGAGGGGGCCACGTACCATGTGACTCTCAGATCGGCGGGACAGACCTTCCCCATTCACTCACCTGCTTTTCCTGCAGCCAAGGAAGGGAGGAAAAGAGCTCCAGGGACCACCATGACTTCTTTCAGGTCTTTAAACTCAACCCTTGGACCTCCCAATGGCCCCACCCGGCCACTCTGCCCCACACTGCACGCTCAGCAGACTTCTGCTTGAAGAAACCCAACCGTTTCTCACCTGCCCTCGATTCAGCCACCGGCTCTCCGGCTGAGCCAGGGGAGGAGCTCCCAAAGGGGTCGGGTGCAGGTGATGGTGGCAGCTCCACCTTGGGTGACACTGAGCAGATGGGTTTCACACGCTCTGGAGCAGCCCTGGAAAGTCCTTCCTTCCCCATCGCCACACACGCCCCTCCCTTCAGGGGAGAGATGGCAAGAAATCACTACAACCTGGTCAGCACTGATACAAGATGACTTCTTCTTTTTTTAATTGCAATCTAAAAAGAAGTGCTAAAAATAGCTGGAGGAATGAAGTGGGAGCACTCTGCAGCTGATTTGAAACAGCAACTGTCAGAGCCAGCAGTGCCCTGGGGAGCGGGGCTGTGGCAGGACCTTCTCACGCTGACAAACGGCTGCACACAGAGATTAACAGGTGACACTCGTCAGCCTCTTGCCCAAAGGGCACAAATCCTCCCCTGAGTGAGGGCAGAACAGCCTTTTGAACAGGAAAGAGAAATTAATTATCTCTTTGCTGGCCCTCTGCTTGCACTAATCATGATTCATGGGCTCTGCTTTGCCACAGCTGAATGAGAATGATTTTAATGAAGTTAAAGATTACAGGGGTTTGCTGGGGAATTGGTTTTAAGCTGAATGTGACTGTTGTTGACCTGAAGGCAGAGAGAGAGTACAGGGAGGTCAGTGACACCTCCAGAGTGCCAAGGACAAATGAAGGACATTCTGCTGGAGGACCCCAGAACATGACTCTGAACTGTAGCTAAGAAAGCAGAGAGGGATGACACTCTGGAGACCCCTGTATCCTGGGGCCTCTGAGCCCTCAAACGCAGAAAAGCATCAGCACAAACCTGTATGAACACTCATTTTATCTGCACAGCTACCACTGCCACCCCGAGGCTCAGCACAGGCTACAAAATCCCTTCCAGAAACACGGATAAACCAGCCATGCCTAAGCACAAACTGTCCCTGGCACAGCAGGCAGCTAGCGTGGAGGGACGGCAGCGGGGACACCCTGGGGACAGCAGGGGACAGCGGCTCCCGCTGCAGTCGCCTGGACACCCGCGAGAGGGAGACAAGCCCCCGCAGAGCCCGGGTGGGAGGTGCGGGGCCGCAGAGCATCCCCACAGACCTGTGCCTCGTCACCGATCCCGCGGCGTGACCAAGGGGAGTGCATTTAAAAAATAAAAATAAAAATAAATCATTTTGCGACAGGTTTCTGTGCAGAATAAACCCGTGTGCTCGAACTGGGGCTGAGATTGCCTAGGTGTTCTTTTTAAACACAACATTCATAATCCTGATCATTTAGCAAATCTGTGCAGCAATCCCCGAAGACTGTGCTCCTGCACTGCCGTAGGTCAGGGCATATGGAATCTGTCCTCTGTAGTGTAATTTAGGAGTGGCTTACAGGCTCTCTGCCAGCTGCTGGCTTCTCTGCTCTCTCAAGGTAGCAGCATTTCCCAGCCTACCCATTCCAGAGATCCGTGCCCTCCCTCTCCACCTGTAAAGCTCCGAGCGGTCGGTTCCTTCACGGCAAGGTCATTATTCCTCAGATACACTCAAATGGAGAACTGAGAACGAGCTTTTCAAAGCTGGCTTGTAAACTGGTCGGGATGGGACTGCCTAGATGGACAAAGCTGATTTCCAAATAAACTGGTATATAAAATAACAGATCCGAGCCCCCGTGCCGATGCCTCTCATCCCGCATACCTGGCTCTGCTCAGCCTCTCCCGCACCCCCACCTGCCGCCGCCCGCCCATCAGCATGCAGAGCGTGTAACAGCACAGACACAGTTAGGGAAAACGTAGCATTAATTTCTTTCCCTGTCCATGTGGAGTTTGTCTGACCTCTTTTCTAAATCTATTTTTAAATTGCTTCTGGGACTCTGTATGCCAGGCACCACTGTGCTGCTGCGGGCATCTGCAGAATCAGCCTGCCAAAGCCTTGCAAACCTGGCAGGGAACATGGCAAGGAAGCACCTCCACGGGTCTCCCACCCCACCCCAGTGCCGAGGCCAGAGCAGCTTTATTGACACCATCCCTGACAGCCGCTCCTCTGACCTGCTCTTAATATCCCTCCCTAGAGAATTTATTCACATGTTTTGCTTGGCTTTTTCCTTCCAACTCTCTTTCCAATCCTCCCTCTTCGCACATCAGTCCCCAGCACCACTCCTGAATCACCAGCTGGAAGCACAGACCGGCCACTTCCCTTTCCTTTGCCCTTGATACAGTACTCTTTAATTCTGTCTTACAAGACTCTGGGACCTGTGTGCATTGTAAAGACTTGTCATGGCCACACACTGGCTGCTGTGTCTGAGCAGAAGCAAAGCAGAGCGAGGTGTTCCTCTCCTGCTGCCCTCCCAGGCTGGCTGCAGCGTGGTTTTGCTGAGGAGCTCTGCCAGGAAGAGGGGTGCTCTGAGAAGACTTGGTGTGTGTCCCCCTTGGAGCAGATCCCCATTACTGCCACTCTATTACACTTGAACATCTTGACTTTTGTAGAGCTGCTCTGCTGTGGGTTCAACCAGGTAGGGTAGCGGTGCTTCCACACAGCCACCCCCTGGCACACCCAGACAACAGCTATTTTCAGCAAGGAACATTTCGTCTGTGAGCTTTTCATGGATTTATTCGCACTGTCCACACAGCTGCCTATCTGCCCTCAACTCAAGCCTTGAGAAGTGACACACTCTTAAAGAGGTGCTCCACTGTGCCTGGTCAGTACAGAGGGGGTGTTTGAGGCCAGGGTCCAGAAATTGTTGTTCTGTTCTTATAAAGATTTTCTAAAAGATGTTTTTTGTCCTCTTAATGCCTGAAATTGCAATTAACAAGCAGGTTGCCTCAACTCAGCCACGCAACTGAATGGCTTGACTTGAGCAGCTGAACTAACAAACATTCTATGCACCTAATGCATTCCTAAGGTCTCCAGCTCTGTTTTCAAAAACCAGGGATGGCAATACATATTCCCTTCCCCCAGAAGAAAGGTGGGGGGAGAGCCTCCTCTGAGACTGATACCGTATTTGACAGTTATTTTATCTGACCACAGAAAAACTCCATCAGCACTGCAATTCCAGGGAGCAGGAACGTCCTGTGTAACAATCACACTCATCCATATTGCATGTTAAGGTCTTTTAAATTGCATCTTACCCACAGAAGCCACGCAGCCATCTATCAGCTAAGGAAGAAGGCAGAACTGGTTAATTTAACATCCACTGTCCCTATCTTTAAAATATTTATGGTGCACATGAGGAACTATTAATGCAATATGCACCTGACTACGTGGCCAGGGGACTGGGCTCCTTATCCCATCAGAGATGTGAACACTGCAGGAGCCCCCACTTTGGCTGGAAGGGTTCTCTCCAAGCATTTGTCCCCGCAGGACCCAAACCCAACCCAACCCCACCGACTGCACACATCTCCTCTGCCAGGCAACGTCCCCATCTCTGCCTCTCAACAGGCTCTGCTTCTCTCCCAGCCACTCCGCTCTCTGCTCACATTTTTAGCACTGTGACGTGCTGTCTTATGTGCTGTAACACCCTGTACTCCACTCCTGTATCCGACTCCTTCTGCTGTATGAATTCTGCCACCTAAACGGAGCTATAAAAATTCCACAGTGAATGATGTACAATGAGCTCCCCCATCCCCTTACCAGGCTCACTCCACTTTTAGCAATCGCAAGTCATCTCGGATGCACTAAATAAGAGATGGGTTCCTGCCTTCAGAGCGCAATTCTGCCCGTTCCCAAGAGGCTGCTGACGGTAGGAATTCACTGCACTGACCACTGTAACTACAGCTCTCGGGCTCACATCCCCCCTGAGCTCTGCTGGTCAAGCTTAACGGCACAAAAGGCTGTGCTGACGCTCAACAGGCTGACTAATTTCTTGGTGTATTGCACAACCAACCTCCTGCCTTCCCGATTTCCACCTCAAAAGGCTTTGATTTCTTACAGCCTGAACTGTAGAATCATAGAATC
>VXBW01003422.1:633190-692219 GCA_013400375.1 Thinocorus orbignyianus
CACACTTCTTCTGATGCAACACAATACCAACACCACAATTCATTCCGTCTTATGAAAGGACTTGGATAAAAGGAGACCCCTACAGATAATCTGCTGTACAAGAGCCTAGAAGTCCCCTGGCTTTGGACACCAGAAGTGAAGGACCCCTTTGCATTCAGTGAAGAGCTATGATACGAATCTCCTGAATGGTGCATTTAGGAATCCAGTCTTTTGGCAATTCCCGAATGAAGATGGATAACCCTTGGTGAAGGAAAGCGAGTTTTCACGTGGGCATCCAGCTACAAGCCAGGCCAGGATTTTCTCCAGCTTCCTTTCAGACACCACTCCCCAGCGAAGCGCATGCTGCTCCCCCAGCCTGAGTCCTGGGACTGGTCAAGCCCTACAGGCACGAATGGGAGAACTGGTACAAGCTGTAGCCTGCAGAGAGAGCACAACCCAGAGCAAAGCTGAGGGGCAGGAGATGGCCAGTGCCAGGCTGTGTGCTGTCTCCAGCCCTCCTCACAACAGCGGCCTCCGGCAGGACCAAGGCTGGTGCCACGCGCGTGATGGGGAGAGAGGGAGGATATGGCTAAGGACAAGCTGCTTCCTCGCTGGACAGGCAGGCTCAGCTCAGACAGTCCAAGAACAATTCTCTAAGTCTTTGTGAGTCATCCCCTGCTGTGCTTTTCTAAGGTAAAAATCACCTGAGCTCTCCATAACTTAATCATCCCAGCAGTAGCCAGCAAGAGTAACAATGCCGATGAGTCCCACTTATTAGGGACCATGGCAGCTAACAGGCTTTTGTTCCAGCTCCATTTTTGTCTTTCTGCTTCATTTTCAGAAAGAAAAGTGGTTGGCAGGAGTAAGTTACACATAAGTCCAGAATCTGAATGTTGGACATGGTCTCTTGCAGCTGCAGCAAAACCCAGCCAAAACAAGATGTAGGTTGTGCAAGAGCCAGGGTGGAGCTGGAGATCGCTGTTTAGTCTCAGGAGTTCAATTGTGAACCATTCCTATATTCAGAATTTTATCCTTGCAGTAATCTTGGTGTCCTGAGACTACCCGGTGGGCACCTGCTCCAGGGGGTAACTGTCCTCTTATGCAGATACACACAGAGAAGAAAAACACTCACTGCTGTAGAAATTTGTGAGCAGGACTAAAACCAGTCTGGATTAATTATGAAGGGAAACATTTGTGTGTACAAAAGCACCATCAACCCATCATCAGCAGACCTGCCCTTTGACGACAGGAAGAGGACATCATCAGTAGGATACATGTGTCTCCCACACCCTGCCCGAAGGGATGCTGTCGCCATAAAGATGCCCCAGAGAAGGAAGCAAAAAGGTAGCAGCACGGCTTCAGACCTACAGAGAGCGAAAAAAGCAAGACCCTGAGGTGAAAGATCACCCCGTAATAACAGGTTGAGTCCTAGAAAGTGTAAGAAACAGCCCAAGAGCCAGTTGGGTGTGCAGAACAAGGCAGAAGAAGGAGGGAAGGCGTGACAGATGGTGTCCCTGGTCCCTCAGCGGCAGCACCTGGATGCACCAGGCTTGGTGCCCGCACGGGGCGGGGAGAGCGCGAGCGAGTGAAACCTGCAAGTGTGAATGACTGAAACCAGCTTTGTTTGGAATAAATATCACCTTTCCCTTCTCTAAGGTCTCACACTGAGTTTTATAATATTAATTTCTTACACTGGTGCACAACCACTGTGCAGGAGAAAAGCCAGGGAATTTTTGTACGGCAAAACATTAAATGGAGCAGTGCTGGCACTGTGAGCACACACTGGCAGGAGCCCGAGCTCAAATTCCAGGAGACACCCCTCACACCAGCTAATCCAGTATGCTTCATCTGCAGGTCAAACCCTAAAGGGAGCATTTTCTTGAAGGAGGGTCTAGCACACTTGAGAAGTCTATCCCCATGTAATAAGCCTCTCCATAGAAAAAGCATTCCGTATTTTCCACACTCTGGTATTCACAGGACAAGCAGCACTGCTCGGATTCATGCACCACAGCAAATCCTGCAGCTGAGGTGCTGTGCAGGGGCGCTGAGAAGCTGCAGCTGGGCACGGCCAGCCCACCACAGCAGCACGGGAGCGGCCGCGACGCTTCAACAGCACATTTGTCTGACTGACAACAGGTATTTTAAGGCCTTCTGCAGCCAAGTTTCACCAAAGCTTTGATCACTTCAGTGTGCCCCATTTGGAAGTTGTCCTTTTAGTCCTTAAATTGAAAAGGATTATAAAAACATGTGAAACTTGAGGAAACAAACCCTCTTGGAAGATGAGACTTTGAATCCATTTTCTTCCCTGTGTGAACATACTGAGGAGAAGGATGGGCAGGAAGAACTAGGACAACCTTGTCTTGCTGAAAACTGGGTTCTCGACAGTCACTGGTGAAAACTGTCTCTGACCCAGGACTACCAGTCTGAAACCCAGCATCAAAAAGAAAATTAACTTGCCAGAGCTAACACAGTCATAAGATTCTTCATTTTGCCTCCCTGGGAACACAGGTCCAGCAAACGAGAGAGGTCAGGAGAAATCTGATTTAGGAGAATACATTTCTGTTCCTCAGTGCTATTCCCCAAACAATTCCTTTCTTTATTGCAGGAAAAGAAAGCAAAGAAACTGCCCTCCCACCATGTTTCAAGAGAATAGAGCCCTCTCAGCTCTTTGTACTCTCAACCACGTTTGCTTATCACTGCCAGCTCAGCCAGCCAGCTGCAATTCCCACCGGCTTTCCAGAGGAGATCAACTGTCCCACCTCGGAACAAAGCATCCAGGAACCACTTAATCACACTTCTCAGAGAAGTAAGAGGAGAAACCACCCCAGCCCTGGCAGAGGGGCCGGTGAGGATGTCCTGGCAGCATTCAGGGCTGGAATACTAAATGTTAGACTTGTTCTAACACAGACTCTTGGATTGTAAGACAGTATTTTTCTCTCTTTGTTGAGCCGATAGCTACATGGCACCTGCCTTTAGGGTAAACCAGCACCTGTATGGGTACAATACTTCGTTGGCAGAAATATTCTCTCTCCAGGAAAGCACTCTCAAAGCAAAGCGTATGCAATGATAGGACACAGACCTTTCCGAGAATTAGACCCCTTCCCAGGAGGGTATGCTATGTAAATAGAAAAAGGAAAGAATTCTGCTCTGCACGAAAGCAGACTCTTGCCCCACATTGCCAAGGGATTGAACTTAATCACTAATCCCCTGCATCTCGTAGCGGAGGCAGAACTCCAAGCCACACGACTGTGCTGGTGTAGCAGGAATATTTCCCCAGAGACAGCAGCTCACAGAAGAGATAAGGCACACCACAGCTTGGGAGTGACAAGATTGCTGTCGCAGCCTCTGCCTCATTACTATTTCCAACCTTCAGCACAGACCTAGGGTGCCTTTCCAGGATTAGCCCACTTCTAAAGCTAAAGAAAGGCTGTCTTAATTTACAGCCTGTTACTTACTTAACACCAGAATCACATTAATTGAGAGCACCTTTGGACTATCACAGCATTTCAGCAGCACAGTGTACTTGGAACACCACCCAGCACCAGAGAGTGCGCGGAG
Organism: Thinocorus orbignyianus; assembly: GCA_013400375.1. NCBI lineage: Eukaryota > Metazoa > Chordata > Aves > Ciconiiformes > Thinocoridae > Thinocorus > Thinocorus orbignyianus. The sequence continues at coordinate 636,728 of VXBW01003422.1, forward strand.
CGATGCTGAGCGCGGTGCTGGGCTTCAACAGAGCGCACAGACACTCTGGCCTCACAGCTAGAAGCACACAACCTGACAGTACATATTGTCCCTTTTTTTAAATACTGGGGAGGGGGGTTGGGGGGGTGTTTGCCTCTTAAGACTCCCATGAATGGTCACCTCAATCAAATGATGATAACCTCCACATACAGCTTCAAATCATGGAAATACAAAAAGTACTTGGAGACAAGTCAGCCCTCAACGTTCCGGCCTAAGGATCCCCCGTTTTACACGGTGGTACCAAGTCTAAGCACAGCAAAGCATGTTACAACTTGGGGTCAAAACCTGGGTCTCAAACACATTGTTTTAGGACACTGTAACTAAGATGAAACAAAAGAAAGTTTCTTACCAAAAGCACACACAGGCTTCTAAAGATGTGTTTTGGGGTAAGAATGACTATTTTGCTGCTTGCATCCTTTACATCACTTTGGCATTTTTTCCCCTCTCAAGTCAAAAGGCTGTCTTGAAATAGGGAAGAGGGACAGCCATCGGGCAACATTAAAGACTACTGGTTTATAATTTATTACCAGTAATGAGCCTCAGCTCTTTACCCTGAATTATTCTTTTAAAGGCAAAGCAGTTAAAAGCAATGGGTATATGCTTCAGCTCAGAATAACGAGGACACTGAGAAAGTATAGAAACAGCTTGAGTATGTGCCAGCTACGCAGGCAGAGATCTGCTCTGCTCTAATTGATGGGGCAGTCCAGGCAAGCCAGACAAACACACCATCTATCACACTGGAGGAAAATTAACACGTAGAAGAGGAACAGTGCATCCCCCAAGTGATCACCCAGCTCCCTCGCAGTCACTTACTTCCCCTCTGACCCGTAGCTGTTCATGCTGTCCTCAATGGACTCATGGCTGGCTTGACGGACCGTCCGGCTGGGCATTTCCACAGCCAGTCCAGTTTCTGTGCTCCTCTGGATGGCTCCCTTCAGTCTCCGACCATCCCCATCTAGGAACAAAGGGTAGAAAAGACAGTCAGCTATTGTTCCCAAAGCCTTTTGACACGGCAGAGCCAAGGAGAAGCCGAGAAGGTCTTTCAGATCAGGCTGGCACCTGGCAGCCAGGCAGTATTTTGCGCTCACACAGTGTTTGGTTACTCAGCCCTGCTTCAGCAGCAGCCCCCAGTCCTCTCTGGAACAAACCCAGTGCCACAGCAAGCCAGGGCCCAGCAGAAACTCCACCCACACACACCACCCTCCCTGCTGCAACCCTTTGTACCAACTAATCATGCACTGAGCACAGGTGCCCACAGGCACCCAAGCTGGCTGTCCATGGAGGTACCCAGCTGAGGAGCACAGCAGCAGTAGCCACAGACAGAGCAGAGGTGCACAGCCTGACCGTGCCTCAAAATGTTCCTAAATCCTGCTGTTAATTCCTGAAATGTTGCTGCCTCAGATGGTGTGGAGCAGCAAAAAGCCACAGCTCCTGGTGAGCCTCAAGGGAGCAGAGGGGAGGAAAAAAGCCAGGGAACACCATAGGTTCCATGAAGGCAGGAACCCTCCCAGACGGGCCACAGGAAATAGTCTGGTCCAACTAAAATGTTCCCTGGTGGCACCTGGAAAGGCACCAGCAGTGGAAAACCCTGGAGAAGACTATTCCCCTTTGTACTCGCCCTCAGCCACAGTGCAAAGGGAATTAAGAAGGTTCTGGTCCCTCCTGGGTGTAGTCTTCAGAGGCTCAGCCCTCTGAAATGAAGAGCTGCTATTTCCATCCTCCCTCTCCAGCAGCCTGTTTCCCAGAACAAACCATCTTATGTAATGAACATGTAATGAATACCATTACTATTAATTGCTTGAGCTAGTGTTAGGAGGCTCCGGATCTCATCCCACATACAGCACTCATCCTGAAACACATCTGCTACACGTTTTCTGAACAAAGCAGAATTATCTAAATCCTCTAAAGATGCCCATTCATTAACCCGGGCTCAGGCAACAAACCTCTGACCCACGGCACTCCCAGAAAGGCACCAGTTCTGAGTACCCACCCCTGCAGAAGAAGTGACCTGGTTGCTGGGTCTTGAGAACTCAGGATGCCCAAATATTAAAGAAAACAAATCTCTCCCAACTGCTTTGGAAACATGAGGATATCTGTAGGAATCTGGCTGAAATACAGACAATGTTGTTCTTTATGCAGCAAGCTGCCTGACCTAAAACACTTTTCTTTAGATCTTGGTGTGAGTGGGGTGTTTAAAAAAAAAAAATCAGTAGGATATCAGAAATACTTCCTATCCTACTTCTCAAATTACACCTACACTGAAATGCAAAGACAAAATTCCTCCTATAAATACAGCTATAAAGTCCCTTTTCCTCTGGTGTGTGTATGTGTGTGTGTGTGTGTGTGTGTGTGTGTGCCCACGGGGAGGGAATGTGCACATTCTGGGTTAACGGTAACTCCAGCCTGGATTGTCTGTGTGCCCAGAGCAATGCATAAAGCACATTGTATAAATCAGGAAGTTACACAAACGTAAAACATTTCCAACGTGCTTTCAAAACCCAAACCTTCAGGCAAGAACAGTGTTACAGGCACCAATAAAACGAGGCCTCCTGGAACAGCCTCACCTGCTTCCCCAGCCCCTGCAGAACCGTTCCCTCTGACACACCTTCTGCAGCTCACTGGATCCTCTGATGGGGTTTCTAGGTTCCTCTCAGAGAGCATCCCACAACCTTGTGGGCAGGCTTGATGGTCCATTTAATTCGTCTCACATTCACTTCCCCAATCTCTCAGTCACCTACAGCCATCAGTGCCCATCCCTCCCTCAACGGGTGCTCTCCAGAGCACTCATCCTTCCGCACCTTTTAGTTTAGTCCTTACGAGACCCTTGGCAGGCGACCAGAGGCAAAGCAGCAAATGTCATAAATGTAAGAAACAAATGAAAAATGCCCTGTAGCCCAACTATGACACATGTGTTTCAAAAAAACTCTCCTATTTCTCCAATCTAATGAGACACACCCGGAGACATTCATACCTAGAAGACTATGCAGCCACGTCTGGCAGCAAACTGCAGGCCCTGGACAGAGCAAGGCTTCAGCGCAACCCCAGGTGCTTCCTGCTTTTTATCAGCCCCCTCCCGATCCACAGCTCAAGAGACAGAGGAGAAGGATCCAGAGAGAAGGAAAGGCAGCACCACGGGAGACAGGCAATATCAGAGTCCTGCTTGGGGGACGATTCAGCTGCACCACCACACACACAGCTTTCTACGCGCAAGTGGTTTTCTAGTGCTCCTGACTGCTTTTACAGCTCTAACACATGGACATTCTTATTAAAAATAAAATACGTAAAGAAGGAGAAAGTCTGGAAAACAAGAAGACAGGACTAGATGACAAGAATCCTTCATTCCTCCCTCCTCTTCCAAACAGAGATGCACAGCAACCCCTGCATCTCACAAACCATCTCTCATTATTTTGGAGAAAGGTTTCTCCAGCCTTTTTCCTCTCCAGTTGCTTTTTGCCAAAAACTTCCCTTGAACAGAAGGGGAGGAAACTTTTTTGCCAAAAAGGCAAGCTCCCAAAACACTGTGGCCAGAGTTAACACTGAATCAGGGTAAGACATTGGCATAAGCACCAGAGATGCCATCAGAAATGGGACACGGGTTCCTAAATCACTCACTCAAACCCTTTAGTCAAACTTTGCCCACAGTCAGCACATTACAAAAATAGAGCGGTTTCATTCTTCCAGTTGGGAGAGAAGGGCAGATCAGAAATATCACACTGGGAAAGGAAAGAAATACGTACAAAAGTGCACTGTTGCCTGCAGACCAAAGACATTTTAGAAGCCATGGTCACCCACCAGCAACCTCCTCTGGCCAGCACGGAGCACCGTGCAGGGGCTGCGCCTCCTCCCCTCCCCGACACTGGGTGCCTCAACATCTCTGCAAATCAAGAAGGCAGATGATTTGCCTTTATGGGGGTGTTGCTGGCGAAACCACTTCTCTTAATTTCATTGTTAGGAGTGTCTGGAACAGGTAAAAGCAGTATTGACATTTTCTGAAGTGTCCCCAGATTTATTCCCTTCGCCTTTTCCAATTAAGTAGGAAACCCCAAAGGTTGAGCAGCCGGTCAAGCCCGCAGTGCAACACGCAGCTCAAGAGCAAATTACGCTTCAGAATGACCTTGGGAAGAATGAATTTTTTGCCCAAATACCAAGGCTGAAGACATCCAGCACCTCGCAGATGCCAGGAACCAGAAGCAGAGGCTTTGCCAGGCTTTCTGTGTTGAGACACTTCAGTTTCCCTCTGCTCAGCCAAACAATTTCCATTTGGCTGAAGAATACCTTCTAAGCAGCTCCCCGCTCTGGAGTTGGAGATATCAAGAGATGAAGAATCTGCCATTTGCCTGTGGAGTTGATTCTACTACCTGACATTTAGAGGTGGGACTTAAGTTTGCCTAGTTTCAGCTTTCAGCCCTCAGCTTTCTGAACGCCCTTCCCCAGCAGAGCTGCTTTGTGTTCTCGCTATGAAGACCCTTCTGCAGCACAACCACGCCATCTCTCACTCTTTTCTGACAAGTTAAACAGACCGAGCTCTTTGTTTCTCATGCTCTGGCTTTTTTTCCCTCCTGCCCTTGAATCTTTTTAATGACCTCCCCAGGTTTTAAAAGCCCTTTTGAGAACTCACACAGCAGAACTGGAGACTGCATTTTAGTGCAAAAACACGTACAGAGGTAAAAATCAGCCTGGACTCTCATCTTTGTGCTCCTGCTTGCATCTCCCAAGACCACAGTGAGCTCTCGGTACGCCACCACACCTCACCTGGACGCTGTGCAGTCCCTGCCTGTCCCGCTGGTACAACCTTGTAGAACATCATATTAAGAAATAAGTAGGAAAACACATTTTATTTGAATGGAGAGAGCAAAATTCCAGCCAGCTCTATATTACTCACCCAGCTCTCAGTACCATTTCCTATCCTGCCAATGTGCATATCGCCTGCAAACTTAGTAAGGTTTAACTCATGTTTTCTCCAAATCAAATTTAAAAATTAGACTGCACCAGGCCCTCAAAAGAGCTTCTGGCCTGTGAAGCTCTTTCTTGATAACTGCTTTTTGAGATGCAAAGTAAGTTTCTTACCTATTTATCACTATCAGATTTTTTTAGGGTCATGTTGTTCTAGGACAAAACCTTTACATACTTATCACATTTACCCAGCTACCCGCTTCGACTTGAACTAAGAAGAAAAAAATTACCTGACAAGACCCATTTTCCCTAAATCCTTCTTGACTAGTATTAATTATATTCCCATAATTTTGTTCCTTATTAACTGGATCTCATTATAATGTATCCCCTAATTCTGTCTGGGAGTGACATCAGACCAAGCGACCGAAAGTTTCTTCCAGACAACCCAGTAAGGGATGAAGAGGAGAAAGGTGAGAGCACAGGACCCACGCAGAGCAGAGCACCCACGGGAGAGTCCCCTTCCTCAAATACAGCTCCATTTGTCAACTGCAGCGAGAGGCTGCTCTTCTCAAGGAAGATGCAGCCTCTGTGAAAGAACTGCCTGCTACCAAAAACTGTATTTGCTTTAATCTCGGGGGTGGGAAGTAAATAAATAAATAGCATTAAAAAGCAGCATTGTCTCCTACTCTCCCCCAAGGAAAAAGTCACCATTTCTCCCATCCTCTTCTATGTCAGGCTAATGCAAAATGCTTCAAAGCCCTTCCCTGCTGCTGCCAGGTCTCTCCGTGCTCACAGGACATCAAGTCTTGAAGAAAGTCTATACAGCTCACCACAAGGTCATGATTCTCTAATTATTCCTACTACACAGAATCACTCCATATCCAATAGATGCCTATTGAGTTGATGTTTCCGAGGGACTGAGCATCCCCCTTTCACCCTGATCTTTCACTACCTCCTCTCTTCTTGTTTCCTTTTCCCCCATCCAGGTGTTTGGTGCCTTCCTTCTCTTTTCCAGTTTGGTTTCAGTTTTCTCCTCTGGATGCTACCAACACAAAAAGAAACCAGCATGACACATGTGCTACGGACCCTCCCGAACTTGAGAATTAATTGATATTGATTTAACCCGGAGATGAGGAATTGATGAATTTCAACTCCATCAGCTTCGCTCCTAAATTAATCAGCTGTTCCCAAGCACAGAACACGCTGGTACCCAAAGCACATGGCCAGGCAGCACCAACCCAGGCCACCCCAGGCGCATCAAGGGTCAGGCAAAACAGCCTGCTTGCCTTTTTTTGCTTCCCAAACTTCACCTTGGGATGCAAGAGAAAAATCAGGGAGGGAAATCAATTGGATGTGTACTCTCACTTGTTCCTACTGCTAAGCTCTTGAAAAGACAACATTTTGTATTTTCCAGGAAAGATTAGTCCAAGCTTGAGTGAAGAAATTGCATTTCTGTTGCTGTTCTTCCGCAAGGCAAGCAGCCGGCATGGAGCTGCGCCCGGATGTGCTGCAGGGTATCGGCCTCGGCACACCCGGCTTTCTCAGCAAGTGAAGTATCTGCTTTGCTCCAAAATGAGGTCCAGGTACAAACCAGCACTTAGGAAGGATGGAGAATTGACAATGCCAGTGGGGAAATAGAGAAAAAAGAACAAAACCAAAAAACCAACCAGCTAAAGGAGTCGACTCATCCCTCAGAGATGAGGGGGATGGACATCTGCGACAGCAGCAGGGATCTGCAGGGAGCACCCAGGGGACTGGGGGGGACAGGACCTGCCTGCAGAGACATGGCCTGAGCTACGCAGTGGTTTAGACCAAATCTGCCTGCCCTGTCCTTGGCTCAAACGTGGTCTCATAAGCCTTTCATTTCCTGCATCCATAAACTTCACTCAAACACAAAGAGTTGCTTCTTGCCTTCTTTTCCGTGAAAGTTTGTCCCAGAAAAAAAAAACCAAGATGATGATGCAAGTCAGTTTGGGGCTGAAAACGAACAAGGAAAACACCAAGTACTCATCTGGATATTATCATCTGCTGAGATTAGGAAGGTCCCCAGATCCAACAAGCGGTCCTCAGCATGTCTGTGGTCACACAGCAGAAGCAGCAGTGGGATTCGCAGCACCTCGGGAAACTCTGCTGCAGCACTGACCATTTTACCTTATTTTATCTTATTTTCTAATACTCTGAGAAAAGAGCCACCACGTTACTCTCTCTGCTCCAAACTGTCTCTGCACTGTTGTTCCTAATGGGTTTAAAAAGAAAAGATTTCTTTCTATTTAGTCAGATGCTGAATCCCTACAGACATGTGCTAAGGTTTGTGTGCTGAGAATCAACTCTGAGATGAATCCAAAAAAAAGCCACTGTTTGGCTTCAAAGGAGGAGGGGAAAGCAAAGTCTTCCTACAGCCTTGCAAGAATATCCCTCAGCTGTGGCAGCCTGGCACACGCTGTGCAGAGGGCTGGCAGGGTGGGCATCGCAGGCCCTTCGCACCCAGGTCTGTGTTTGGAGCCATGCTGCTCTCCTGAGGGGATGCTAACGCTAAGGAAAAAAATAAATAAATGTAAATACTGGCTTGTCATTTCAGAATGCAGCTTAACGAGAGGAACTCAATCTCATCATGCCCAGCAAGCTCTGACATTCTGCCAAGTATTCCCTACGTCGACACCCTAATGGAGCGTGAATTATGAGCACCTGAAGAGAGGCAGTTTGTACCGTGCTCCAGAACATGCCAGGCTATCATCACAGCCTGAATAATCCACCAGAAACTATGGAAAATGGCTGGGGATAAGCAGGGGCACTAATCAGGCTGTTTGCTTCGTTCCCCTTGTCCTAGATTCAGATGCTAATAAAATCACACCCTTTCTTTCTCATTTAAGTAGAAAATCTTCCATGGGATGAGGGAAAAGAAAAAAAAAAAAGATATCAGCATATTACATGTTAATTCTTGATCCGTGCAGATTAAGTACATCCACAGGGCTGGGAAAGGTCAGTCAGCTCTTCTCGTGTGAGCCAGAAACATTAACAACTATTTGTACTGCTGTGACAGCCGCAGCCGAGCACAGAGCAGACACCTTGCCTGCATGGACAGCCTATGGAGATGCCAGTAAGACATCTCCTCCAAACTCCCACCTGTAACAGAGCCCCAGGGATGTCCCACGGCTCCTGGAACATGACAGGGTATTTTGGCAGGAGCAGCTTTCTCTCATCCCACTGTTCAACCCTGCCTTTCCTCGCCCACGTTAACAGGCAGCGGCTGCACCTGTGCCCATCAAACCAACTCCCCCCTGAAGCCATAAGGTTTTCTCCTTCTCCCTCATCATTAGAAGAGGACCAAAAATCACTCGTAGAGTTATTTTTATGAAGCAGGCCCCTGGCAGCAGTCTCAGAATCTGTCTTCCCTTCCCTACCCACTGAGCACAGGACGCACACCGGAAAACTTGCTCTGGGCCGCAGACGGAGGGCTCATTCCATAGCTGTGCACGGCCCGCGAGCTCCGTGAACCTTCATAAACCAACAGCCCTATTCTTAAAGCCTAACAGAGCTTAATTTAGGCAGGACGAAGCACACCTTCTTCCTCGTCCTTCCTAGAAATGCTAAAACCAGAACACAGACCTGAGGCTGCCCTCCCCAGCCCTGCCATAAGAGTCCTTCCCCCCTCACTGCTCTCCCGGGCAGGGCTGTGGGCAGGGGAGCGCCAACCCCTCACCGGGGGTTTTGGGCTGGTCTGTGCTGCCTCACAACCTGCAGCCCAGCTCCTCACCCACTCCCAAACAGCCTTTTCTCCTCCAGGCTGCTGGGAGCTGCAGTTTATTGTCAATCCAGCTCTGTGGCCGTGTTTCAGCAGGCCTGCACCCCCAGGCAGAGGCTGCCACCTCCTGCAGGCTGGCTGGAGCGCTGCCGAACTGTTGGCTTTGCTTCCTATTTTCTTGAGATTCATCTTGATGTTTTAAACTAGGAAAGTGTGATATATTTTTTTCTGTTCCTTTCGAGGTTAAAGGCTAAAAATTCAGTTCCCATGATACTATTTTTAATTTTGACCTTTTTGAAAATTCATCTATATTAAAGACATTAAAGGGCCAAAATTTTCATTTCAAAATGTCTAAAGACATTGTTCTGCAACTAACACATAGCCAGGAAAATTCCTTTTGAGACTTTTTTTTTCCCCTTTGCTTACAAAAGAAGTAAAAGGTAAAAGGTACATATTCCACTGTCAATGACTTTTAAACAGATTTTTTTGACTGCCATAAAAAATTTGTTTCGCTTTTCACCATAAAAAAGTTACAGTACCCTAACACTACAAAAACGTTCGTTTCTTTCAGAGGGTTTCATGGGAACTCCTCTGCAGCTAGATCCAGCTCTTCAGAATTCCTTCCATGTCTCTATTTTGTTTGCAGCAGCAGGATCCAAATAGCTTCATCCGATGGCTGTGTCTGCATTTTTATTTTTATAAGAACGTGGAACACGCTGCCCTCTTCTCTTCCCCCAGCCTTCCATGCTTTGCAGGCAAGAGTCTGAGCAAATGAAGTGTCCATATGCACACAGAGAACTCACTGCTGGAAGATTTCTTCAGCAGCCTGGCAATGAAACCCCAACACTGCCCTGCCCGCAGGGATGGGCAAGCATGGGACTGCTGATTTTAACTTATTTTATTTAAATTGCTATGTTATAATATGTACTAGAAGGCTGGGGAAAATACCAGCCACAGCAGACAGCAGGGCTTCAAGACAAAGCGACCTCAGTTCAAAACTCTTAAACTTTGCCAACTCTGAAGACATGGGCATCAGGGAAACACGGAAAGCTGAGAGATGGGGGCCTGGTGTGTCTGCCTGGGCCACCCCAGGGCCTTCTTCCTATTATTTCACAAGGAGGACCAGGGGTGGAGTCAATCTGTGTTCCTGTGGCTGGAAGTCCTCTAGCTGACCAACAAGTTACAAAGGCCAGGTCAGGATCTCTACTTAATTACCAGAGAGTTGAAGCCGAGCACGCTGTCCTAATTCTGCTGTCCATCTCCCACTATTAATAACGCTGAGAATGTTGCTTAAGTCCAGGATCTGAAATATGAATGAGCCTGAGCCACAGAAAACCTCTCAATTTAGAAGAGGATCACAAAAATGAGGTGACTTTACAAAAATAAAGCAGCTAGAAAACGTCACTGTAAGAGAGAGATAGCATAAGAGGAAAGATCTGCCGACGTGTCACTTGAAGCCAGGAAGCTCCGCACAAGGCTGCTGGACCTGCCTGCTCACTCATGGAAGGGTCTGCCATCCTGTTCTTCACTCTGTAACTCTCGGGAAGAAAGCAGTGGGCAAAATAACTTAAACATCCTCTTGGGAAGCTCTGTTTTCTCACTGCAGAAGAGGACTCTGGTCAGAAGCCTTCTGAAGCCACTGAAACTTCTCAGAGGAGCTGACACACATCTCTCCATCCAGGGTTTTGCTTCAATTCAGTGGAGATTATTTATCAGACCTTCATTTCTGTGGCCACTAGAATCACAGAATTGTCTAGGTTGGAAGGGACCTTTAGGATCATCTAGTCCAACCATCAACCTAATTCTGATTAAAAAAGCTCCATCACTAAACCATGTCACTAAGCACTACGCCAACCCGTCTTCTGAATACCTCCAGGGGTGGTGCCTCAACTCCTTCCCCAGGCAGCCCACTGCAACGCTTAATAACCCTTTCCATGTAAAATTTTTTCCTAATATCCAATCTGAACCTCCCCTGGCACAATTTGAGGCCTTTTCCTCTTGTCCTATTGCCTGTGACTTGGGAGAAGAGGCCAACCCCCACCTCTCCACAATCTCCTTTCAGACAGTTGTAGAGAATGAGAAGGTCTCCCCTCAGCCCTGGTTGTTCTCCAGGCGGAACAACCCCAGCTCCCTCAGCCTCTCCTCATAAGACTTACTCTCCAGACCCCTCACCAGCTTCATTGCCCTTCTCCGGACCCACTCCAGCTCTTCAATGCCTTTTTTATGGTGAGGGTCTCCAAACTGGACACAGCCCTTGAGGTGGGGCCTCACCAGCGCTAAGTACAGGGGGACAATAACTTCCCTAGTCCTACCCACCACGCTGTTCCTGATCCAGGCCAGGATGCTGGTGGCTTTCTTGGCCACCTGGGCACTCTGCTGGCTCGTGTTCAGTCCACAGTTGACCAACACCCCCAGGTTCTTTTCTGCCAGGCAGCTCCAGCCGCTCTGCCCCCAGCCTGCAGCGCTGCAGGGGCTTGGGGTGACCCAAGGGCAGGACCCAGCACTTGGACTTGTTGAACCTCATCCCATTGGCCTCGGCCCACCCAGCCAGCCTGGCCAGATCCCTCGGCAGAGCCCTTCTACCCTCAAACATGTCGATATTAGTTTGGGTCTTTCTCTCTAACCAGAGCCATCTTTTCACAGCATCTGCAGAGTCTGCGTATCTTCCACTTCTTCACCAAATTTGGCTGAAACTGGGCAGTATGTGCTACATAGGACTGGCAGAGAGAGGGGAGAGGGTGAGGACAGGGCTCCAGCTTAAGTATGGAAGAAATAATTGCCTCCCTCAAATTCAAAAGTAAAGTTTAGTTTTGGTACAGAGAAAATTCAAGAGGAAAGAGCAGATTTAATAACAGGGTTTATCCCTTTTCTTCTCTCCCATTGATGCTCTTTTAGGAACAAGCAGCTCTGTCAAGGCCACGTGCGCGTGATCACAGAGAGGGAGCCATGGCCTTGGCACAGTGACTGAGTCATGCAACCTTTTGTTCATTTGTTATAAACACAATTAAAAACACTGCCACATTTCTTGAGCAGGCATGAAGCCACAGAACCCTGGAGTCATTCATAAACTAGAATCATGGTGCAGAATCATGCTTAGAATAGCATTTGATTTGTGTTTAGCTTGGGTTGTAATTACTTCATCATATTTTCCTTAAGGAGATGAATGATCAAATTCACAAGGAGTTGACTTTAATTACACACACTGCTTAATAACTTGCGTCCATTTGGAAGCAATTATTTGATCCACTGTGGAAGCAGACAGGGGGGGCTGGTAGTCTGCTTTCCAGAGAAGTCAAACAATTTCAGGCATTCAGCTTCCAATTCCAGGCAATTTCACCAGATGACCCGGCTGTCTGTGTCAGCCTTTCCCAAAGGTGCTTCCATGTAATACCTGCAGCCAATGCTAATGGAAGGAATCCAGCCAGCAAATTTTCCCCCTCTAATTCTACACACTGAGACTCACACTGAGACACTCTTTGACAGGTCCACAGCCGTGCAGTGCCCACTGTGCCGGGCAACTACCACACCCCGCCACAGGGGCACTAACAGGAACCATTTCTTCCTCAAGTGGTACCAAGAGCAGCATGAAGACCCCAGCTTGCAGCATCCCTGTGATGCTGAAGTGTTGAGCATGGAGGGTGGTGGCACTTCCCAAAAGCCTGGGGAAGAGCACAGTGCAGGTGGAGAGGGGTTACAGCACAGCAGTGGATCAACTTGCTAGCTGTCTCTTCCAACTGGTGACTAAGAGCTCTGTCCTTCCGAATGGATTCACTGCACTCACACCAGGTCTCCTGTACGGATCCCTTGGCAGGATCTGGGATCACTTTAATACAGCCCAAGGTGCCTGGGTCTGCTTGAGTGGAGTAAAGGGAAAGCATCCTGATATCTCTGCACAGCTGGAAGAGATGGTCAGGCTTCAGTGCCCAGCAGCAGGACAGGAGCAGCAGGACTTCAGGATGTAAAGTGATTCACGGTGACTAAGAAATCAAAGCAGTCAAAACACTGGGTTTCATCTCACAGCAAACAGACCTGCCAGTCTTACATCAAATATCTTCAACTGGTGAGAAGTCTAGCCATTAAACATGGAAAATATCATCCAATACCAAAAGCAGAGGCACTGAAATTTAACTATCAGCCTCCTAACAAAAAAAAACAACCAACCAAAAAAAACCCCCAACAAACAAGCAAAAAAAAACCCCCAACCCCCAAACAAACAGATCACGTCCAAGCAAAACTTTCACAGCCTAAACCCTGAAGAGACGCACACAAACTCTCATCCAAGTGATGAACTCTACAACATGTCTTCTGCATCCACAAAAGCAGTGCTCAGATATAAAACCACCCCAAATTATTTGAAATCCATGTGGAAATTCAGTTCACTGTTCATCGAAGCAGAGTATTGAGCTTCCAGTAGGGGAAAAAAAAAGCCCTTTGGCCAGAGCTGGAAAATAGACATAATGTCTTCATCTCTACTAAAAGGTAGTAGAGAAGGTGGGAAACCAACCATCATGCCCGTCTGAAGACTTCTGAGGATTAGAGGAAAAAACAAAAAAGCCATCAATGGAGCAGACTGGTATGTTTTAGGAACAACACCAAGATCTAGTTTTCTCAGTTACTAAGCTTTGGATGCAGGAAGAATTGGTCCTTGGTCAAGAGACACACTGTGGTGTTCATTCAGTGTTGTACCGAATGGAATTTGTGCTGACCACCCAAGAGCAAAGCGGTCGCACGCCAGCCCAGCTCCACGAGGAGCAGATGGCTGTTTGTAGCACGGCTACTCCGTGGCACATTCATGGCACCAAGTTGACCAAAATCTTACAATTTGAGCCAAATATTTCTAAACACATTTTGTAGAAGGAGCAGGGATGAGCAAAACGCTTTAGAGCACCTTGGTGATTTCTCTCTCCTGTGAGAAAAGAGAACAGATGAAGAAGAAATAAAAGAGAAGTACAGATGTGTGATCCAGCAAGTACCAGTCTTGCAGAGAACACTGCCAGTTCAGAAAGATCAAACATGCCTTACAGAGCAGTATTTATCTTTATTTAGGAGTGAAAACATAGTTTTAATGTAACTAGCAGGGAAAAAAAAAGTGTTTGATGGCAACCTCTTCATGAGATGTGCAAGCAACAGCTGACCAAGAGTAACCAAGCAAGGTCAGAAGAGGACTCTGTGGATCAGCCTTGCTGATGAAGCACCTGTGTCTGCACAACTTGCTGCTTCTTATACCTGCAGTTAACTTTTACATGTCTATTCTCATACTTAAAGACCGGGTTGACATAAGGAGGCCTTGGGATTTCTTGACATGGTGCTGCCAAGGTCAGAGAAGTTTGTTTCAGGCGCAGCACAGTCCCCTTCCCTCAGTACAGTACCCGCGCCAGCGATGTGCACACGTACAGCCACCGACCCCGGGCCAGCAGGCTCCAGCCTTCACATCCATTTCAACATGGGAAAAAAAGGAGATAGGATACACAATTTTGAAAGCAAACTTCAGAGAGACCCTCAGGTCCTCACCCATTCACAGTCCCCAGTCACAAGTCAAAATTACAAAGCAAGCTCAGGAGTGAAAAAACACCCTTTCCTCCTCCTCCTGCCTGCGGAGCCACAAGTTCAGGGTTCCGTTTCCTTGGCAACAAAAAAGAGCATCACAGCAGCCTCCTTGCTAGCAAATGGCATCTGAAAAGGTGTCAAGATTTTCTCTCTCCAGTATCTTTTATCAATAGGGAATAAGCCTGAACTCAGAACTTGCAACACTCAGCAAAGATGGAAACAGATATCCATCATTGCTATTTAAAACATAAGAATCTTTGAAGCCTTTAGGCTCGTCCTGAGATAGGTAGTGAGTAAGGGATTTTAATGTATTAAGTTAAAAAAAAAACAACAAACCTTGCTGAAGTTCACCTTTAAAGACAAATTATAGAACTTGAGGAGTTTGGGAGAAAATGCAGCTCATAAATTTAAGATCTGTATTTTAGATTCTGTTAATATTCACTTTTGAAAAGCATTAGAAATGAAGATTACAAATTTAATAATGTAACACGGGATGAATTATTCTCCTCCCCATATAAAATGGCAATTTGTTCTTGCCTATAAATTGACTTTCTATTACTATCATTAAACCAGCATAATGTGCTAAAATTAGGGTCTCCCCCCCCCAGCTCTGTGGCAGCCCACAGCCAAGAACTCATCATGCCACCAACTGAGAAGACATTCCTAACAGGGTGAGAGGGGCCACGGACACTGCTCCCTGCCCAGGGGTGGGTGGGCATCCTCTCGCTGCAGGACCTGGTGGTGCAGCTGGATGCAGACAAGGGTTCAAAAAGCAACTGGACAAAATTAATGGGGGGGGAAAAAAGTCAGGAGCAGTGGGAGTCCCCAAGCCAGGAGTCAGTGGAGGTTGGGCCAGCATCCTGAAGAACCATCCCAATAAATCTGGGGAGCTACTACTCGCAGAGGTACGAGGTGAGCACTCGTAAAGAAGGACAAACTCATGGCTGGCAGAAGTGGAGCTCTCTAGGAAAAAGCCATGCTTCTGCTTTCAAATTTCACCATCTCCAATTTCGCTGTGCATTACATGGGGATGGTGGTAAACCCATACTGCTGGTTGTCAGGAGGTCAGGCTGATGTCTTGTCTGAGCACTCACCTCCCTCACAGGTTTGCTTCACGGTGTTGGACTCTCTTACCACCTCCCTGACCTTCTCCAGACACTTTTACAGACACAAAAACCTCTTACTCCTTCCACTTTGCCACAACACAGAGAAGCGAGATCATAGTCCTCAGGCTGCAGTATGCTCCCATTCACTTCCCGAGTGCTTTCCATGTTTCCCTTTTCTATAGCTTTTACAATAGTTTTACTGGATGCCCTATCATCTCCCTTCTCCTTCTGTGCCCAGCCCACCAAGGCAGGCCCTGTCCTCCCACACAGCATCTGCTCCTCCACTCTCAATCGAAGTGCTCATGTTTAACTCCACATGTGTGTGGACCACCAGGGATGCTGATGCAATGCCCGCTTGGGAACTTGTCTAGTGCCACCAGCGTTAAAACCTATATTCAGTGGTCTCCTCAAATGGGCAACTACATCCCAACAGCTCCACAGGAAAAATGTTAAACTGTACCATCAGGTCTTTGCTGCCCCACATCCCACAGCTCTTCTTCTGTCTCTGAGTTACTGATGGGTTATGACAGAATTCAGTAAGAGAAACCTCTTTGCCTCTTTTCAGCACTGGCCCATTCACCCCTTTCGTGAGTAACATACCTGCACAGCTTCACATTAATCCCATCATTTGCTGCTGCCTTTTTTTTTAGATCTTTCTCACCCATACTTTATGCAGCAGGCAGCTGAAAGCCTTGCTCACATCTGAGTTACTTCCAGAAGAAAACTGAGCAACTAGCACTGGGAGAGTAAGTTTACAGCATCTACTGATGGATCTTGACCTTTCTTTGCTCACAAATTGTCCACAATTTGAAAAGTAAAGAAGCTGGTAGTTGTTCAAGACTACCAAAGAGTAACACTGGCCAGTGCAGATGGAAGGTGCTCTGTCCCAGAGCAAGCAGGTTGGCATGTGGGGCCAGCAGACGAGCTTCAAGCACTAATGGGTGGCTTTGAAAAGATGTGCCCTTTGCTGTGTGACAAGTCAGTCTCAGACTGCTGGATGGCTCCAAGAGCAGTCATCAATATCTGATTAAAAACTTCCTATTTACCCAGCTATTCATTCGAAGAAGCTTAATGGCTGGAAGCAAATAGGAAGAGGCCTTGTGATAACCAAAGCGAATCCATTGGCAAGCCTGACACTTGCACAGAAAGTGCTCCGCAGCCTCCACTGGAGCCTGGTTTCAGTCTTCCCACTCAAGCAATTTCTATGTCACAACATGTGCAGATGTTTGGAGGTCTTTGCTTTGTCCTTGGCCTAATCTGGAGAGAGACGTTATGTTTTGTTTCTGCTTTGACTGCACGTTTCAATCAGAGAAGCCTTAAGATCACAGTTGATTTTGAAGTCACTACTAAATTTTAGTCCTCTGGATCCATGTCTGACTGCATACCTCTGGTATCCCCTAAGCCACATTCCTGCTTGAAGCATCCTCCTGTTGGATCCATTCTCCTTAGAAATTTCACTTTATCAAGCATGATGTGGCCCTTCTGAATGCCACACAATGTTTGTTTTCGGCTGTTTTCTGCTACAGATACGTGACTTTCCCCTCTGTATTTTCCTGTTGAGTAAAACAGCTTTCCCTTCCACCAGTCCCCCTCCTTTGCACAGCTGCTTAATGAATTCAAAGTGTGACATTTTGTTTTCCACAGTGAGGTATAAGAAAAGCTGTAAACCATCACTGTGAGATGAACTAGAAAACACAGAAGGCAGCAAGCCCCTGCCACCAGCCAGCCCCAGTTACCTCAACAGCACCCACCTCACGTTGCAAGACTCCACTTGTGCTCAACTAATCAACAAACTTCACTGAACAAGCCAAAATGCCAACCTCAGGAGGTATATTAACAAGCTTCCGTAAACAATACTGTCTCACAAGCCCCAAAGAGATTCTCTCCTTACTTTTGATTCTTGATGTGCCATCCCTACCTGGTCACTTGGACGCTTTGCTCAACGTAACAGTCCCAGGATCCAAGTGGATTTCAAGCCTAGAAAGACTTTCCAGAGCACTGCACAGATTACTCTGACGACGCCCACACAGGAGGCTACAAATTGGCACCAGTAGTTGTCAACATTTTGTTTTGATCTTCTGGCAAACAAATCCACCCTCTGAAACGTTTGCAGGATGCAGAGATAAAAAGCCATAGTGAATAAAGACCAAAGAAATTTGAAGGGTTTATTTTTACCCAGCAATCAATACCTTCTGGCAGCCTTCCTCCAGCTCTAATAATACCAGTGAGGACAGTAACCCTTGGCAGGTTTTATACGCCGCTCTACAAACATTATCTAATTAACCATCACAATCCAATGCTGAAAAGAAAGGAAGCACGATCTGAAGTTCTACAGCAAGAGACAGAGAGATGATGAGTGCTGGGGAGGGACACTGAAGGACAAAACATGGTTAGAGTTCAGGAGCTCCAGCTCTTGCATACCCTGTCACAGCACGCTGCCCCTCGGGGACCGGCCGCAGGGCACGGGGTACGGGGCACACAACACGTGCTGGCCTGTGCAACCTGTGCTTAACACAACCCTTGGTTTCACTTTGCTGGGATAAGACACTAGGACAGATGTCTGAGCCAACTCATTAATAAATCAAACGACAATAAAGCATTTGGAGGGAGATGAATTACTGAACTCAAAGCAATTCAGTGCTCAGAGTCAAAACTAAACCCCATAAGTTGGAAGCTACTGAACACGGAGCCTGATTTCCCTCGGAACAGCTTTACTGACACACTGTACGCACGCTGCCAGTCCAGTGGGGGCTTCAAAGAGGAGACACCCGCTCATCTCTTCATTAAGCCCAGCTCTAACACCCTGTGAGCTCCTCTGTAGGTAAGGCAGGACATGGGAAGATTAAACTGGTAACAACTCCCACACCTCGCTGGAGGACTCTCACTGGCCGTCTGGACATCACCTGCTGATGAACCCCTGATGCCCAGCAGATGATGGACAGATGACAGCAACCCATTTGCTGACCTCTTTTCTATCCAAACTCAAATTGTATGACTAGCCCTGCATAAAGGTCAGGTGAAATTTCTCACATAAGATCTAGTCGTTGGGATGTATTCCAGCTATTCCCGTCAACTCCCATTGCAATCCAGCACGGGCAGACATATCCAGGAAACAACTGGACTCTTCTTACTCTTACCTGCTAAAATCAAAAGCACCCTGCACAGACTGTTGTAGTTCAACAGAAAGATTTTCCTATTCAAACCATTATAAATAAAACAGTAGTTGCATTAAATAAAATCCTTTTCCTTCCGTATTTGTGCCCAACAAACAGAGCCACACACAAAGATCCCAGGTATAACGCAGCGTATAACACAAATCCATTTCTCTTACAGTCATTTGTCCCACAGTGACAGAACGCATTTCATACCGATAGATTTTATACAGATGGTTTTATCTTTGCAGATTAACAGACTCCTAGTGCACACCTCTAACAACGACTGCGCTGACAAGACGAAAGTCACTGCAGACATTTTATTGAGAGCGAATTATTTACTGCAGCTTCAGATTATTTACATTTCACACCCCAGGCTTCTGACCCCACGAAAGGTCTGGAGCTCCATGAGGTGCACAGCCTCCAGGAGATGGCAGGGCTCCTGCAGGGGGGAGCCAGGAGGGCTCCATCTGCCTGTGGCCCCTCTGCCCCACAGCACAGTGTGCACTGGCCCCCTGCACACACAATGACATCCCCCAGCCTCACATCACCCGCGGTTAAAGGCCAAATTCTTAAAGATGTTCAGCCTTCTGACAATGTGGACAGACACCAGACAGGTGAGAATTAGCTTATGAAGCACTCGTTAAAGCTCTGGGGTTTCTTTAGGTGCCTAAATACCTCTGCTAGTCTGATCCTCGCCCTACAGTGCTGAGCCCAGGAGCAGTAGTTTCCCACTCCACAGAGAAGAGAGAACCTTTTCAACAGAGCTGCCTCTGGAAACAAGATTTGTCTCTCCTGTCTTTCCATCCCTCACAACTTCTGAAGCTTTGAACTGGACAGAGAGGTTGGGTTGCAGAGGTACCACATTTCCAACAGCTCATGAAAAGGAGCACCCGTGGATAGAAAAAGCTTTGGATTAGTGTCCCCACCGAAGGACTCTTACTGCCAGAAGCAGCAAGAGCCAGGACAGCAGTGAGGGATGCTCCAGCTATCCCCAGGCCACAGCCTGCGCATCCAAACCCTGGGGATGATGGCAGGAGCTGGCAGAGCCCCGGCGGAGCTGTCTGGAAAGGAGAGGTCTAATTAGTTCAGGTCTGCCTGCAACACTCCTTAGAAGGCGAGGAGGCGCGCCAATTGAAATGCAGGCTTCCAAAAATGAGTCAAAACCAGTTTAGAGTCCTAAATCTGTCCCCTTCCCACTCACACATTATTCCAGTTTCTGGGATATTTTACAGTTAGACCCACCTATCTGAAAAAGTTTTTCTTTTCTCTCCCAGCACAACATAAAAGCCCCTAAAAAACTGGCGGGGAATTACTCACCCTGCAGGGAAACAGCAACCGAGTGCGCGCTGGCTGAAGAAACAAGAAACTTGTAACTACACCCCATTATTTACATCCACCCTCATAAATAAGCAGTAACAGGAAAAATGTTACTTTTGACAGTAACAAGATTTCATTAAAAAAAAAAAAAAAAAAAAGGGAATAAAACCAGAGAAACTGTTTCCTCCACTGTTGACTGTGGCCTTTCCAGGGAGGGATGATGTCCCCATCGCTCCCTCCCCGGCTGGAAGCACACACTCCAACACACACCACCCATCAAAGGCTACAGAATAATTTCACAGGGGCTCCACACTGCAATATTAACAGCAAATGTTCTTCAGGACAGCCAAAACCAGGCACTCGGCTGCATTCAAAACTCCCCGATCCCGCAGCTCTGCTTCAATGCTCCCAATGGAAAAATTATGTCAACCATAAATCTTTGGTCAAAGTATCTCAACATTAGGATGGCACTTTTAATTTTGTTTGCTTTTATCTGCTTCAGACAAATCTTGAACTTTGCATCAATATACATCTTTGTTTCCTCTAAGACACAAGAGAGCAGATCTGAGAATGGCTGTAGGGCAGAGCAAAGGCAAAGCATGGCCAGAGACACGCAAACACCGACCCTGGAGCAACAGAGACCCAGATACTACAGGAAAGAGAAAATTCAGAGCTTGCTCAAAGTCCTCACCAGTGTATTTACTAAACACATAGAGGAGTTCAGTAGCTCCTTGAAAATCAGAATTTCAGATGCAGTGATAAGAAACCAGAGATAAAATCCAGTCCCAGTTCAGGCATTATACAAAAGACGTGACAAATTCAGTATCAGGCAAACGGTGATGCTCAGAACCCCAGAGCAGCTCCTGCTCCCTCCTCTAAGCACTGTGGAAGTTGCATCTTCTTCAGATTCTTTTTGCGTACAGAAACCAGTTTTGTAGCTCTATGAGAAACAGTCCCAGTACAGATTTAACTTCCTCTAATATCAAAGAGCCCCAGACTCCGTGTGACTCCAGACAGTTCTGATACTCCCACCCGATCCAAGGTTCAGAAAGTGAATAAAGGACCTTGAGGCGTTTCAGTGGGTACCTGTTATTGTGAAGTTGAGAAATATTAAAGGTGGAACATGAATCTCGGGTTGTCAAGTCAAGCAGGAAAGCATCTCAGGGAATGCTCACCCTGACCGACACCAAGTCTAAGATACAGGTCTAAACTGGGAGTCAGCACTTCTCCATAGACATTCGCTCCTGGTGTCTTCAGAACCAACTATTTTCTATTACTTTGGGGCAGCCATTACAGAGTCACAATATTTAGTCAACCTTTTACTTCTACAGTCATTAATCATGCACCATTTAACTACTGGTTTGTCATTTACTCTCCTAATCCTTTTCAAATCCTTCTGCTCGTTTTCACATCTCTTTTCAATCCCATTCTGTCTCGCTAATTACACTCCTGCACTGTCACAGGCTGTTCCAACACAGACACGTTGAGCCAGAGGTGGTGTGATCACTTGCTGTGTTACATGCCCAAGGAACCGTTTGCTATTGTGACATTTAAAATATAAACAACATTGCTGAAAGGTGATCAACTGTACTTCATTATATGGACATCTACTGATAGCTCTAGGTCAGGAAGGGTGAAGGACCATGTAGTGGTGTACTTGAAAATAAGGTTTCTAACCCTGTAGAAAAGAACAATGAGAAAGGGGATAAAACATCTAGGATATTTCCATCTTCTCAAAATCAGGCGTTTTGCTCCCTTGCTGGACAGAACTGTTTTCAAAGGGCTGTGATTTGCAATTTTGCTGCATCCTGAGCCATCATTCCTGCTGGTCTCAGGAGACTCTGTCTCCAGAAGTCAGCACACGAGGCCAGCCCAAGAGTCGCAGGTCAGCAAAAGCAAAGTCACATCCAAAGGACAGGCACCAAAACCGGGTGACAGATGAATGCACCAGAGCAGACATCACCTGAAAACTTAAAACACAATTGAATGATTTATGGCTAAATGGAAAGGAAGAGGCAGTGTGATGTGTATGGAGCAAGGAGGGAAAGAAGGAACTGATGGAAGGGGATGACTGCCTGCTGTCGGGAGCAAGGGACCAGCTCCCAGAGGTCCCCAGAGCACCAGAAATCTCAGCCCAAAAGTACGCGTCCACAGATTTACTCCTGGCGACAAGTCTGACTCCACAACTCAGTATCAGGCCAACACCATCCTGAACACATCCCTTCTTGAATCCAGGTTTTCATTTCACTTCTACAAGTGTCTTGACCTATCACACCAGTGATGCAAACCTTCAAACCGCACGTATGTAACACAGAGATGACTTTATGAAGAGCCTGGAAGAGTAACTGACTCATTCACCCCAGAGGATGGTTAGGGGAGGCCGGTGCAGACCGGTTACCTGCACCACCATCGTTAGCTACTAATTCAGTATCTTCAAAGAACACGGTAGGAAGCAACAAACACTTCCACTTCCACTTCCTCCATGCCAATCTCCTCGGAGATGGCTAGCAGCTCCCGCCGAGGAAAGCAAGCAAAGCTCAAAGCACAGCCTGGAGAGCACTGTCTGGGCACGGTTTGTCACAGCAACACGTCCCACTGAAGCCAAAAGGTTCAACCAAAACAAGTGAAGGACCAAGTGTCTGCCAAAATAATGTCAGACCTAAGCAGCAACTGGTGGGGCAGCTTCCACTTGCCAAGAAAAATGCTGTGGACACAGTAAATCCCAAATACACTCCCAGCATATAACCCCATTAGATTAGGAGCTCCTGATTAATTCAGAGCATGGATCAATCCTCACACACCTTTTGCTGTCAGTAAGATCTACTGGAAGTGATGAGAAATCATTATGCAGAACACCTGCAACAACTCGCTGTAAACACGTTTCGCAGCCCAGGGAGGTTCCTTTATGGCATAATCCATTTTTATACACACCTAATATTTTCAGGTTTTCAAGCAATTGTCAGTGTGTTTGTAGAGGCTGTTAATGAATCCCACTGCTAAAAGCAGTTACAATTTTGTAGCTATTAATACAACGTGACATGGGTTATGTCAGCTTCCGAGTGAATCACAGTTGCAAACTTGTAGGTGTTCGATAGCTGGTTGTCAAGTCAAAATAGAACATTGTTAAACATAATCCAAGTCTGCCCTAGTTCCGCAGCTCTTTCCCCCTTCCCACACTGCAGCCTCAGTGGACTGAGCACCTGCAGGTCTGAAGAGATAAGCCCAGGAATATCAAGGGGAAAAACAGGTCGACTATTAGAGCACTTAGATCAGCAAGTTTTAAAGTGTTCGCTTTTGACTGCAATTTCCTCTCAAATCTGATGACTATAAGAGCTTAAGAGAGCAGGTCACTAAATCTTTTACAATGTCTAAACCTTGTAAGATGTATTCATATCAAGGCGTTAAGCTTCCCCCGTCCCCCCCTCCCCTTACAAACTGAAATAAAAGGCTGAGAATCTTTCCTGACACAGTAGTTTAACATTGGAGCAGGCAAAATCCAGTTTTCAAACCATTTACTGGATACCAGAGGCCAAATACTGCTTTAATCTACGCAGCTGACACTTGCAGAACACTTACATGTTGGTCAACCCACACATAAAAGCAAATTCTTGGCAAAACTGAGAGACACCTTGGAAATTATTAGTGAACGTTTTGATCAGTGAAACATTTTCAGATCATCGTGTTGACACATCTTCAGGATTCACTCTCCTCCCCGATATTTTTCATACCCTATACAGGCAATCTTTGGAAACCCACTCTCCAGGCTCTAGTGAAAAGGTGTTTAAGGGAATAAGCAGTTTTCTAGATTTCAGGAAATTAAATAAAATTATGGCCTGAAATAAGACTTCCTGATTTTCACAGTCAATCTGTCCCACAAGCTTGCTGTCTCTCTGCAGCAGATGGTTGCAGTGAACAGACTGAAAACAGAGAGTCAACTTCACCAACTGCAATGGACTGTGGATAATTCGCCTGGTATTATTCCTAGAGCAGCAAGCCCAATTTTGCCTCAACCAACCATGCAATATTTCATAGAGCTCTCCAGTAGGTAAGGCAGGCAGTACCGAGACAGGAACAGAAAAACAGTGAAATGGGGCCGACGTGATGGCAGGTCTGGAGAGGCACTTGGCTTGGGCTGGGTCTTGGGAAAAACTGAGTTTAGGACGTAACAGCCGCCCCCTGTCCAGGAGCAGTAAGAGTGTTTCTGCAGACATGGAGCAGACAGGTCACACAGCAGACCTACTCTGTTACTAGGCAGAAGCCAGGAATTCAGCAGAAACAGATGAAAAACAAGTTTATAGAAAGATAACGTGGGACTCTGGCACGGCTCAAAGCGGAGCCCTGGGCAGAATGGGAGAGCTGAGAATTCTTGTTATGAAAGAGTTCAGAAGCGGCCTCTGTGGAATAGGTATGACCAAAAGTCTGCTCCTTCCCCTATTCTCAACCTGTACCTTCTCAAATCTCCCACTTATTCTCTCAGTCTCTTCATGTGTAATACTTTAGACCAGATGTTAAAATCACAAACCTGAGTTTTATCATACATGACCCTTTCACATGGTTGTGTGAAAAACAGGCTCACTGTGCACTCACATAGTTTGCACATCCATAGTTTATGCATGTTGAGTAAGCAAATCATTAGTTAAATGATTGTTTCTTTACCCAAGCAATTTTCAGAACCTATACGTGCACAATAACTAAACCAAGATCTCTCTCCCGCTCTTATGAAATACAAGGCAGAAGTGAAAAATGTGCAGTGGAGGAAGGGCCATGGGCTGCCTCACACAGAACATCTGTACTTCTATTACTTCTTGCCAAAGCTCTAGCTTATCAATAAAATATTGAGAACAGCTTTCTCTGTGTCAATGGAAAGGAGCCAATAAACATGCGTTGCCTGTACTGTGGGGGGAAAAAAAAAGAAGATGCTAATTTTGGAAAACATCACCTAGTGGAAATACAGGAAAAAAAGGGGAAAAAAATACAGGGGAAATAGTGAGAATCCCAGTGGGACATTGTTACTGCAGGGTAAAATACTGAAATATTTATAGGCCGAAACCACTGATCAAGACAGAAATGAAACCAGAGACAGCCTCAGATGAGGCTGTACCCAAAGACCTCAGGCTGTTGTCCAAACCCAGCCCCACGGCCAGGTGATGGCTCCTGCCAGGGCAGAGCAGGAGGGAGCAGGGCGGTGGGGCTGCAGACGGACAGCAGCGTGAACCGTGCTCCAAGGCTGGAAGGAACAGACCTGAAACAGGACTGGAGCGTCCTCGGGAACTAAGTGATCTTGGAGCCACCCGACAAAGAGCTGTGGGACAGAGGAGTGCGGGTGCTCCTGGTGCCATTGCAGCGAGCTGTCTGAGCAGAGAGAAAAAGCTGCTAAAAAGTAGCCCAGCGGCAAGCAAAAAGAGGTGCTTTTAAGCTGAATCATGCGAGAGTTGCCATGCTAAAAGCAGGAATCCCGGCCTTATTTAAGGGAGAGTGCCTCTTCCACCCTCAGCCCTGTACCTACGAGCCTTCACTGAAGAAACCCATAGGATTGGTACCTGAAGGCCCCAGATGGAGGAAGAACGTGTAACGATGACAGCATGCACTGACACCGCAGCACAGCAACGGGTGTCATGGGATGCTAACGTTACCATGGCAATGTCCTCATACCGTGTAACATTTTGACACTGCCTGTTTTCTGCCAAGCAGCAAGGATGTGGCAGCCTGCAGAGCCTGCACGGAACGGCTGGTAGAGATTCGCCACGGCTCTTACTGCAGCCGGCAGCCAACTCAAACTGCCTGGCTATTGGATCTTGACCAACCTGGCAGCTCCACTTTCTAAACTGCACGAGGAAGCTTTTAACAGAAACAGTTCCATAAATCACCCTGACTTAATATGCACTGACTGCCAGGCTTAGCACTGGCCTGCTCGCCTGCTTTTGGTGTTGCTTGCCCTGCGTTCCAGAGCAGCATCTTCAAGGCTCCTTCACCAATTTGCCTGACTCGGCGAGCCCAAGGCAGAGCCTGCTGCTCGGCCCAGGCTGCCTCTGCAAAGGGAAAGCACCAGTCTCAGCCCCACGCTCCCAGGGTGATTTGCTGAGCTGCTGAAGGCAGGTACAGCCCCAAATCCCATTCACTTTCAACAAATACTAGAGACCAAAACCCTCGGGCATTTTTAAAAATGCCCAATTTTGCATATTTCATATTTAAAACAACCACAGACTTTTGCAAAAACTATGTTCGTTACAGAAAGCTTGGTTTTATCTCAAGACACATCGAGGAATACTAACTGACCTCTTCCTTGCTACTTATATTGAAACAAGAATCTCACATCTGAAAGGGATGCAACATGTGATGTGACTCACAAAGGCAGATGTATGGGGATCAACTCACACAAAAATGTTGGGTTTTTTGACAAATGCACCAAAATCACCATTGAAACATTACACTGTGACAGTGACACAGGCTGCCACAGCAATTCCTGCAACTCCTTTTGGTTTAGGGCGTTCTTGAGGGGGAGCAGAATACTGTCAAGCCTCAAAAGTTAGTCTGGACCACTACCTGCCTTTATCATAAGTTTAACTGAAGCTACTCTAAAGGTTGAAGAACTGCTGCAGAGCAGCTTCTCCAATCCCACAGGGCACTGATGAGATTTCCCGGCTGGCAGCAGGGCTTCAGCCAGAGGGACAGCAGCGAGATCCGAACACAAGGGACAAAGAAGGCTACAGGGCCTGACTTGTCATGATACCACCATCCAGAAATGGACCTGGAAGTCTAACATGCATCAGAAAGAGGAAAACACCTGCTCAGTTATTTTCCTGACAACCTGATGACAACCCAAATACAGATATAAAGCAGCAACCTTAAAACCTTGAATCAAATTTTCCTAACTTTTCACTACTGCTGTGATGTCACGCATCAAATACCAGAAAGGAAAGGTAAATAGTAAAAATAAGAGAGAAAAAAATCACCCACCCACACAATTCTTCCAGGATGCTGAGAAGTGCTAAACAGGGAGCTGGATTTTCAACAAAACAAAACAAAAAAATTGTCTTAATCTTCTTAGACATCTTGGCTGCAACACAGTTAACGTTTTCCATCCACATGGCAGGATCCATCCCCTGCTAACTGTAAATACACATACTGCTGGTGGGCAGCTGGCAAGAGTCCCACACCACTGGGAAGCTGTCGCCACTGGAAATAAAAAAAGAAAATCCATACTGACCATGGAGCTGAGCGAGGGGCAGGCTGTGCCTACACACCCCTGTCCATTCATGATGCTGCTGTTTCCCTGCCACCAACAGCTGAGCTGCTGCACCAAGGAAGCTGGGCAGCTCCAGAGAAGGACACAATCACGTGTGCCACAGGGAGGGACACTAGAACCTCTCAGATGAGATCCGTTACCATTATGAAGTACCATTAACTCCAATTATCTTTATTCCAGCTACTAACTGTGAATGACCCTTCAACAGTCCCTTGAACCTCATTGCAAAATGAGGTGATGAGAAGGTGCCTGAAAAAATAGGCCACTCCAGATGTACTGAAAGCAAAGACTGCCAAGGATGCTGCGCTTCACCCACAGATCCTCACCTGCACAGGATCTCCTGCAGCTGCCAAAATCATCCACAAAACAATGCAGTATTTCTGGAGCCCGGCAGAAAAAGCACCTTATCAAGAACATTTATCCCACTTGCCAATCCCACAAATTCCCACAGCACGGGTCTTGCCAAACAACAGATACAGAATTCAAGGTGATATTGCGGGGATAAAATTGCTCACCCCTCTAAATCAATGCAAGGAAAATCAATAAAGGTTCACATAAAAAGCAGTAACTTCAAAACGCTGAAAAAACGAAACGCACAAATGGCAGCAAGGGAATGAGTGACCAAGGCAGCAGTTCTGCAGAGAAAGATCTGGAAAATGGCATGGATCATACCCCAGCTCTGAGTAAGGAGCAGGGAGACTCCTGCAAAGCACCGTGTCTATTTACAGGCCCATTGCACAGTGTGGGAGACGGTTATTCCTCCCTTCCAGGAGCCAGAGCCCTGTCCGCACCGTTCCTCTTGCACGATCCCAAGTCTGGCAACAAGGCCAACATGGTGCTTGGAAAACTGCTCTATGCAGAAGTTTCAATCAGGTTTCTTTGGTCCAAAAAGCAAAAGGAGATGCAAGGATGCCAGGCAGTAACAGTCGGAATTACGGTGATTTCCTGGCTTGGGATTACCAGCACAGGGAAGAACAGTTCTGGGATGTGAAGAGTTGCTCTGAAGACAGCAGCAATCGGTTCCCATGCTGCTGGGAGCAAGACACCAGTATTTGCTTAATTTCCATTGAGCTAAATTTTAGGGTAAACTGTATTTCTAATGAGGTCAAGGTTTGTTTCTTGGGGAGCAGACACAAGTGACTCCTCAGGAGCCCTTCTACCTCCACATTTCTAAGAATCAGGACACACAGACATTAGCAGAAGTACCTCTTACTCATAAAACAATTTTGAGAAAAACAGGACATTTACCTTTGTACATGCTGTACTCTCCAAATTACTGACCGCTCAAATGTTTCAGACTGGCTCCTGCAAGGCTGTACGAGCTCTTTGTGTATCATAGTGCCAGAAGTGACACAGTGATACAGGGTGATATGATACTCCAGTGGCACAAAGCTGAACTGTTACCCATCACGGGGATTTACCTGTGGCTGGGTCTGGTTATAAGACAGGGCTGTGGAGCTTTGCTGTATTGCTGTGTGAAGTTATGCCCTACCTGGGCTCCCCAGCCTTTCCATGCACGCCGTTTCCCACAAGCAAAGCCAAAGATGTAACTTAAATGCAGATCCCAAGGCAAGCCTGGCTTGAGAGCAAAATCACAGAGTGCCTAACCTGTGTGTGTCATCAGCGGGTGATTTAAGCCATGGTACCTACTGAGGTTTGTGCTGCAGGATCCCCATCGTGACACGTTCTCAATACAGCAGAGCATGGTTTTCACACCTTCTCCCAGAAAATAAACCTCAAAGGAACACCACTTGGATAGATGGACATTCAAATCGCACTGAGCAGTTCTGCAGAAGACCAGAAATTCTTACGCAAATATGCTCAGGGTGCTTCACAACAGACGTTTGTGGGGAACAGAGCAGATGATGGCAGGGCTGAGGAGCCTGTGAGAGCCAGGTCTCGCTGCCCCACCGAAATAAATTAGCAACTTGCAGACTGGTTCCTAAATTAAAATGTCCACATTTCTAATCTTAACTGAAGTCTCTGAGATACAAGCAGATAGTGCTTCAGAAATTGCACAGACAAATTATTCCTCAAAACAACTGCTTCAATCAAACTTAATTCTTCCCTACACAGAGCAGATACACACATTCTGTCAAACAGAAACGTTGAAGCAAAGTAGTTACAGCATTTCACAACTTGTCCTGATGTAGAAATCTGACAAAGTAAAGATAATTTTTTTTAGCCTGGAGAACAGAATGCTTTTGAATTAATAAATGTTGCATTAGAATTAATTTCACATGAAATAGAAGCAGTAAGGAAACAGACTCTCCTAAATGGAAAGCTTTCCAGGGACAGCCTTTTCTATTTGGAAGTAAATTGACAGCAAAGTAAGAGAAAGAGTTACCCTTCCCCTGTGGCTGGCACGGGCCACGTACAACCAGCCTTCTACAGCTCCTGCCACTCGGCTGGAACGTAACATCCTCCAAACACCTACAACATAACATACGCCAGGACAGACTCGGTCACCTTTGAGGGAAGGAGACAATACTGTGCTTCCCCATGCCTGCAAGCATGGGCTGCAATAAGCAGAGTTTGGGGGACACCACCATGACACCATTCCGAGGTCCGTGCTCATCCACGCTCCCTCTCCCTTGTAAAAGACCAGCAAGGCCATGTCCACACAGCCATGGCGGCACAGTACTAGCTGCTACCTCTCCTCTCCCCCATCCTACAGCACTTAAAACAACTCCTCAGCCTACCGCCAGCACCAGGTGGACACTCCAGGTTGGGACAGGCTGGAGGCTCTGCTGGGGTGCCCAGCAGGAGAGGGGAGCGGGCAGCAGCTGGTGGCCCGGGAAGGCTGCCTGCCCCGCTGAGCACTGACCGATACCACGTCATCCTCTCCCTGTGCTCTCCCATCTGTCTCGCCATACCCATCTGGTAGGTTCTGCCACAGAATGTAAGCTCTCTGGGACAGAGACTGACACTTTGCTTTGCATTTCTACCAGCACAGCATGAACTTGGCCAAGGACTGTGGCTCTCGCAGGCAGCCACACCACCAAGAGCACCACAAATGAGGACAAGGTTTCAGGTCTCTTGTTCCTAGTGCTGAATTGTTCACAGGGCTTCTGCTCTCACCTGGTCTCACACGGCCACAGAAGACAAAAGCCACCCTCTGCAATCTCAGTCTAGCAATCACACCTGCAGGTGATGGATCTGGAGAGCAGAAAGCTGCCTTTGGTGCCCAGGGGATGCCAGGAACAGCGCGGCTGCTCGGCACCGCACTAGTGAGGCACATCTGCTGTGGGAGTCAGGCACTGCACCTACCATGGGGATTAACCCTGAGCGGGTGCGAGAGCACCGACGGCTGCAGGTATCACCCACAGCATCTTCTTCCAGGCTACTGGCCCATTTCATGCCACTTCCTCTGATGAAAGATCGATTTGACAGCAGCCCTCCTAAAATTCTTCTCAATTCTAATCCATTTATAAAACAAACACTTGCTTACCTAGAGCCAGCACACAGCCAGCAGGGACACAGGCATTTCTTACAACCTCTAGGATAACCTCTGGCCAAGGATACACCCTTGACTGTGCAAGAAGAGGGAAAAGTCACGGCTTTTGCTGCCTCCTGCACCAGCCAGGAGAGCTGGCAAAGCACACGGCAGGGATCAGGCAACAAGCAAACTCTCTACGTACTTGTATATTCCAAGACGGATTCAGATTTGTCCCACAGCATCCCTGGGGTAATGCAGATGAGCCCTAGAGTTTGTGTCTTCACAGGGTTACAGGGATGAACCATCATTTAATTTTTAAAAGATTAATGGCAAAAATAGTTAATATTCCAGCTGCGTGAAGAATTTCCCTTGTCTTTCGTATTCTTTGCCATGTGAACGTGGTTACCTACCAAATAACTAACAGAACTGGTTAAAGGCTTACAAAACTTCAAAGGTAACTTTGGATGAAGCTAAAAGAGACTAAACACCCGAAGGGCTTAACACACTTGATACATATACTTTTAAAAAATATACAATTAGACTGGTTAAAAAGACTTGAATTATCATTTTCTCTAAAAATCATACGTACCCCAATTCAGCACAGCACTGCAACTGAGAGATATCCATGGCAACACGAAAACACACAGAGGGGCTCTCTCTATTTAATAACTTTGTGACACTTTAATGTTCAAAATTATAGAGAAGTTTAATGTTTAAAATTATAGAGAAGTTCAATAGATAAAACCCAGACAAAAGAGTATTCTAAACTACACGTTCACAGCCCATTCTCCCAATGTTTTTATCAATCCATTAAATTAACATCTCACATTGCTTCTCTTCAAAGCTATTGACTGTAACACGGTGCCGGTGCTCGGTGGTGTGTGAGAGCAGCAGCCCAGCCTGAATTTGATCTCTAGCTCAACTCTTTCTCAGAGAACAGCTGACACAAGGCAGGCTGACTGTCAGTATCTAGGAGACATTTTGACTTTGGAAACCATTTTCTCTCTGCCAAACACTTGGTTCCAGGTGGCTGAGGCACAACTTCACCCTGCCATCTCGCAGCCAGGGCAGAGGTCTGCCAAGCTGGCTAGTCCCTGTGCTGGAGTCCTGACCCACGGGACTCCTACACGTCCCTCGCAGCTATCTGGTACCTTTCCCTGCATCCTGACCAAAGCCTCCCTGCTCTCCACACTGGCACGGGTACAGGAGCCCTGTAAGGAACACGCTTTTCCCCTTCTCTACATGCTCAAGTTGTACCCGGAGTTCAGGGTAGCTGCATTTGCAGCATGACCCATGGCTACAGTCTCCCAAACACCCAATTCTGCACCCCTGTCAGGGCACACCTCAGATGCCTTCTGCTTCCCAAGGAAACCAGGACACACGATGACACAGCAAGGAACTGGAGCACGCCTGCATCTCACCCACTGGGGCCACAGCACAGCTGGAGCAGGCACCCAGGCCTGACAGCGCTCCTGAATCCTGTCATTTAGGCATGGTGGCTTCAGGAAATCCCATCCTCTCCAGTGATTTTTTTGGTATTTCCCGATTTGTGAGGTCCTTGTCCGCATCTGGAGGGTCTCGCCTATTCAGAGCTAAGGATTGCTTCTAGCTTGCTGACTCGCAGCAGGTCCACCATCACACTGGCTGCCTCGGCTACTAAACCCACCTCTTCTCTCCTGCTCAAAGCTCGCTGGGTTCTGCCTGTGCAGCTCCACGTCAGTTGCTGCTGTTCTCTACCAAAACCTCACTTCTTACTCTGCTTTCGCAAATTTTCCAAACTCCATGCATGGAGTAAGCTGGTTCTCCTCCACACCAGCAAACACATCCCCATTAACCTTAAGGATGTCCCTCATTCTGGCCTGGGAAAGGCTGTGCTAAGGCCACCGGCACTCAGAGATGGATTTCACACCCCCACATTCCATCATCCTGCAGTTTGAATTGCAAGCTGCACCCAGGACTCACAGTACAGGTCCCCACAGCCATCACGGATCCTCAGCACCCTGTTATTGACCCACATGCACTTGCCACTTGGCAGTTTGGTCCTTTCTGATGTGTCACCACACAAATGCCAGCTCAGCACCCAACGGCTGAGTCTAGCCAAGACCAAGCCTACGGCACATCCTCAGGACAGCTAAGATTTGCATTCACACTGTTAGAAACAGGCACTGATTTAAGGCTCACCTTTCTAGAAATGTGCCCACAAAGAGTGCATGATTGCTTTTTACCTCTTTTTAGTCTACTACTCCATAACTGAGAAATTATCAGAGCTCAGGGCCAACATTTGCATAAGTTAAACCAACAATTATGATGATAATAACTACAGTTTCAAAATCCTTAACTTCACTGACACTGCTGAGGACCTCAATAGAACAAAGAGAGCGGCACTCAGCCAGCAGAAAGGACAGCAAGATTACCACACTGAGATCCAAAGAGCTATTAACCTGGAGTCCTTACACTACTGAGCACAGACAGTAATTTCTGTGATTTCAAACCCCACAGCAGCTTACTGGTGAGCAGAGCCCAGTGCCTGCTCACAGCACCCTCTTCGTACATGCAGCTGAGGAATGAAAAGGGTATTTCAACACAGGAGTACAAGTCCACGTCCACCTCTTTGGAGGGACAGGCACGTGGCATTATTTGCCAGGGGACACATCTGAAACTCAGGCACCCTCACTACAGGATGACAAGCTCTGGAAGCCCTCAGAAGAGTTTCTTGCTCCAAGTCCTGTGGCTACTCTGCCTGCGCCGGTCTCCTGTTTCTGCAAACGAAGATGGAAATGGGCACCATCTGCACTCACTCCATGGCTGAGAATCCGGTCCGGACACCCCCAGCGGTGTGGCAGGTGGAAGAGCTGTGGAGGATAAGAAGTTTCCTCACCTGATGTCCAGAAGGCAGGCAGTAAAGAAGAACAAAAAGATGAAGGCGGTTGCATCAAAAGAAGTGTGAGCAGCAGGTCACGGGAGGTGATTCTGCCCCTCTGCTCTGTGCTCCTGAGACCCCACCTGGAGTCCTGTGTCCAGCTCTGGAGTCCTCAACATAGAAAGGACATGGAACTGTTGGAACAGGTCCAGCGCAGGGCCACCAAGATGCTCAGAGGGCTGGAGCAGCTCTGCTGTGAGGACAGGCTGAGAGAGCTGGGGCTGTTCAGCCTGGAGAAGAGAAGGCTCTGGGGAGTCCTGATAGCAGTCTTCCAGGATCTGAAGGGAGCTCCAGGAGAGCTGGAGAGGGACTCTTGGTCAGGAAGTCTAGTGACAGGACGAGGGGGAATGGTTTTAAATGGTAAGAGGGGAGATTTAGATTAGATATTAGGAGGAAGTCCTTCACTGTGAGGGTGGTGAGGCACTGGAACAGGCTGCCCAGGGAAGTTGCTGATGCCCCATCCCTGGAAGTGTTTAAGGCCAGGCTGGATGGGGCTTGGAGCAACCTGCTCTGGGGAGAGGTGTCCCTGCCCATGGCAGGGGGGGGGGAACTTGATGATCTTTAAGGTCCCTTCCAACTCTGACCATTCTGTGATTCTATGAATAAGGCATTTTTCAAGAGCTAAAGTGGGAAATACTGGAACCCAGAGGCACGGTTAGCGCAGGCCAGACGTGGCTGGCTGTATTTCCATACCCCCACAGCTCTCGGCACAGGGCCTCCTGCAAATCCCCTTTCACGTTCCTTTAATCTGGCCTATCCGTAGCAACTTAAATGAAACACCTCAAGAATATTTCTCACTTGTAGATTCAAGCTTTCATGAGGCTGTTTTCCCTCTTCAGAGGAAATGTCAATTTTCCTTTAAGCTTGGCCATTTATCAGCTTCTCTTTTTTCCGTAGGATGACTATTCTCTTAAAGATGTGGTTCTCCACTTCAGACAAAATGGATGCTATGTCTGTTAGAAACAAGATTGTTTACTTTGTCAATGCTCATGGGACCAATTTTTTTTTTCCTGCTGTCTCCTATGGAGAACATCTTGCCAAGTGCAGTATTCATCTCCCTGAATGAGCTATCAAGATCTATTTTTTTGACAGAAATCCCACTGCAACCAGAACCGGTCAGAAAGCTCCCTCAGTTTCAGAAGCATGTATGGGTATGAATAATACACAATCTTATCTGGCGCAATTTCAGCATTTCTTTTATCATTTCTCTTTCATCAAGTTCAATTTCTTGAGAAAATTATACAATTGTAGTTTTAATGCAAAAAAAATACAAAGCAGCACCCATGCTTTCCTGC
This sequence comes from Thinocorus orbignyianus, assembly GCA_013400375.1. NCBI lineage: Eukaryota > Metazoa > Chordata > Aves > Ciconiiformes > Thinocoridae > Thinocorus > Thinocorus orbignyianus. Next base: position 671,427 of record VXBW01003422.1, read on the forward strand.
TGTTCGCTCAGCCTGAATGCACACTCCCGGGCACAAAACCCAGGAGCAATATTGCCATGTCCCCCCGGACTGAATGTTGCCCCGAACAGCTTTACTAACGAGACTAATTCAGACAGAGAAGAGCCACTAACAAGCTGCTGGAGAATGAGGCCTTAATTGCAGATTTGTTTAATTCAGAGACAAGTACTTGTGTTGTATTAGGAGCAGCTTATTAACATTCATGCATGAGCAGTCAGTAAGTGCGAAGAAATACACTTTGGTGCAAAACCATTTTTCTAAGCACGGGAAGGGGAAGCCTTCAGGAAAACTGTCACCCTGCCCACAGCACGAGGGGACAGGCACCAGGGACTGAAACGCTGTCCAAGGGACTGTGTCAGGTGCTCGTACTCAGGCACGTCTCGCTATCAATCATTCCTGAAGCAACAGCGCCGAGACTTCCCAAAGCTCCAGTTATTGTCTTGTACACTCCCCAGCATTCACACCAAACGCGAAGTGCAAATAAATCATTGGCAAAATTTTGAGAACAAAATCTGAATTTAAAAAAAAATAAATAAAAAAAGAAAATAAAAAAGAGACAAACCCAATCATCCATTGGAGGATAGAATCTGCCTGACACCCCTGCACAGCGCTGATGACAATCCCAGGTTAATCACACAGATGATGAATTTATTCTTACGTCAATTCCTTTAAAAACAACAGTGTTACAGGTGTAGCAGCTCGTGGGCTGATCTGCCCGTGTATCCCAGCTGGCATCTGCACATCTCGGGATGAGCCGCCAGACAAAGGAGCACGGCGGCATTTTGAGGGATGCGACCATGACAGCCGGTGCTCACACGCTGTAGTTACCAACTTTCATTGTCTGCCGCTCGGAAGATCCACTGACAGGTTCGGTCTCTGGCACAGGGTGTACTGTGAAAAACATCCCTCCTTCCTAAGTGAGCGGCCAGGAAGGGACAAAGTGCTGATAGACGGCTCTCCCTCCGCTCCCTCCTACGTCCTCCTCCCTGCCCACGCAGCTGCCGAGCTGCCCTCTCCTCCCAGCACCTTCTCCAGCACCCAGCGCTCTTCCTCTCCCGTTCAAACCCATTTCTTTCCTACTTTTCCTTACCACTGGCCCTCTTTTTGAAGCTTGGTCTTATTTTATGACAACTGCCAACTCTTTGAGGCCAGAAAGGTCTCTAAGAAGAGGTGGTGGGGGGAAATCACTGCATCCATTCTGCAAGGTTTTTGCGTGTGTTTTGTGATGTACTTCACCCTCGTTTAAACGGAGTCCCTTTTATTCCCCCTCTCTGAAAGCAGGATGGAGCTAACGACCTCTCAGGACAATTAACCGGAGAGTTTGGTGTGTAAATCAGCGGAAGGCTGGACAGCAGGTCCAGCTGAACGGGCACCTTCTCCCAGCTGGGCAGGAGATGCTGACGGCCACCCCAGCCACCCCAGGCGGGTACCGACGAGGAGCAGCAGCGTCTTCCATCGCCATGAACAAATCCCCCCATTTTCAGTCTCCGCAGCCCCACGCTGCCCAGCACAAACCCCTCCGCACCCTGGGGCCCCTGGCACCCCAAACCCACGGCTGACACACCACAAACCCACACACTCCTGCCTGCATGGGTGCCCCCCGCTCCCACAGCACCCGTGGATGCTCACCGAGACACACCGGAGACCGGCCCTACCGACACCCCCGGGTCCCTCCCGGCTTTGGGGACCCCAGCCCCACTGAAGACCGGCCCCACCGACCCCCCCGGGTCCCTCCCGGCTTTGGGGACCCCCAGCCCCACTGGAGACCGATCCCCACCGGCCTCAGCCGCAGCCCACCCACCCACCATCCTCCCCCCGTACCCGCATCCTCCTCGTCNGGGCCGGCGGGAGCGGCCTCCTCTCGCCCCTGCTGACATGGCCCCCGGCCCTGTGTGTGTGTCGCTGGAGCGGTGGGCCCGCCGAGGCTCTGCTCCTCCGGCTGAAGCGCTGTGTGTGCTCACCGGGGCTGGGATTCTCCAGCTAAAGCACAGTTTGGTAGTTTTAACTCAGTGCAGCGTTAAGGACGCGATGAGCTTATTCTGCTAGCCTACAGGCCAGAACGTAGTTTCTAGATTATTTTTGTGATTGTTTTGTTTAACCTAAGAAAATGTTATCTAGATGGGTTTAGTGATTACAGGCGCCAGAGAAAAGAGAACAGAGAACAAATCAAGATCCCACTGCAGATGCCGGATCTCAAGCGGACACAACAAAACCTGGGATGGGATGAGACAGAGCATGTTTTCTGACAGGGCACATAAGATGTTCCTCATGCAGCTGGTCTGTCCACCCATCACCATAACCACGTGCCATCCCACCATGGAATGACAGGGCTGTTCGTGCTATTCCAAAAAGATGGATTAGAGCCTAACATCTCCATATGGAGAAGTGTGGCTAAAACTACTATACACTGAGTGCTGCAGAACAACAGCCTGAGGTGAAAAAGTCTTCTTCTCTTCCAGTGCTGGAGCCCAGCTAGAGATAACCAGAAGATGACACTGGACATCTTAGGGTAAAACCATTCATCTCAGCCCCACTTGCACTTCAAAGCTCTGACGGAGACCTCACACTTATAAACACTGCTTTTGTTTTTATCTCCATGTACAGTAAGCAACATAAGAATTATAGCCCATAATATTACCTGTACTCTTCTCTCAAACAGGTAATAAATCAATCCATTGAGAGTCTTCCATCTACTGAAAATCCTAGCAGAGCTGCAGCGTGTTTGTGGCTGGAGTGCCAGGAAGCAGCGAGAGCAGGGCTGCTCTGCAGGAGGGGACCAGGAACAGCCCCAGCCCTGGGCAGACACAGTCCCACACCACGGGACGCAGTGGGGTGGGGATGGCAGTGGGTCCCATCAACACACCAGCTCCAAGGTCAGCCAAGAAAAGCCAAACACCAGTTCAGGAACAGACCTGAGATAGGTTCACCTACAACATAGCCCAGGCAGGAACTAAAAAAAATCCTGGGGCTGGAATTTAAATGGTGCCCTTGGCAGAAGGTGTGTATATGAGCATCAGATGAGGCTCATTGGGGCAATTAAGGCTTATTAGTGCATTCCCAGCCATGACATCCAGAGGCTTCATTACTGGTGATGCATTCAGAACAGCAGAAGTCAGATAACAAGCCGAGTTTGCAGAGCTTCTCAACAGAAAATACGTTCTTTAATTCAAAAAACTAATCAAAATTTGCTCTGGAGTTAGTGAGTTACACGAATTCCTTCATCAAAGCTAGGCTGGGCAGGCAGTAGAGTGGAAGGAACAGAATGAACTTATTACAGACAATGATGACTCCAGGTTTGAGTTTTCAAAGGCAGGGACATCAGTGAGGAACACATTACTGTATGCTTAAGAGGAGATTTCAGTAGCACCAGTTGACACATTAGCAGAAGCTATAGGGACAAATCCAAGCACATTAAAGCTGTGATGACAGTTCCCATCTATCAGTCCTGGCAGCACATTTGATCGGAGGAGCAAGAGGCAACTGTGAATCAAAATCTGCTTCCAGGTTCCCAGGCACAGGTCTTACCTAGAAGTGCCGAGAGCTGCTTTCTATTCATTTAAGGCATGCTAGGAAAAATTTAAATGGAGAATAGAAATTTAATCACAACTTTATGCTGGGGTCATCTGAACATCCCTTGTTTCACTATGTCTTGAAAGCGTAGTGGTGGCAGAGGTGCCAGTGCCTCTCAACCGTACCCATGGGACCAATCATACTGAAGTCCCTTCCTTCAGCCTTCTGCTACAGAGCACCTTGGGCTGAGTGCTCTCAGCATCATCGCTTGCCTTTGGTGTCATCTGCCTCTCTTTTGTCTGCTACGTTTTGCTCCTCAGGACAGGGACTGACCAAATTCATGTGTTGCAGGGCTCCTTGATTAATGGTTGCGCCAAAACATCCTAAACTAAAACATTTGCCCTAGAGTGAGACAAAATGCATTGACGGCTGGAAATCAGACGGACAGACAGGCATAGTGTCCTCCAGCTGCCCGGAGGAAACAGTTTGTTTTGCCTGCCTGTTTAAGGGAAATGAGGATTTGCAGTGGAGCTGGAAACTGTTAGTCTGTAAGTAAGTGTTCCTTAGCAATTGTCATGGGCGGAAAGATCCTTGGGAGAAACTTAGAGAAGTGAGGATAAGCAAGGAGCAAGATTCCTGTGATGTTGTAGATAAACTGAGAGTGCAGCTGAGAACCAAAAAACTGAAGGATTTACTACCTCCAGAACAGCACGTCTGTGGCTGCTCTAGTGGAAGTGGTTAATTGATTGTTTCCCCAGTGAAGCAGGCTCTGACTGATTGAACCATGGAAAGCTCTGATAGATTTTTCCTGCTGGCTCTTTCTCTTCCCACTAGTCACGTAGCTTATATTTTTGCCTTGAGTCTTAGGAAGTTAGGTTTTATACACTGGAGTGAGAGGATACGCTGCCCTCTCCCCCTTGCTCTCCCCTGCGGTTCTGTGTATGCCTGTTTGGAAATAAACCCAAACTCCCTGGGTTGTGTATGTTGCTCTGCCCTGTCTGCTCACTGCTTGCTCAAATAAGAGTCCACGCTCTGGGAGCTCAAATGCAACGGAGAAACAAGCCCTGCTATTGAGAACACATCTCGTGTAAATCCACTCAGAGTAAATACAGCATTCCTTCGGGTGAGGGGAGCAGAGCTCCTCCAGGGCTCACACCACCCCTTCCTTCCGCAGGGCAAAGCTGGTGCTGGAGCTGGGCGATTCATGGTCAGTACACAATGTTCTCCAGCTCCCAAATGCGAATGCAAACCTGGTCATTCCTGCTCTGCAAGGCTGGAATTGATTCCCTTACCTGATTCGAGTTCCCTTTGGTCTTTCTGGGTAGGTGGGAGGGCTGGAGGTGAGACATGCTGAGCATGGATGTATGTGTTCATTCATATAACCAGTGAATGGCCTGGCACTGCCGCCTCTGCTCTTGAGGCATCGCATTGGTATGGGATGATGCTGAGAGATACTGACTCCCATGCCCGGCTACAGGGTCACTGGGCTTGGTTGTTGTACACTTGTATAACATCACACATTTTAACTTATTTTTTATTTGTGTTGAGGGAATATTGCAGACTGATGCCTGGAAGAACCAGGCACAGAACAGACACGGAGTGAAAGGCTTTCTCTTCCCCAGGTAATCACTGTCTAAGCAGTCAAGACAAAGAATAGAAGGCAGCATAATTTTTCTTATGCGAGCTCAGGATACAAAGCATGGGAGTTTTAGTTGTCTTGCCCAAGACCACATAAGGAAAGTCTCTGTTGGAGCTAGGAATTGAATGCAGATTTCCTGCCTTAATCTCAGGACTGCCTCCTGCTTTTCACTAATGCAAGCACTCATATATTCCAGCCTTAGCAAAATTACACTGTAAGCCAGGCAGGCTTTTTCAGCACCCTTTGTTGGTTGAGATCCAGGTGAGCCAGGAGTGCTCTGGTTTGTTGGTAGCCCAGCCACACACATGCCCTGCCGCGGCACAGCGAGTGCTGCCCGAAAGGGCCACTCAGAGCACTACACTGTGTGCACTGTGTTGTTTAAAATATGCTGCACTTGCTTCAGCCCGAAACCCCATCTAGGAGTGAATTTGTTTTCAGTCTTGCTGTTCTGCCACCCTTCTCTCCTAATATCCTATTGTCCTAGAGTCGCATCTCTCTCTCCCTCTTTAGCTACCAAAAACAAGACGCAGAGGTGCTAAACCACTAGTGAGACAGAGCCGAGGGGATGAGTAATGAGCTGCTGAGCCATCAGCCTTGGCTCCCTTGTGAGCCCTGCTTCATCTCACAGTAGTCTAGCCAGCCTTTTCCCCAGGGTTAAGAAAACTCGAGGCTTCGCAGCACATTCTACATTCTTTTTTTTCACTGTTGGCTTCTAAATATGGATGCGTTTAGCCCATTTGGTGATTTCCAAACCCTGGGAGCAGGAGTGTGGGAATGGGTTGGGCACTGGCCCTGGGATATAACTCAGCAGAGCTGCTTCTGCTTCACTGTGCCTTCCCAAATGTTGGGGGTTTGGTTGGTTTCTTTTTGGTTCAGCCGGCTGGGATGGGTAGATAGGTGTTAAATCAGGCTGATTCTTTTCTGATGATTAAAACAGGGACCAAGACTGATGCGGTGATTTGCAGACACGTGTTGTCTGTTGCAATATTCAGCCAAAGGCAAAAGGGAAGAGGAAACACCTGCATGTAGAAAATGCTGTTAGAGCAGGTACTTGCTTATCCCTTTCCCTGATTTATTATAGAACACCACCTGTGTAGGAGCTGTGCTATTCTCCAGCTCTCCAGGCTGGAAAATGCTAGGCACAGTGAGGAAAACCTTGAGAGGAATGGAAGAACAAAAGCAAGAAGGAGGCCAGAAATGCTGGACTGGGAGAGGTACAAGAGAAGAAGGAAAGAACTGGGTAATTTAAGCAGTCAAAAGAAGTTTTGCAGCCACAGGCAAGTTCAGGAGAGCTGGAGAAATGGATTTGGGGCACATCCTATGGCCAGGAGCAAAAATGAGGCACTAGGTAGGAGCACGTGTGCATGAACAGCCCATTTAGCTCCTCTGAACGGCTTCACAAGTGAAAAGCCCACCTGGGCGCCCGGTCGATGGCCATGAGCGTCTCTGCGTTACAGCAGCAGGTTGGGCGGCCACAGGGGATGAAGGGCTGCAGCTGGGGCAGGCGGGGTCTGTCCCACACCGCTGTGAAGACAAAGAGGCTGCTTCTGAAAAGCTGAACCACGATGTGTTCTTTCTACAGAGTGTCCTGTGGAGGAGATATTTTGCAGAAAATACCCTGAGGGTTTGGGAGAGGGGAGTTCACAGACAGTGGCAGAATGAAGGCGTGGAATCGTGCAGACAAACCGCTTCCTTCAGCCCTTTCGTTCATACCCGCTCCTGACGCTGGCGTTGTCACAGGCAGGGGTGATGCTGGGAATGACAGGTGGAATTTAGTGCATTTGAATCTTAATCAGCAATTATTGTAAAACACAATAATGCTTCAACTGGTGGGTAATTTAGCTCCAGTTCCAAAAATATAGACTCATCCACTCTAGCTGTAAATTTCCAGTGGTTTCCTCCAAACAAACTAGCATACAGAAATGTATGAATGATAACCAGTAAAGTAACAGTGGCTGGAAAATTAAGATGGCTCAGAGCTACCCAGCCAAACTGCACAGCAATGCTATGGCACCCATCCCAGGTCATGCTTAGAAAGATTCAGGCTTACTTCTCTCCCTGACATCAGAACTGTGCCTTCACCTGATTTCCCTGTGCAAGCACTCGAGCTCATGTCCATGTGTGTGAAAGGAGGGTAAATGTTTAACTACCGCTGGAATGTCAATATTCAGTGCCAGCACTGGGTAGTTTTGCTACCCGTGCAACTAGGCTGTTCCACGGAAGGAATGCAGAAAACAGACATCTCAGCTTTCCCATAATAGCTTCTGAGTTTGAAAATGTGAATCTAAGCTCAGGCTGGGTTCGGCAGCTGCCCCCATGTGCTGGAGGCTGGCAGCCCCCTGTGCAAAACAGCCCCCAGCCCCCCCAGAAGCATCCCCCAGCGGGCACCACCCCGTGCCCTGGGCAACGCCGAGGCACCGAGGCAGCATCACGCTCCTTGGGTAGCTCAACCCCGAGTCAGGAGGCCAAGAACCCCTAACACCACCAAGTCCACCACAAACCACATCAATGTCTTTTAAATACTTCCCGGGATGGGATCGACGGTTTCCCTGGACAGCCTGCTGGCTTTCGGCCTGCCATCCGCTTGTGCACATGCTCTCAGCCTGGGAGGCGGCAGGTTGGTGAATTATCAGTTATAAATGAGTCTGCAATAAGAGGAGGACAGAAACAATCCCGTGCGTGGCTTCCTACAGACGGGCTTTAGTACCTGTAAAAGTTGTAGTGATTGGACTTGCTCCGGGCTTGGATAGACATTGACAGGTTTCCAGAGTGAGAGGTGAGACAGCACAACTGCCTCTTGGAGGGAGGAATCGCTGCGAGCACTTGAGGATGCTGTCTTGTGCCTGGGCCTGTGCTCAGCCTGGTCTCAGACAGAGAGGGCTTTTGTCTCCTGCAGCGTGGGGCAAGACCCTAGAAGCCAATGGGGAAAGGGAAAAATGCTTTTTCTTCCCCTCAAATGGCAGCAACAGTTTGGTAAAATGCATTTTTATTTTTACAGTACTGCCGCAAAGGCCACTTTTACCCTTTTTCTTGTTTTGCTTTGCATTTGCCCTCCCTCCTTCCTCCAGGCCACGATAACCGTGTTCTAAAACGAAAGGAAGATTCACTTGTCTGCAGTTAGCAAAGGGGCTAAATTTGTTATACATTATGCACATTTTTCACGATGCAGCATTTTTTTTTTGCTGAACTCGAGAGGAATCATGTTACATAAGGAGCCCCCAACAGATTGTTTATAGGAGAATGTACAAGACAAATAATTTGAAGCTGTGACTCAAACTGTGTAGCTACAAACCAAAGGCAAGACCAGTTATGATCAACGAGTGAGAATGCAAGTTGTATCGTAATACCCTTAAATATTGCATCAACTTGCAAATAAACAGAGATCTCCATACCCTGCTGGAGTCTGCACCAGCAACCTCACGTTTAGCTTCGCCACTTTCTTCTGTCTTCTCACATAACCCATCCCAGAACCAAAAATAATGTGCTCTACCTTTCAAAATGCCTTACCTATATACGCCATCAACAGACTGCGCTTTCAGGTGCTGTAACTCCTCTCTTAATTCTCCAAGTGGGGAAAACTGTAGGAGGAAAGGTAAGGGGGTTTGTACGGGGGAGAATGTATATCCTCTGAAAGTTTAAATGAAAGAAGCACATGATAAAAGTCCCTACAAGCATGTCTTGGAAATTTCCCATGGATGACTTTAGTAGTTGCAGAGCTGTTCTATTTCTTATCATTGTCTGTAAAGACACATTGGTTCTGGTAGTACCGATAAAACCCCAGATAATGTTTTCATGTTTTTACTGAGACTATATTTCACACCAGGTACTTGAATATTTCACTGCATATCTTATCTCACCAGTCTTATTTTTATTCCCCTCTTCACATTTAATTTCAACTTGGTTTTTAACATTTGCAAATTCATCAAACCGTTCCCCTTTGTCAATCTTTTTGAGGGAACTGTTGTCAACATCACTAAATGCATTTCAGACTGGGTTTCACACTTTTTGCCAAGCAGAATTTTTCAAGTTCATCCAAATTGCTTCCACTCTTCAAAATATTAGGCCCACTCATTCAAATACTCAGGGAAAATAATGTAAAAACAGTTTACCATATCTTTTTACTTTTTCTGCCAAAAAAACTCCTTCACTTTCAAGTTCAACTATGGAAGCGTTTATCATTATTGCCTGAAAACCTACCCTTTTTTACTTCAATTCTTACCATTAAAGGCTTGATGTTCCCCCTTTCATAAAGGTACCATGTTCAGTTTCCTTGACTGTGGTGGAAAACATCCTCCGTTTGCTTTTGAGAAGATGGAGCCACAGCAGTGATTCAGGACTGCTGGGAAAAAAGTGCTTCAAAAAAATAGGACACTTGTCGTATGAAAGAAAATATGGTTTGAATGCATCTTACAGGTCAATAAATCTGCTGCTGGCTGGCAGTAGGGATAACTGCCATGTCTTACAAGGTCCAAGAATTGCTTTTAATTTATTGCAAAAGAAAAAATGTGGGGGATGTGGAAATGAGGTGTTCAGTGCTCATTATGCACCAGCGTATCTTTGGGTCCCATGTGTGGACTGTGTGGACGGTACAGTCCCCATCCTGGAGGCTGAGGTTTAGGGGATTTTAGTTTTGTACACACTGTGTTTGTTTCCCTCCCTCCCACTTGTCTAGAATTCACATCACTACAGGAGGCAGGAATTTTGTTTATCAAGCAGCATCTGCCCAAGGTCTTCCGTGTCCTGGTGATGTGCTCCTCAGCATTTGTACCAGCTCGCTGTGGGGATCCAGTGGCTCATATCTGCTCTCATTTCTTTCATGAACAAATTGCCTAAATAAACTTGTATGTTTACAAGTTTAGCTCGGACAGAGAGGTACCCTGTGCTGCTGAACCCCAGGAAGTCACTGGCGATGCCCTGGTTCCCGTTCAACAGCCCTACCCCACCGGCTGCTCTGCTTTTAGCTCCAGTACAGAAGGGCTCTTCCTCCAGCAGATGCGTTCCTGCCCTGGCGCAGATCACTTACTGGAGCAGTTGCTTGTTTTTGCTTTTCAAGGCACAATACACTTGATGCTGGAGCTCTGGAGGGATTCTGGAGACGCTGCTCCCCCAACACACACTTCCCTCAGTTCCCAGCTGATAGCTCTGCAGGAATCTGCGCATCTTTCCTCTGCCGAGGGCTCTACTCCCTAACAAAATCACTTTCCTTAATGCCAGCAAGAGTGAGAGTGGCCTTACACATCCGAGTGTTCGAAGGAAACGTGAAATACTGACATATGAAGAGATGAGATGTTTGGGTAATTGAAGCCCAGGCTTAAGCACAGAGCCCTGAATTCGTGGAAAACTCTCCTATAATGAACTTTGCAGCAGAAACCTGAGCAGCCTGGGAGCTGTACCCCAGCCCCGTGGGGTTGGGTCCCATCGTGGGGCTGCTGTGGCACTCAGCCCTGTTGTCCCCAGCTTGCTGGGACGGGGCCCTGGCACAGGCGTTGTGGGAGCACTCCTGTCCCTGGGGACATGTTGTGTGTGTTGTGGGCATTGATGTGATGGAAGAACCTACCTGGTTCTTCCTCATGCAGGAGACAGAGGCAGGGGCTGTCTGACACCTCGAAGACATCTGCTCTTGTCACAGCACAAGTCCTCTTTGTCCCTCTTCAGTGCACAGCTTTATTCTGCAGGTTGGTCCTTGATGAGAAGAGGAGCACCTCCTCACAGATAGAATAGAACAGTCAGCCGGGTTTCCCTCATTTTGCCTGTTTTCCTTAGCTTTTCACTGCCTCTGGTCACGCCCCCACCCTTGTGCTGTCCCTCCAGTGCAGACACAGGGAACCGGAGGCGAGCAGCACGGTGCCAGTGCTGTGCTGGGTGGGATGCCCAGAGTGGCACTGCCCCCCTTGCCAATCACAGCAAAATCTGGAAACTGGATCCATCTCCAAAAGACTTTGATTTTTTAAATTTGCTTTCTGCTTGATTTAGCTATTTTCTGAAACAATGTCAGCAGTGAAAAGCCCTTTCAGAATAGAACAGGAAGGTTTTCTTTCTCCTGAAAGCGCTGAAACAAGATGTTTTGATGCTACCAGATCTTTTTGTTTGTTTTTTTTTCATTTCAAAACAAAATTCTAGTGAAACGCAGTCAATTTTGTGAAGTACTTTGATTTCGCTGGGTCCGTCTCTGCTGGCTGAAATATTTTTCCGGCTCTTTCTGTTTCAGAGAAGCCGGGGGCGGGGGGAGGCAGACCAGATGCCACACGGTGTGTTGCAGAACTGGAGATCTGGCACCCATCTGACAAACAGCCTGAGGAAGTGTGGGCACCCGGTGTGGGTGCAGCAGGGGCTCAGGAAGGGACACGCTGGGAAGAGGGAGAGTCAGGGAAGCCTGTCTGATGGAAACCATGGTCTGTGGGCACCACCAGCGGCCCATCTCTGCTACCACCCTCCACTATGGACTTCCCAAGTGACCTCAAGTGAATGTCTCCGGCCCAGTGACCTGTAAGAAAGGGATTAACAGTCACCCTTCGAAACGCCACATCTGCTGAGAATTTTAGGCTTTTTAGGGCTGTGACACCCTTTTGCATTATTTTGAACAGCAGCTTGAAGATCGCAGCCCCCATCTAGGTTGTGGGCTCTGTGCTCTGTACAAAGCAAGCAAGAACAGCAGTAGCCTGGGCCTGTGAGTTCTTGTTAAGACAGTCAGTGGCAGAAGAATTTAAATGCAGTCCCAGCATCCTGCAGACACAAAAAGAAATCCAGGCTTTGCAAAGTCAAAGAGAAGCGGTTTTGTCCTCCTGGGAGCTATGAAATAGGTTGGGATGCCAAAAATAACCTGCTACTAGTTATAGATGCTCCAGCCCTTTTACCGAGACGTGAAAACTTGAGCTGGGTTTAATACAAGACGCTTGTTTAGTGTCACTGTGACCTTCTGCAGATTCCCCACCCCAGCTCTAACCAAATTACAGAGAAATCCACCCTGTCACTTCATTGCTTTATTATGGCTCTTGTGCTGAGCTGGGCTCCTACTGCAAAGCTTCCTCAGTAAGATTCAACTTGTTTTCGTAACAGCTCCATTTCCTCCATGGATTCATTTGCATGGAAACCTAGTTCCCGAGCTGTGGGTCCGTGTCGTCAGGGAACAGAGGGGAATTCAGGCTCCAGTTCTCAGAAACTCCCAAATGAGATGGCAGCTGCTCACAGGTGGTTTCAGGGCTTGGAGTTGCTGCTCCTGTTACTTTAGGGCAGGGGACCTGGCTGGCCTAGGACATTTAACAGCATCACATACTGCACTGACAGAGCAACCCGTGCCAAATTCCAGGGAGAAAATATCTGGCCCTCTTGAGAGAGTTTTGGCCCAAGGATTTTTTCTAAAGAAAATTATCTAAACCACAAATCAAGCTGGGAACTTCCTCCTCTAGAGTCCGTTCCGCTGGACACAGGGAAAACAGAGGAGACCCTCTGCACAGAACCACAGAGCCCTGGGGACATTTGGGTGCCTGCAGTGCTGGGGCTTGGGGTGCTGGAGTGACGCGGGGAGCACCCAGGCAGGGTCTCGCAGCCAGTTCCAAGCCCAGCTCCTCTCACCCAGCACCCGGCCTGGCTCAGTCCCACCAGAGTGTGCCCCAGCCAAGCCAGGCTGGAGCACCCATGTGTCCCTTCACCCCAGGACATCTTTCTGGCCCTCACCAGGAGAGCGATGCCTCCACAGCACCCCTGAGCAGGCACAGACCTTCCTGTGCAAGGAAGAGAGCAGCCCCAAGCTCCCTCCATGGAGAGCCCGGGCAGGAGGTGAAGGGGGGGTGGGGATGACAAGGAGAGGTTGGTCCTTCTCCTCCCCACCTTTCTCATTCCAACTAGCATGCTCCTTTCTAGACTCGGGAGTCCCAGGCTTCTCTCGGTGTTTTGGAGGAGCCGTGAGCTGGATGGAGGCAGGGTTTCAGCTGGGGATGGGGTGGCTTGGAGGAAAGATGAACAGTCTGGTGTTGGGGGCTGGGAATGACCCCGTCTTCTGCTCCCTCTGCCCTCGCTCCAGCAGCACCTGAGCGGAGGTGAGAGGACAGGCAGCAAAGGGGGTCACTGGAACAGAGAGATCAACAAAGGATAATCTTTCAGGCAACAATTCATCATTTAAAGCCAAAGGAGAGGAACAGTTTCCCAGCTAGCACAGCATTAAACAGATGGACTAAACCACTTCAGCAGCAAGCAGGTCTCTCAGGGCTCAGAAAACCCATCGGTCCACAGCCACGGGGCACTTACTCCAGCTGGCTCAGGTGTTTCCAAGCCTGGACAGCCAAATCCTTCGCTGCAGACGCTGCATTTATTGATTTATTTATTTGCACAAAGGGCCAGGTATGCCTCTGGAGGATGCCTGCAGTGGTACAGCCCCTGCCTGAGGAACAGATGCTCTCTTGGAGAATCATTTCCATTTGCAAGATCTCACATCAAGAGAGCAAACACGAACCATTCGTGCTGCCTTCGCCCCAGCCTCCTCCTCTGTCCTCAGCTCTGCCCTGCCCCTGCCAGAGCTGCCCTTTCAGTGTCAAAGCGTGGTGTAACTGGTTTGGTTCCTGCTGGTTTGCCTTGTTTGCTTCAGGCAGAGCCCGTGCTTCATCCAGGTCATGTCAGAGGTGGCACAAAAGCTGGCAAGGAGAGGAGGAAAGCCCAGGAGGTGGCCAGCATCATAGTCTGGCATTAAGCATATTCACGAATTTTCAGGAAGAAGCCAGGGAAGGGGCCATGGAGCACTTTGTTAGGAAAAATCCCCAGTGGAGGACTGGAGATGTTTGCCCGGCACCTGGGAGGTGCCGGGCTGGAGCCTGCTCTGCTGCACCCCTCTGTGAGCAGTCCTGCTCCTGCCCTCCCGCAGAGCCGGCTGAGCTGCTGGCAGTGCCCTGCGGAGCTCAGGGCCAGGGGAGGGGGAGGTGGCTCCAGGCACCTCGCTCTTCCTGTGCCCGGTTGTCCCCATCACGGAGGTACAACAGCTCTGGAGTCAGGTGGCATCCAATAAGCATGAAAGCATCTTTCCTCTCCTCCTCCTCCCAGGGGTTTCATGGGCAGGTTGGTGCTGGGAGCAACCTGCTCCTCTGTGCTCAAACCCCAGCGAGGAAGAGGAGGAGGAAGAGGAGGAGGAGAGCTCAGAGCTACCCAGAGGCGGCTGATGCTGTTGCCGTTGGCAAGCTGTCACTCCGACACCTCGCTGTGCAGAGCTCTGACGTCAGATGCCTCTGACAAACTTTGCTGTCAGTCAAAAGCCCTTTCACAAACAGAGATGGTGACAGTTTTCCGTGCAAACACCAGTCCTCAGCCCTGGCTTCTTTCCCTTCTTCTTTATAAACACACAGATTTAAATTTTAAATCACTGGTCCATTAATGGCCTCCTGAGTGAATGAGCCTTCCCACCGTCTCTGGTGCTGCATCCTCCCCTCTGCCAGCCCCTGCTCCTTCCCCTGCCCTCGGGATTAGCCCTGCTCCCTGGAGCCTCCCTGCAGCAAGCCAGAGCCCGAAGCCAACACCACAAAGCTCTCGGGAGCCAGGAGTGTGGGAGATAGACAAGAACAAAACCCTCCATCTCCTGGGGCTGCTCAGGCTTAGCAGATGCAAACGCTCATTGACTCCTTCCCCTCCTGTTTATCTTTCTTTCCTTTCCCCCTTTCCTCCTGGATCAAGCAAGGCTGGACCCTGCCATGGGGATCCTGGGTCCTGAAGTGTGAGGTTCTGGGGGAAGACAGAGATCACCACGCGTTAGGCACCTGCACAGGGAGGCAGTGCAGCCTTTTCTCCTTTATCCTGAGCTGTACTGGATCCCAGGAAGTGTAATATTTGCTCGAACACATCAGTAAATCCCCCCCTGTGCTACAGGAGGTCACCTTCCCTAATCTACAATGTCCAATTGCGTAACTGAGATACTGAACAAATAGCTTAAATTTAATCTTTGTTTTCTTCCGTCTCAAGCGTGGCAAATCAATTCCTGGGCAAGCACAGCTCCAGCGCAGGGCTGGGAGCACACACCAGCCACGTTAACCTCCAAAAGAGCAGAAAAAATGAGATTAATAAACCAAGGGAGGTTTTACTGCCTGTTGCAGCACCTCTCCCAGTCAAACAACATTCCCGGGCTGGGATTTTGATGCCTTCAGCAGGGCTTTTGCACCCTTTGCTGCTCAGCAGGACACTGTGGGTGCAGGGCTGTGTCCAGGTGAGGTCCTGGGGCAAAGGCAGGAGATGAAGTTCTGGATGTCAGCGCCGTTTTGAGCAGCCGTATGTCAGTGTGATGAGGCACCAGCTCTTGTCTTCCCTGAAACCCTCCCATCTTGTCCAGCATGAAAAGGATGGGACAAGGAGCAGTAGGGCTTCAGCAGGGCTTGGAAGGTGTCCTGGTGGCAACATGGACCACGGGAGGCAGAGAGCGGCATTTGGTTCTCCCGCTTCCCTCTCCGATCATTTCATTTTTCTTTGGTTCATTAATGACCTTTCATACATCAGCAGGGATATTAATAGGATGCTTCAATTCCAAATGTCCCCATCTCCCCTCCCTGCACCTCCCCCCTCACCACTTTCTGGCACTGTGGCAGCTTCCTTCTCATTAATTTAAAACAAATAACAAGCTTATACATCTCATCAGAGTAATTAAAAAACTAAACACACCAGCCATCTACCACCTCAGCCACTGTGGACAGAGTAAAACCAGCTCTTTTGTCCCTGCCATCATTTCTCCCTCTCCCTGGTGGTGCCAGTAGGCAACAAGAGCGGCCAGCAAGGGCTTGCAAGGGAAAGACAGCAGAAACTGGATGAGGAGAAGCACGTACTTGTGTCTCCAGGGCTGGGAGGAAGCACCAAATCTCTGCCCCTGGGGGCAGCCAGGGAGCAGGGGACTGCTCCCCACCCCACAGAGCATCTTCTGCACATGAATTAAAAGCCTTAGCCTCAAATCTCCTAATTTACCCTGAGTTTTTCCTCTTTAATAGTATTCATAGTGGGAGCCATCTGGACCAGGTACTTTATTAGCTTAGAATAATTCAGCTGCTTTGCTAATCTCATCTCATTTCATAGGGTTCACTCCAGTTTCCTCATGGTGCAGCCTGGGACAGGGCAGTGCTGCTGCCCTCACTTTCCTGGCTGATGGCTGTCCCATCACCCAGGGACACAGGACGGGGTGGCCACCTCCCTGCCGGACCCATCCCTCCAAACGCAGGCTCTCGGATTTCTTTAATGGCCCCGACTCTGCAGGCAGTTGGAGGGTGCTAAATCCACTGGGGTTTCCCATTGACACAAGGAGGGGACCACAGCAGGTCCCTGCAACCCCTCACAAGGCCTCCCTGTCCCCTGACAGGGACAGAGCTTGGCAGTCCCTGATGGCTGGACCATCCAGTGCCACATCCCACACAGGGGACCTGCCCCAGCGAGCAGGGAGCCCAGCGAGCCAGGCTTCTCCTTGGCCACAGCAGCCCCTTGCTGCCCCAGACACTGGCCTCTTGCAAAGCCAGAAGTGAGCCCTTACCAGCCTAAATGATTAAATTGCCCACTTTGAGAGAAACCAGTTCACCAGCAAATTCCCTTCTGCTCTGCCTGCAGCACTAAGTCATCTGCAGGCTGGTGCTGGGCTTCCTGAGGATGCAGGGAGAGACTCATGGACATCGTGTTCCTCTCCTCTCCTCTCCCCCTTCCCTCCACTCTGCCGGAGGAATAGCAGGAACCACGTGAATGAGCTCATCTGCTCCAAAATTACTCACACTGAATTAATCACCCAGAACGGCAGCAGCCGCAGTGGGAGTGAGCCAGGGTCACTGGGGAAGGAGCCGGTGGCTCGGGGAGAGGGAAGCAGCCCCTCAGAGGGGGTGCTGCTGCCTGGGCAGAGCTGCTGGGGGGAACGGTCCTCGCTTTTTCCTTGTCTGCTGCAGAGCCAGGGCTTGTGCAGGGTGTGAGCTGTGGCCAGAGATGTGTGCGAAGCCCAGGGGGCACAGCAGCGGGCACAGGGGGCTTTCCTCCTGGGAGGGCACATGGTGTCAGGGATGTCAGCGAGGTGTGCGAGGTGGTCTGGTGCCACAACCCTGTTGTGAAACAGCACCAGGTAGATGGGAGTCAGCACCCAGGCAGCCGAGTCCCGATGGAGAGCCTGCCCGCAGCCTCGCCAGGGCCATTTCCTGACGGGGAGCCTCATCCAGCAGCTCCCTCCTCGCGGAGCCACCACTCCAAGACAACAGGATTAAGTTATGGCTGATGGAAGAGTGTGGCTGCCAGAGAACATCAAATTACTTCCCTCTGTCACCATAAATTAGAAGTGCTTGTCCTGCCGAGGGAGTCAGGCCTCTCTTGATCAGAAGCCAGCCCTGAACTAGCGAATATTTCCCTGGACTAACAAATATTGCCGTGCCCTGCTGGGAAGGGATGGTGCTGGCCCTGGGAGGATGCTGAGGTCAGCCCGGCTGGCCCAGGGGTGGCAGCCAGAGCTTGTGCAGCTGCCGGACAGAAAGGGGACATTGCCTCCATCGGTCTGTAGTGGCAGGTGAGCAGGGGCAGGGTGGGAAGGAGGGCAAGGAGACCCCTTTCATACAGCTCCTCAAACAGTGTTCAATACACCCGTGGTGGTTGTGATGCTCCCAGCGGGTGCAGCTCCCTGGTACCCGGGTCAGATCGGTGCACGCCACTGCCCTGGCTCTCCTCAGCCTCTCCCAAAGCAAAGAGCAAAGGAGAGAAGGTTTTTGGGACCTGGCACAAGCTGGAATTGCCCAGACTGACCCGATTTAGGAAACCATGTGAATCCTAGCAGCAAAAAAGCAATTGCATGGGGCTGGAAAGGGTGAAGCAGCACAAGGAGCCGGGGACAGTGACCCGGTAACAGGCAACGGGTGAGCCGGCGGCAGCGAGAGGTGGCGGGGAACAGATCGTTTCTAATGTGCTGTGTCAGCCCTGGCAGTGCCCGGCCCCAGCGGGGTCCCACAGCTGGCACCGAGCTGTGCCTGTAGAGAGGTGGCACAGAGCTGTGACACAGGGAATTGGCACAGAGCTGTGCCTGCGGGGAGGTGGCATGGAGCCGTGCCCTCGGGGAGATGGCACAGAGCCGTGCCCATGGGGAGGTGGCATGGAGCCGTGCCCTGAGGGAAATGGCACAGAGCCATGCCCTCAGGGAGATGGCACAGAGCCGTGCCCATGGGGAGGTGGCACGGAGACATGCCCTCAGGGAAATGGCACGGAGCTGTGCCCTCGGGGAGGTGGCATGGAGCCGTGCCCATGGGGAGGTGGCACAGAGCTGTGCCCTCGGGGAGGTGGCATGGCTGAGGCGCAGACAGAGCCCTCCTCCCTGCCCCGCATCAGACACCGCGTGGGCTCTGGACCAGTTTTGCCCCTCACCAGGCAGCCAGGCCAGCGGGGAGCCTGAGCATCGGCAAATGCAGTTCTTGGCAGCTGAGGCTGAAGTGTTTCTGGTGCCATGGATCTGACCCACCAACCCCTCAGTGTGTGCTTAGTATTTTGCTCCCTATCCCAGACTGCTCCTTCCTGCTCCACACTCCGGCCTCCGTGGTTCATTTAATGACCGACCACCTATGTCCCTGCTCACCTGGCAGAAACCTGTGCTCCCGGCAGATAAAACGGTGCTCACATGCTCAGGTCTGGCCGTAGGAGTGAGTTCCTTCATAGAGTCATCAAATCACAGAATGGTCAGAGTTGGAAGGGACCTTCAAGATCATCCAGTTCCAACCCCCCTGCCCTGGGCAGGGACACCTCCCACCACACCAGGGTGCTCCAAGCCCCATCCAGCCTGGCCTTGAACCCCTCCAGGGATGAGGCAGCTTCTCCGGGCAACCTGTTCCAGTGCCTCACCACCCTCACACCAAAGAACTTCTTCCTAATATCTCATCTAAATCTCCCCTCTTCCAATTTAAAACCATTCCCCCTTGTCCTGTCACTACACTTCCTGACAAAGAGTCCCTTTCCCTGTCCCACAGAGGATCTCAAAGCACTTTGCATTTGTCACCCCAAATACAGAGGAGCAGAGACACCAGCAGGTTTGGTAACCATCATCCAGCAAGATGGGCACCCGTGTGGTGGGCACCAAGCACAGGCTGCAGGGAGCTGCTGCGCGGGGACACGGGGGCCAGCACTGCCTCCATCAAGCCAGGGACACTTGGTTTTGCTTCCCCAAGTATTTTTGCAGGCAGCGTTGTGCCAACAGCATGGCGTTACCCAGCACGCAGCAGCAGGGGCTGGCCACACTGTTGCTGGGGACAACCAGCTCCACTCGGCTCCAAGCTCAGCTCCTGGTCCTGGTGCCGGTGGCCAGTTGCATAAAGGGAGCCAAATCTGAGATTTCAAGGGGGAAAAGTGTTCATCCCAGCTCCTGCCCTCCCTGCTGCAGTGGTGATGCTCACTATAAATCAGTCATCTTGCGTGGACGTGGCTGGTGCACACTGTGGGTGCTCTGGGTCTGCTTGGATTCGTTTGCCAGGGGAAGGGCAGGTATCTGTGGTCCCAGCCACAGCCCCCCGGCAGCCCCCGAGCTCTCTGCTCCCCGCCTCCCCTGGCTGCCACAAAGCCACCACAGGTGGAAAAGGAGGGTTCCCAGTGAAGGGGGTGTGCATGTGCTCAGGGCTTCTTTGGGTTTTAGGGGTATGAGGAAAATTAGATCTTATTTTCCCTCCCTTTGGTGCTTTCTGGAAAATTGCATGCCTTAATGAAATGCTCATGTGAGAGCTTTAAGCAGTCAGCAGCCCAGATAAGGTCCAGATCCATTTTGTTCATGTTTCGCTTGTTGCAGAGAATCTGAACTATTTTTTCTGGATTTATGCCCATCATAAAACCAAGCTCCTGCCCCAAAAGAGCCATAATAAGGTATGGCTGAAAATATAAAGAGCCATTAAAAACTTGGGCAGTAATTTGGCTCTTAATCCCAAACACAATCCCTCCCCCCAAATAACTGCAATCCCAGCAAGATTAAATTCTCCCTACATATTGTTTGTAAGTCTGATACCTTCTATCGAGCTTAGCTGGGGTTTAAGTTCTTAAATCATGGCTCTGTAATTGCACATCTCATTCAGTTTGCGATGCAAAGAGTACCCAAGGAAGCTTTTGAAAAGGTTTCATTGTGTCTGACAGTTCTGTGACACTTGTGTGTATTTTGAAAGCTACGCAGTGCAGGGAATGCAAGAGGTTGATGCTTTCTAAAAGCAAGAGGAGGCTGCGGCTCATGCTCTCGTTTTACCACTGAGCAGCAGGTCCCAGAAAAATCAGGACATCTGCAAACTGTTCTGGAGCTGACTGCTGCATGAGGGATGGGGAATCTGCTCCTCGGGTGGAAGGGGCTTGGGGGAAGGTAGAAATAGTCACCCCCCTTGCCCTGGGCTTTGTTTTCTTCTAGTAATTAGTAAAATCCCAATTCACAATGGATAATTGAATAAAAGTTTTAAGCGGGGGCTACAAGGAGAAACGGGCCAGGGATGAAAAGAGGCCTGAAACTCAGGAGACCTCGTGCAGTGCCAGGCTCTCCCAGATGACCTTATGCAAGTCCTTTGATCATAGAATCACAGAATGGTCAGAGCTGGAAGGGACCTTCAAGATCATCCAGTTCCAACCCCCCTGCCCTGGGCAGGGACACCTCCCACCACACCAGGTTGCTCCAAGCCCCATCCAGCCTGGCCTTGAACCCC
>VXBW01003422.1:692268-745009 GCA_013400375.1 Thinocorus orbignyianus
TCTCCAGGCTGAACAGCCCCAGCTCTCTCAGCCTGTCCTCACAGCAAAGCTACTCCAGCCCTCTGAGCACCTCGGTGGTCCTCCTTATAGCTGCCCTGGAAACACGGATAAGGAGCAGTCCCTCCCTCTGCCCCGCTCCACTGGCCTGGGGTGCAGCCCCTCAGGGTGACACGTGCTCTGGACTGGCAGAACGATGGCCCATGCCCAGCTGGAACCACAGAGTGAAGGGTAGGGGGCTCATGCGGTGGGATGCTCACACTACCTTTTTTCTTATGGGCTTCCTGAGGCCAGGAACACTCAGTACACCCTTCCTGGGCCTTAGTTTGCCTTCGGCAGCCGGGGCAGCTGGCAGGAGAGGCCAGCCACAGTCAGGACTACAGCCTCCATCATCTCCTGCTGCTTTATCCCAGTCCTCCCTTTCCTGGGGTCTCATACAGGAGCCTTTTCCTTCCCCTGAGGACTGATTCAGGATCCAGAAGCACATTGCTGGGGCCCCAGACAGAGGCACAGGGATGGGAAATTACTGTAGGAGAAGCCTTCTGCATGAAGCTCAATCCTAATTCCCTGTTTGGAGCAGGAGACTTTGTCTGCACCAGTGAGAGGGTGGGTGCCTGTACCGCGGGCTCTTCTCAAAGCAGCTGCTGGGAACAAGTGAGAAAACATGACCTCAGCAAGGAGAAAAGATCCCCCAGCTTTTTTTGTACTGTGCCTGGACAAAAGCAGGATCCTGCAAAGGAAAAGCCACTGCGAGGGATCAGCTACCTTGGGTTCGTCCACCCAAAGCTCTCCAGAACACCTCCTTCCCTGGAGCTCACTGGAGAAATGTTCTGAAAACTGTGTCGCTGCAACAGGCGGGTCCTCTCTGTGTCTTGCTTACTCAGCAAAACGTCACAGCCGAGTTATATTTAAGTCCCCAGCTTGAATATCATTGTCGTAACCTCCCCTGCGATCTGCCTGGGCACTGTCAGAATTAATGGTGCCCTTGCTCAGAGAACAAGTGGAACATGTGATGGCTCAGCTAGCTATAAATCACGACAGAGTTTCCATCTGGCCCAGCGTCTATTTATACCTCACCAGCCCCAATTAACTTTGAAACTTGGGGCTGGTGGTTAAGGAGAAAAATTGTTCTTGAAAAGAGTGATGGGGTACGCAGCGCTGTGGGGAGGAAGGAGGAGATGGCAGCGCCTGCTCCCTTCTCTGCAGAGGGACTCTCTGCCTTGTCCAGCGCTCCGGAGAGCACCGAACCAAAGCTCCCAGGTCTGGGTTTGACTTTGAATCAGTTCGACACCAGTTCTGAGATCCCAAGGGAGACACGGAAGGTTCAGGGCAGAGGGTGGGTGCCTGGATCCCAACACACCTCACCTGATGCCAGCTGCCTGCCGGCCACGGGCGCTGCTTCCTTCCCCAGACATGGTCCCGTGTCTCAGCCAGAGCCAGCTGCTCCACAGAGCCGAGGGGGGTGTAGATCAGGTCCGGGAGCACCAAGCAGAAAGAGCTCTTTGGAAAAACATCTGCAGGTGGTGGGACCAGGCTCTGTGGGGTGAAGGTCTCCTCTGTGAAGAAGCCTGGTCCACCAGGCTGTTTGCACTTCCATGTCAGTCGTACCAGGTCATGCCCATGAGGCTGATGCCAGGCTCCCCAGCCACGTCACTGCTGCTGTTTCAAAAATCAAGCTGCTGTCAGTACAGAGATTGAGGGACTGAAGCCTGGCATGAGCCAGCCAAGGGAACCCAGGAGAGTACTGAGAAAATGGCACATCATCATCCCGGGTGCATCCAGATTGCCGGGAGGAATTGGCTCAATTTGAGAAAGCTCCATAGCACTGTGTCCCTCAGGAAGATTTCCCTCCTGGTTTAGAGACCTGTGGTGCCACTTGCCTGATGCCCACGTCAGCCCAGCTTCAAGCTGGTGAGTCTGACCTGGTGCCTTGGAGGGTCAGAAGCAGAAAAACGAGGAGGGGTCACACCTGCAGGGAAGAACGGACAGGACAGGGGACCCAAAACTGACCAACATCATGCTGAGTATAAAAGCTGAGGGATCAAAGGGTCAACTCTCTTTCTTCAACGGCTGATGGCTGGGGAGGACCCTGCCTGGTCACCTGCCTTTGATCCCGATCCGAGCATTCCTGACTCCAGAGCTGGATTCCAGCTCCTGTTGGTCACTGAGTCCAGTCTGGGGAGTTTTCCTGGTGCCTGCTGGCAATGTGATCGTCATCCCGGTAACTTGACATGGTTTTGTATATATTGTATCTATTTCATTATTTTCTTCCTTTTTTAAAAATAAAATTTGGTATTAATACTTCATTAAAGTAGATTAGTTCATTCTAAACTCGCAATTCTCCTTATCTCTTCCTCTCTCCTGTTATTTTTTTTGGGGGAGGGAGTGCCATCTGTCAGTCTGGTTTTGGTAAATTTGGCTGAAACCAGGCCACAGGGTGAGGGATGCTCTGAGGAGCACCTGGGCTGCAGCATCCCCTGGGCGGGAGGGCAGGGGGGGATCTGGGAACGCTGGGGTCCTCAGAGCAGGCTGGGGACCATCCCCGCTGGAGCACAGCGCAGACATGCTGTGCTGCTGCCTTCCTGGGGGAAAAAAAAGAGTCAAATTCTGCACCTGGTTCTTTGGTACCTGCTCCCCTCACCCCTCCCTCCCTCCCACTTTTTAGCTCTTTTGCTGTTGCAGCAGGATTGCTCCTGGAGTCCTGGCTGGCTCCCAGCTCAGGTAATTACACGCTGTCTTCTGGTGTTGGAACAGGATATCTGTTCTCCTTGGTTTCCTGTCCCACAGCCCTGTGCAGCGCCGCAGCAGCCTGTCGCTGTGCCTCTGCCTGTTTCCCTGGCAAGGACCATCATCCCGGTGTGTCCAGCTCCAGCACTAAGTGGGCATTTTGTAAACATGGGATTATGCAGATGCCTTCCCCAGGGAGCCCGAGGGGGCTGCAGGGCCGCCTGGGCTGGACGCAGTGCCCCTTGCAGGTGAGGAGCTGCAGCGTGTCCCTGTCCCCGCTCCAAGAGTCCCTGCCCAAAGAAGCTGTGGCTGCCCCTTCCCTGGAGGGGTTCAAGGCCAGGCTGGATGGGGCTTGGAGCAACCTGGTGCGGTGGGAGGTGTCCCTGCCCAGGGCAGGGGGGTTGGAACTGGATGATCTTGAAGGTCCCTTCCAACTCTGACCATTGTGTGATTCCAAGAGGACACTCCTCAGCCTGGATGATGGGCTGAGAAACCCCCCAGCCTCCCAGGTCCCCCTGTAATGGGCTGGCTGAGGCCCATGCCATGTCAACGCTGGCATGAAACATCACCTTTGCCATAAGCTTTCCCTTCTGTTCAGGCTGTCCCCAGGTGTGATCTCCAGCACTTACAGCACATCCCTGGCAGGAGGGTGAGAGAAATGGAGTTAATGTACATCTGCCCTGTTTAAAAAGCCACCAAGAGAAGATGAATGGAGCTGCAGCATCGAGCCCTTTGCCTGCTCTCCAGGAGCTCTGCGGAGCCAGGGCTGGGACCCTCCACTTGTCCCTGGGCTTGTTCCCACCAGGGTGCTGGGCGCGGGTGGATCACCCCGCTGCAGCTCGCTCCACAGCAGCCAGAACAAGCTCCAGGGAGCAAAAAGTCCTACTTTCTAGCAGATCAGATCTATTCTTGTGCTTTATTGGACTCCCTGGAAAAGAACCTCACAGAAAGTTGGCAACAATTTGCTTTCTTCTTCTGAGTTTCTAGAGCAGGGATGTCTCATTAGCTGAAGGCTTGTGGCACTGCAGGGAGAAACAAGGAACTTCTGAGAGAAAAAGTGGAGCACGGTCCTGCTTCCTGAGGGTGGTGGGGAAAAGCCCTGGATGGTGGAGCAAAACCTTCTGCTGCAAGAAGCCACCTTTGCCTGTGGTACCTGAGCGCTGCAGAGCCTCTGGGGCTCACGCTGCCCTTGGCTAGGAAGGAATTGATTTTGCCAGCCAAGGCTGGACTGGGCATTCCAGCTTCTGGATAAGAAGGGCTCAACGGGGCGCAGTGCCTTCTGCTTTGCAGTGTGTGCACAAGGCAACGCGATGTGTTACCGGCCTCAGGCAGCTGCACTTCAGTCCCAGCTTGCAGAGGGTCAGGCAAGGGGGGATCCTGCAGCTGCCAGCTCCTTCTGTCCGGCTCCTGCTGACTGCAGCACGGCCCTGGGTTTTGCTGGAGTAGTCACCGTGCTGCCAGGCTGCAGCTGAAGACTGTAAAACAGTGGAGAATAAGGGCTGTATTATAAAACCCTGTTTTTCTTCCTGGGAAGGAGCTCGCTAGTAAGCATTTTGAAAGATTGGCATTCTTTTTCTATTTTTTGCAAAGTCTCTGAATTTGAGCTGGGCGGTGGGCAGGTGCCAAGCAGCCTGGGAACCGAGGAAGATGCCTGGCACAGGTTTGCTCCGTGTGTGGCAGCAAGAGCCCAGAGCAGCTCCTCTCCGCTGCCCGTCTCAGCTTCCCAGGCGCCGGGAGGGCTCCAGGAGGATGCTGAAGCTGGGTCTGCTATTTTCTCACTCGGTTCCCAAAAGTGTCCCCCATCCCAGTGCTTGCAGGCCCTGCTGGCTCACGGCTCCCCTGGGCTCAGAACTGCTCAGGGATATTATTATCCTGAGGACTGAGCCCCAGGGCAGGCAGAGCAGATGGCTGTCTCCGCCAGCAAGAAAATTGGGAGAGAGAAGGGAGAGGGTGGGGGAGAGAAAAATCCGACACCCTTGGTGTTCATCAATAACTGTTTGCTCTTAAAACGGCAAATTCCTCTCACTGCTGGGGGGTGGTATGGGGTGGTAAAGAAGGCAATAGACCGAATGTGGGTAACTGGCCCTGTAGGAAACAAAACACAATTCCAAGTTTTCTTCTGCACGTGGATGTATTTCCTGGTGGTGTGGATGGAAGGCAGGCTGGGTCCTGCTGCATCTCGTGGGGCGGCAGGAGATGAGCAGCATCAGCAGAGCCGTCAGCAGCCAGACCCCTCGTGCTCCAAAGGCAGCTTGAGGTAACTGAGGTGCGAGGGGTCCCTCGTGCATGTGCTCCACTGCACAGCACGGGGTCTGCCATGTCGCTGGGAGCCAGAGGCCAGCCCTGGTCGCCTCCTCTCCTTCCAGAGGTTTCTTCTACCCTTCGGCAGTGAGAAAGCCAGGGAAGATGAAGCCATGTAGCCCTGGGGAGATGGTGGTGGTGTGAACGCGGGGTGCTGGGCAGACTGAGCAGCCCGTGGCTTCAGCTGTGGGAGCTGCTCAGGGCTTGCAGGGTGCTGTGCAGTTCTGCTGCCACATCTCACACAGCACTCGGCACCCCTGCGTGGGGTGGCATTTGTTACCGGCCTCCTTCTCCCAGAGCTAATTTGCAGCCCCGCTTTGCAGAGCAGCTCGGCGTTTGGGGTGTGCTTGGAGAGGGCTGGTGGCAGATGGTGTGCGTGCGATGGCGAGGCAGTGCCACGTCACCAGCTCTCTGAGACATTTGGCCGGGCTTCCTGACAGCCGCGTCCCACCACCCAGGAGTTCAGCTTTCTGGCAAAGCCAGCTCTCTGCTTCTGAGGAGTCCTTCTCTCCCTGGCACCGGGCAGAGCCAGCATCAAACGTTTCATCTTTACTTCCTCACAGGCGAGAGACTCATCGGCCGGTGGGGCCACCTTCTGCCCAGGGCCACAGGAACCTGCCACCACAGCAAAAGCCACGCAACCGAACAGGGAGCCACGGTCCCCTGCCAGCCCAGCCCACCCCCATGGGCTGCATCACACTCAGCTGCACTGTGTGTTCCCTCTGGGGAGGAATATCTTATTCCCGTGGGTTTGGATAAAACCCAGCACAAGAAAACCATAACTGATATGACAAATGGGAATGGTGGCGTCACAGCTACTTTGGTGTTTCTTCTGATTTCTTCCATTAATTAGATATTCGTGCAGAGAAGACCACAGAGGTATGGCCATGTAAAGAAGAAGTGGACATATAAAGAAGCATCAAAGGAAAGTATTACAAAGGACAGTAACACCAGTCCTCTGAAGACTGGAAGAGTGGAAGGGCCTGGGCAGTCTGAGCTCACCTGCTATTACTGTCCCAAATTATTTTCTGTAGTAATGCCACTAACCACGGTGCTACACACACCCACGGGAGGCTCCTGGGTACTGTGGGGCTGCCACACCAGGCAGAGATGGAGCCTTGGCTGCCTTCCTGCTTTGCGTGGGGCTTCCTCAGGACCGAAGTGCAAAAGGACAGCTTTGTGGGATGAGTGTGGTCTGCTCATGCTGCAACAGGTCCTGTTTTGTGGCTCTGATGGTCCCAGACAAGCTGCAGAAGAGCAGGACCGTGCCTGCTTTTAGATGGCATTGGAGCATCCAGCGTCCAGCCGGTGCCTGGCAGAAGTGACCACTGACAGCTCCTTCCCCAGCGCCGCCCACACCCCGGGAAAGAGGCTTAATCTTTCCGTCTGTAGCTTTGGCTGCAGGAACGAGCTCTCTGTGCGTTTTCATTAGATGAAATGAGAGGAAGAACATTTGAGGCCTGGGCCCATCTGCAGAACAGGCTCAGAACAGCCAGGGATGCAAATGGCAGGGTTTGATTAAGTCCGTTTCCCAGGCAGGACAGGATACGGTCCCCTGACAGTGGTGTAGATTTGCCACTGTTCTTACTCAAAGGTCATTAAATTAAGATTTCATGAGACCTCACACTCTTATAAATGTTGCTGAGCTCATTTCCCTCACTGGGCAGTGATTTATCTCACAGGCTTGATAAAATGACTAAGCTAAAAAATGTCACCCAGTGCCACTGAGTTGCAAGTGAGGTAGAAGGAACAGGTGAAGGACATGATGGATTTTCCTACCAAGGAAAGCATTAATAGATGGTTTCTTCCTGATGTTCTCATTAGTCCTCTCTCATTCATCCTCAGGAGCTGCCGAGCACAAATGATACCGCTCACTCTGCACGGGAATGGAGAGCAGATGCCCCTGTGTAACCCTCCTGCCTCCAAAAGCCCTTCAAACACCCATTTCTATCTCACCCTGCTTAGTGGCTGATATCATGGAGAGGAAGGAAACAAGAGATCGGAGCATTTCAAGAACCTCGTACTACCACATCCAGCCTTGTATCCTGAAATTGTTTATAACTGCTGGCAGGAATTAGAGGAGGCAGCACCACGGTGCCAGGACATGACCCTTTCTCCCTCCTCACCCAGCAGCCCAGTGGGAGCTTGCAAAAATGATGCCCTGGATTAACTTGCCTTCCTTTCTTTCTCTGGGTACATTGCAGACTCCTTTATATTCTTCAAATCTAATCAAGAATATGTTTTTTTGTCTTGAATACTTACTTCTGGGAATGGATGCCAAAAAATTAGCCTTGTTGCTTAGTTGTGACTGATAGTGAATCACATTAAATTGCTTCTGTTCCCTTCTCTGACATGTTGGCTGGTTCCTGGCATGTGTTATTGAATTATTGCTCTGACAGAGAAGAAGTAGCAACCGAGCGGCAAGTGAGTCCAGAGGACCTGGGAAAGAGGTAGATGCAAAGGACCACGGCCCGCTTGGTTCCCCTAATAATCAGAAGAAATCAGAGTGTTTATGCGTAGGAGCGTAATTAGAGCAAGGAGTGGAGCAGTGGGTTTGGGGGGATTTTTTTTTCCCAGGGTTTCTGAGCACCCCAAAATCCCAACCATGCGTTTGGGGTACATTCAGAGCAGTCCCAAGGTTCCTGTGCAGTTGTGTGATAGACCCCAGAAAGCAGGGACCTGCTGTGCTCACTCAGTGCTGTTTTGCTTGGTGTCAGATGGACCATGCAATGGCAGAGCCCACGGTGGGGAATGGAGAGGAGAAATATTGGAAGCCTCACACAATTCTCCAGCACAGCAAAAGGCCTCCTACAAGCAGAGGTACGGTCTCAAGGCATCGATTGTCATAAAGATTGTTCAGAGGAGAAGAGCTAGTGAAAAATGGGAGTGTGCAGGAGGTTAAACACGGGCTGAAGGAGGCCTTAAGGGTACTGGGACGTTGGAAAGGTGTTAAAAAACTTTGTGTAGAAGAACCATGACCCATACTTGAGTTATTTTCTGTTTCTTTCCTCTTGGTGAGCTGTGCACTGTTTTCTCCCGGCTTGCACGCAGAATCAGTAAAACCTTCCCAACATTACGGCAAAGCAACCAAATGAAGGGAAAACCAGTGGGCACAGAATGGAGCATGTGTGTGTGTGTGTATAGAAACCCACATCACTGCAGCTTGCTGAGAGGAGCCACTAAACCACAAATGAGGAAGAGAGAAAGAAAAGCAACTTGCCATTGCACTTGTATATGACCCACAGGTACAGATGACATGGTTACACCAGCTTGACGAGAGCAGAAATATTTCTTTCTTCGCCTTTTACATTTTGTTACTCTGAGGAGCTTATAAGTGCTGAAATGTTGGCTTTCTTATCTCTCTTTGCTTTCCTGTTGTGGCAGGAGTGTTGCCATACTCCAGTTTAAGGGAATAATAAATTAAGCGAGACCAGCTTAGGGCTGCAGAAGCCCTTCTTCAGGTGCATCTGTCCAGATTCCCTCTTTCCTCACAGCATCACAGCTACAACCCCGCTAAGCCTCCAAGGCCTAAAGAAGGGCATATGTGCTGGAAAGCTCCTCTGGGTTCCAGAGCTGGATCAGTTAGTCTGCTAGAAGATACTCTTGCTCCTGCCCCTCTGGGTTTGCCTGTCCTCTGTCCCTGCAGCTGACGGGTGGCAGGTCTGGGCGCAGCTCTGGGACATCTAGTGGTGGTGGCACTCGCAGTTCCACGGCTGACAACGATTTTGAAGTTCTGCAAGGAATCTGGCAGAAAACTGGTTTAAAACAAAAAGACACACACACCGTCTCAGTTCCTGGAGCTACAGCTACAGATGACTCCATTCCTTGGTACGTTTATGTTTGCAAAATGTTTGGGTGTGCCTTTGCGAGGGGTTTGTCATCCCTTTGCATCTCTAACTCACCCAACTTGGGGAGCAGTCTTCTGCTATTTTCATTTCATCGTTCCTTTGCCACGGTTGCTTCTTTATTAAGGGCTTTTTGTGTTCCAAGGCAGCTGGCATTAACATAGATGATTAGATAATATTTTGGCAATCCAAAGGTAAATGCATTAACACGTTCCCATATACTGTCCTGGCCTTTGGCTGATCTATGAGGATTTGATACATGAATCAGGACTGAAATAAAGATGTTTTGCAGAACCAGGCAGATCTTTAATATGAGTTGGGAAGTCTCAGTTGGGATTTTCAAGAAATCCTCGGGCTGTTATGGCCCTCAATCCTTATTCCTGCAGGATTCACCTTAGGAGAGAACCTGAAGGAATCAAAAAAGAAGCAACACTCCCAGCCTGTTCTTCTGAACCTGGAAAGTCTCAGAGCAGCCGCAGCATCCTGGCCAGAGATCTGGTGACAGTGGGAATTTGAGCAAAAACTCAGCTACGTTTTCAGTCTTTAAAGCAGCCTGCTCCTTTCCATCCTCGCTGATACCCACTGCCCCTGGGCAGAGGACAGAGTCTGTCCCAACCAAGGGGACTGCCAAGGGGAAACAATGCAGCACTGAGAGGAGCTATGGAACCGTGGCAATCTGTGCTGACTGTGTGTTTGTGTCTGCACTGCTCTGACAAGGCGGCCTGAGGCACAGCTGACGGGCTGGCAGGTGACCCACAGCAGCTGCCCCCTGCTCTTGCCCACGCCAAAGCCCTCGGGCAGCCTGTTGGGTACCTCCTGCAGCGCCTCCAGGCCCACAGCTCCAGACTAGCTCCCAGGTGTTCTATGCTTTCAAGAGTATACTCTTTCATGGGTTATAATTTTTTCATCTATATGAATGTTAAAGAGAGGATCAATTTTCCTTGATTCTCATCTAGGAATCCTGCTGAAGGAACTCGGGTGGCCCATGATCAACCCTACTGACATTTTTGTTGCTCTGCTCCTGGGACTAACCCGTACTGTTGGGAGAACAGTGCTCATGATGTTAAGGGGTTCATTAAAAGGTGGGTGTCATAAATTATTCATTTGAAGAGTTTCTCCTGAAGGCAAAGTTTAAAGTCAGTTTAAATTGTTTTTCACAAAGCACAAGTGAATCTGCCAACAGCTGACTTGCACAGAAGATGAAGCTCAGGCCACCTCAAAAACCAACCCGTTGCTCACATCAAGAAGTTGCCAAGAGGAAACTTTTTGGTCACAGTGTTCTTCCCTTGTGCCTGGGATAAAAAATAAGGCCTGTACTCAGAAATCACGCCCTGGTTCCCAAACGCTTGTCACTAGATAACCTCAAAGCTAAAGCAAATCTTGGGTTTGGATTCTCTTTCTTGTTTTGCCAGATGAGACTGTTCAGCAGGGAGGTGACGTTCTGTTTTGTAAATACCCACAGACAGAACTCCAGGTTTCCCTGAAAGGCTTTACCTCTCTGTGAGAAAGCAGATCCATTCTAGTAACAGTGAAATTGGTGACTGACATTTCAGGAAGATGGGTGTGATGAGATGTCCTTAGTTCGCCCTTGGGAGAAGTGGTACCTTCATTATAACAAATCAGCTTTTTCATATGGAAATAGCAGGTGGCAGGAGTAAAAACAGACTTTCATTTTCAGAGAAACAGACGGAACAATTCCAAGAAAAGTGGGATAGCAGAGCTAGGTTGGAACTGTCGGCAGTTTCATTCTGCAAAAATATTCTACTTTTGCTTGATGGAAGTGAGAAAAGGTGTCATCCCATAGCCTCTGCGTTTATCAGTCCAATCACCGTACCTCAGATACAAGAGTCTGCTTTAAAGAGCAGAGTTTAAATATAAATTAGGAAGAAATCTAGTTCAGTTTGTTTGGGAAAGCTCTAGAAAGCTATCCCAGAGCTGCACACTGTACTTCTGCAGGGGGGAAAGCAATTAAGAGCACTGAATATAGGGAATAATCCTCAGTGCCAGTGTCAGACAAAACTGAACTCCCAGCTCTCGGTGCTGTGATTTATTAATCCTTTTATCAGGCCTATGCCATCCTCTGAATCGTTTTCCAGCTCTGGCTGCTGGTAAGCATTTCCTTGGAAGCTGCGGACTGTTAAACTATCAGTGGTCTAGTGGTAGGTGCTTGTGAAGGAGAAGACATCTTGAACCACAAAGGAGAGTAAAGAACAGAAATCCAGTTGGAGACGCGCTGCTTCAGAGCTCTCACCATGACTTCTCTGAGAAAAATGTAGTTTTTGAGAGTCATTTGCATGGGGAGGAGGAAGAACCGTCATCTCTTCTGCAACTGATTCATGGTACATTAGAATTTGAGATTTGGGGTAGAAATGGAGGGAGCGAAATGGTTGTCCTATTCAGGAACAGATGAAACTCCACCCTATGCTCTAGATTCTTTTTTGAAAGTCAGGGTTTGCACAGGATAAAGGCTAAATATTTCATCCATTTATTCTAATTAGAAAGAAATTCTTCAGAGCTCTAGGCGTCTTGCAGAGTTCTTTAAGCTTCCATTTTTCAAGCTTTCAGATAGTTTCTATTTGAAAGGAGCAAAGCAAACACCAAAAAAGCAGGCGCAGCTTTGAAGCATGGCCTGAAACAGATACATATTGCCGGGAGAGAAGCAGCCTTTCCCTGGAGACAGTCAGAGAAAACATCATGCCAGGCTCCCCGAGGCTTTATACAAAGGAGGAGCTCCACCACTCCATGCATCAGGGAGAGGTTTCTCCCTTACTTGCCATAAGGGGCCCAGACATGTCTAAGTTGGTCTCATCGAACCCCAAAGGGACCCATCCTCCTGCCAAACAGAGGCTTCTCCTTTGGTTGCATCTCCTCCTGAAGGAGTCCCGCTGACCTGCACCTGCTGAGGAGAGAAAACTCATCAACATTTTAACAGACCCAGTTCTGATTATAGCATGAAGGAGTATTTCTTTCATAGCTACTTTTCTAGCAGAAATCACACTTCAAAGGAGCCTGGAAGAGAGCTGGTTGCGAGGAAGCTGGAGCTCTGCGAGCCCCAGGCAGCCAAGCCTTGGAACCGACACTGGCTGGGAAGAGCTGCAAGGCAGACTGGTATTAAATACCATGGGAGAAAAAGAATGAGAAATCAGGAAATGGAATAGTATCGGTATTTCCTAAAGATCAGAGTTTCCTATGAAACGAATGCTTGCCATGCAATTTCAAATTATCAGGACATTTGCCTTTCTTTATGGCTTGTGAGAAACAGCTAATAAATAAAGATTGGGGCTTGGGAAATTACCTCTTCAAACCTCTCCTGACGTGATGCTTTGAGGCTGGATTTCCTTAAGGTCGCTGCGCTGGCAGCTTTGAAGGGCTTGCGATGTGCTCCTGCCTGGAGTGGTTTTTTAGGCATTACCTGGCATCCGATGTACACCACCGCCCTGCAGCTTTCAATGGCCACAAAATTCACAGTAATATATTCTGTTCCATTTCTGCTTGTTTTTTCAGTGCCACTGTCTATGAGCCGAACATAAATTACCTGAGTTTAATTCCTGACCCGGAGTTCAGTGCATTTCCCCAGAAATAGCATTCTCTGTTTGGGACGCCTCTACCAAAAATTGCATTCCTGGATCTGAATTCCTACCCCATCCAAGACATTTCTTCTACCCAAATTTCCCATCATTCTATTTTATGCTGTTTATGTCATTTATATTTTCATGCTCTCACGGTTTCCTCTGATATGTCGCTTTGCTGCTTTGCAATTATGCTCTGAACTGTGTTCTCTAAAGTCACCTTCAGACCTTTAAACACCTTCAAATTAAAATAGCCATTTGACTTCAGTCCAAATTGCATTTACTAGAGAAGCTGCACTAACCCGCTTGCATTCCTTGGACAGAAGGAAGAACTGAAAGATGCCCAAACAAAATATTATTTAGTCTAGCATTTAGTTGGCAGCGACGGTGAGGAAAACCTGCTGCTCTGGGCTTTAAACAGTGCTTTAATTGAAGTGAATAATCATTCTACCCTATGCGAGATGTTTATCCCTGATCCCAGTATGGCTGTAAATTTGATTCTAACTAACCTAATTCTGGTTTTAACTTCATCACAGCTGTCTGTAATGGCACAGTTTATGTTCAGAGAAAATACAAGATGGACATGAAATGTAGAAATTCTTCCCTTGGGGCTTTTTTTAAAAAATTTTTATTTTATTTTCTATTGCGATAATATTAATGGAAAAAAAAAATAATACTGATTGGTTTCCTTTTTCTACATTCTGTGCTGCCTCCTTATCTCCACTATGGACAGTTTGAAGAAGCACCACAACTAGCCCTGACAAATGATGAAATTCTTCATTTCAGAGCACCACTGCTGGCTACCCCAGCCACCAGCCGGGCGGCCGGGTCAGCTGTCACAGACCACCGTGCTGATTCCATCAGGGATCCATCACCCAATGCATGATTTAGGGATTGGTGAGACCCAGCTCGAAAACAACTGAACACTCCAGGTTGTAGACTCTCATACATCGAGCAGAAGAGAGAGAAAATGCGTAACAGAAGCAGCAAGAAATAAAATCTGCTTAGTAGGTAACGATTCCATTTAGCGAGTGTTTTTCCTACAGCATAAAAGTGTGGCACCTTCGCTTTTCATTCCGAGGAAGGCTGTCGGGAAGCCGTGGAGGCAGCATTTCAGGGACAGTGATCATGCAGTGCCATCAACTGTTTGCTTCTGCTATTCCACAGCCCCCGACAGCTCTTGCTCTCAACAAAAAAAATGACCCGAAAAAAACCCAAAAAAAACCAAAAAACCAACCCACAAAAATTGAGCAACTCATCAGGATTTTCTTTCTGCACGACAGTTTATCAACTTAAAGACAACGTTTTGCTACAAATCCCAGCTTCACCTTTCTTGTGCCAGCAGGCTCCGGACAGCGGGGGGCAGGTGCCGTGGCCGTGGGAGCAGCACTGGGAGCAGCACTGGGAGCAGCTCGGGCACTGGTACCATCTTCTGGGAGCACCTTCGGTGACTGCTGCTCCCTGCCCAGGGAGCAGAGCCCGCCCCTGTCCCTGCTCGGTGACAGGCCATCTTTGGCCAGGAGCCTCTTCCCCTTCTTTTCACTGTTCATTGATGCTAAGGGTATTAATGCTGGAAAAGCGTTTTGAAGACGGAGACCCCCTCTCTGTAGCGAGAGCAGCTGCAGATGACAGGAGCGAACCGCCCTGGCACACCCCAGCTGTCTGCAGGGGCTGCTTCTAAAGGGGAAGCCAGTTTTGTAGCCAGGGAAGAGCACAGGTCTCGCAGTTCTCCTAATGAACTGCTCCTCTAACAAACAGACTCCGTCTCGGCCATGGGCTGTCTCTTTTTTGCAGAGCAGATTCCTG
The DNA here is from genome assembly GCA_013400375.1 of Thinocorus orbignyianus. NCBI lineage: Eukaryota > Metazoa > Chordata > Aves > Ciconiiformes > Thinocoridae > Thinocorus > Thinocorus orbignyianus. The sequence continues at coordinate 706,514 of VXBW01003422.1, forward strand.
TGATTTCCTTCCTTGCATTTTCACTCCGCTCCCGCCTGCAGCTCCCCGTGAGTGGGCCAACAAGGGTGCTCTCAGCGGCACATTCTGCCCTCCGCAGAGCCACGAGGGGGTTAAGGCTGACCAGCTGCTAATGCCAAATAGCTTCTGTACTTCTTCACACTCGTTTACCTGAAATATGGCTCTTTGGGAACAGACAGAGCAGTGTGTTTGGTACCAGAGAGGCGACAGGTTGGTCTCTGCACTGGGCTTGTTTTTTATGGGTCAAGCCTGTCCTCAAGATAAAGGCTGTTCCTTCACCAAGGTTTGGATCCCCTGCATCAGACGTTTCGGGCCACCTCCAGCCCATCTGCACTTCCTCCTCTGAAAGGTGACACTTGACAGACTTGCTGCTGTTGCAACACATTCCTGAGCTGAGGTTTTTGGTGTTCCAACCTTCACCCTTCTGCACCTGAAGAAGCTGCAGGAGGCATTGCTTGTCTCTCTCACCAAGCCAGGACTAGGCAGATCCCAGGGAAAGAGGAGCTCATGGAGGAATGAACTGTATTATTAAGAGTTGTCTCAAGGTGGCCTCTGGCCCACCAGGGACCCAGTGGCAGGATCCAGTGTGCTCTGTAAGAGAAGAGGGTGGTAGTCTCACCTCTGTGCCTACTTAGCGCTGAATTGCTCTACCTGGACAGTGGGATGGAGAACGTATGGTCAAAAGTACCAACAAAGAGGAGTTACCAGCAAGCGCTTCAGAGATGCTGGTGGGAATTTGATCTGGAGAAGCCTGAGGAGCAGCACAAAGGGAGCCAGGGGCACCTCGCTGGAGGAGGAGGCTTGAGCAAGATGGGCAGTGACCAACTGGAGCTGGCAGCGAGGAGAGGAGGTGGAGTGAGGTACAGCTGGTGGCCAAACCAACAGGCGTCAACAGTGCACTTCGACAAACCCGGGATTGTACGGGGACAGACAAGAAAGAAGGGGTGGCTTCTGCCATGAATCAGCTCACCCCAGGCCTCAGCAACAACACTGGGAATGACCCAGAGGGAAATCTGGAAAACAGGGGATATGGAGAAAATCACGGGAAAAAACAAGTTTCGCCTAGGAAAGAAAAAAAAACCAAGAGAGATGGCAATAACTGATCTAGCTGAATCAGTGTTTGCAGCTTTAGATAACTTGTGGATGGCAAGTAATTTTCCTCCTGACTTTCCAAAGTAATTAACCTTTGGACCAAGACTAAGCAGGAAACTAATGAAGTCTTTCCATCACCAAAAAGGAATCTGACAGTGACTTTGACAGGACCAGGACTGTATTTGAAAGCATAAGAGAAAATCAGGCTCCAGGACACCGTAATTGAACAGGCTGCCTTTCAGCCTCAATAATAACGCTTTGATAGACCGCGCTGCCGTAAACTGGAGGCTGGGGAGCGGGGGGGGCTGTGTGTCCAGCCTGTTCCTATCCAAAAGAATATAAAAAAAAAATATATAAAAAATTGAACTCTTTTCCTTGGATTCCTTCTTGGAGAGTAAACTAGACCTTTCCTCATGCCCCAGAAATGCTCGCTCTCTCTCTCCATTTCTTCAGTAAATGTCATTTATTACAGTTGCATAAAGCTTATCTAGCTGATAAACATCTTGGGTTTCTTTTAGTGAAAACATGCAATTTAAATTGTATGGAGGAGCTACTACTGAAATGGTGTTTAAAGGTGACCTTGCAATTCAAAGCATTTGTGAACTTTTTCTGATATGACAGAATGCAGAACAGCACCCACTGCCTGCGCTCGGCAGAGACGTCCCTCATCGTGAGGTTCAGCCAGAGAATGGTAATAGCAAGAAAATAAAATTTAAAAAAAAAATAAACGCCGTCATCTTATTCCTGGAGAAGTTGCTGCCCTTCCCCGCCAGGGCAGCTGGAGCCCCCAGAAACCCACCCACCTCTTTGCTGGAGCCACCATGGGCCAGAGACACCTCAGGGACTGCCGCACACATGTGAGAAGAGCTCAAAGGAGACAAAGAGCCCACAGAAAAATGGGTGCCCAAGGTGTGACAGATGAGCAGGGACTGCTTCTCCTGCAGCAGGCGGGAGCTGCTGGGCCCTTGGCTACTGCGGGCTCCCTGAGGGACTGCAGCGCTGGGGACAGCCATGCTCCCTCCGGCCTGGCCCAGCTCTCTCTGCTGGGCGATGGGCCACGGAGCCGGGCCGGCCCATGGCGGGATGGCAGCGGTGGAGGGGATGGGGCGAGACTGAGGGGGCCAAAGGGATGGTGGTGGCTAAAAGGACAGTCGGCGGCTGAGGGGGTGGCAGTGGCTGAGGGGATGGCGGGTGCTGAGGGGATGGCGGTGGCTGAGGGGACAGTGGGTGCTGAGGGGACGGCAGTGGCTGAGGGGACCAAAGGGATGGCGGTGGCTGAGGGGATGGCGGGTGCTGAGGGGATGGCGGTGGCTGAGGGGACAGTGGGTGCTGAGGGGACGGCAGTGGCTGAGGGGACCAAAGGGATGGCGGTGGCTGAGGGGATGGCGGGTGCTGAGAGGATGGTGGTGACTGAGGGGATGGAGGTGGCTGAGGGGACCGAAGGGATGGTGGTGGCTGAGGGGACCAAGAGGACGGTGGGTGCCGAGGGGACGGCGAGTGCTGAGGGGATGGTGGGTGCTGAGGGGACCGAGAGGATGTCAGAGGCTGAGGGAATGGCGGTGACTGAGGGGACGACGGGTGCTGAGGGGACNCGGGCCGCCCCCCGCCACCGCCCGGCCTTCCCCCCGCTGGGATCGGGCCCCCGCGGGAGCCTGCGGGGGAGGCCTCCCTGGCCTACCCCCCCCTCCCCTTCCTCCTCCTCCTCACGGGGAGGGGCGCCGGAGGCCGCGGGGATGCCTGTCCGCCCTCCCTGCCTCTTCCCCGCTCCGAGTAACGGTGTGACCCTCCCTCGGCTGCCGCTGTGGAGCCCGGGCGGGCGGTGCCTCTTCCTCCTCCCCCCCGAGTGGCCCTGCTCCGCCCGGGGTGAGTCACGGGCTTCCCCGGAGGGCCAGGCCGGCCGCGCACACCTGTGCCCCGGGGAGGAGGGGAGGCGAGCCCCGCCGCCGGGGTAGGCCCGGGGCCGCTCGCAGCCTGCCTCGTTGCCAGGCCCCGTGTCGGGGGAGGGCTTGGGGCCGCCTCCCGGCCTCACGCACCGCTGCGGGGCCGTTTCCCTGCCGCTCCGTCTGAGCCCGCTCACCCAGCACCGGAGGCGATCACAGCGATGCCGTGAGCACTGAAGAAAAGAGGCAACGTGGTTTTACTGTTATTGTCCGGTTTTGATCGTGTTTGTGTCCGTTTGGGAATAGAGACGCGTTTAGGGAGGACGCCAGAGGGAATGGAGGCTGCTTCAAGCCAACCCCAAACTAACAGCTGTAGGGTTTGTTTGAGGTGTGTATAATCAGGTGTTAATTGGGATGTTCCAGTGCCAGTGGTGAGTGGTCCCTGTGTTAGCATATGGAAGCAGAAATGCATCGAACGCAGAGATCACAATATAAATCGTTTGCCTTCAGCTACATTTCATTGATAATAGTTAACATAACTTTTCTGGTGGCAGGAAAACAAATTGCGCATCATCCAGCACCATAAAAGCTAAACTCCTACATAAAAATATTGGAGAGTTTGAGAACATTTGTAGGGTTTTGTAACTTCAGTGGCTGTAGGAATATTTGTGTTGTTACACATTCACTGCTGCGGGATGCCTCAGTCAGAAATTTTAATACTTCTTTATGAAAATAAGAGCACGCTTTTATTTTAAAATAATAATGAGACATAAACTGGCCTAGAAAAGAGAACAAGGAAGGGTGGTGGTGCCTGTTTCACCCTTCATACTAAAGCACTGCAGAAGTATACCCTGTATAATACTTTGTTTATTAGATTGGTACCAATAAAGTGATAGACTCGTGGCACAGATGGGCCTGGTGCAGTTTCCTCAACCTCATTATGTCAGTACCGCATGTTCTGATCTCTGCTATTTTGATATTGAGTCTTTTTTTTTCTTTCTTTTTTTTTTTCCCCAAGCAGGCCGTTGCCAGTATGCAGCTTTTTGTGCTGCATGTGAATAAACTCAGATGAGGAGGAGTTAAGTAAATGATTTGAATAATGAGGTAAAAAGCTAGTGCTCTAATCTGTCTGGTATCCTGATACATCCCAGTAGGAGTAGGCGTTACAGTAGGGTGTCTTTTCTATGGCCACACTTTATGCCCCACCCTGTAGTGTAAATACTCTCAGTTTATTATTCACAAAAGCGATGTACCTGTGATATGAATACATTAATTTGGCATGAACTTAATGCCTGGGGGAAGACTTTTTGGGATAACTCACTATTTCCACCTGGGCTCTAGCCAAAGCCAGTTCTGCTGGTTGAAACAAAAAGGTGTTACTGTGTAAGTTTGTTGTACTTTGGAACTCTCTGCTTGTCTCCACCTGCCGCTGCCCTGCGCCAAGTGCCCCGGGTGTGCAGCAGGGCAGCACCTCCAGCCTGCAGGCCCTCGCTTACATGACATGAAGAACAAGGCTGCTACTGTCACCAAACTCAGGCTGTCCAGACAATATCACTGTCTCTGCACGCTCTCGCTACTTGTTGTAGAAATTTTCTAATTGAAGTTTGAACAACCTGCTCTAGGGAGAGGTGTCCCTGCCCATGGCAGGGGGGTTGGAACTTGATGATCTTGAAGGTCCCTTCCAACTCTGACCATTCTGTGATTCTAATTGTCTATTGAGATTAAAAACCATTTAACACCATTTTATTTAAAAATTATATTGGTCGGTTTTAGGAAGCAATAAGTTGTGATGGCAGAAAATGGCCAGAGCACATTTAGATGTGGCTTTATAGAATGTTAATTTTGTCTGAACATTTGCATAAAGATTCGAGCTGAAGGCCAGGGCGTAGGGTTACTCAGTAGATGCAGAGGAGGGTCAAGTTATGTGCTGCACAAGGTCAGCAAGAGGATCACCACTGTGAAGTTATTTTCCTTTTTCCCTCCTTATGTTTGTAATATATTTGACTGAATTTGATGTTGACAAAATTGCACTCTTCAGGTCTCACCAGCCATGTTCATTTTCTAATCAGCTGTTTATCCATACATGGTACCCTCTGAGAGAACTAAAGTAGAGAAACACAATTCCTGAAGTCAAATGCCTGATGCTGTGATAAAGCAAGGAAGGTTCCTCGCTCCACTCCGTTTAAAGAGAGTTGATTCCTTTCCTGTGATGAATATCTATTGGGAGCGATGTCTGTTTGACAGTGAATGCCACCAGCTTCATGCACATTCTAGTGTCAGTGTGTGTGTACCTGAATTTTGGAGAAGGATTTTCCATTTGTTTTAGAAGTATTGTCCTCAAAGCTCTTACTCTGTAATTATAGAACTATAATTTGAAATACCACTTACCTCATGTGAATGTTTAATTTAGGAATGAATTGCCCATCCAGAAATCACGTAAGGTGTCTTCACAGGTTGTTGGAAGATTGAACTACAAATTCTCTGCCAGTCTGCTGCTTTTCCTGCTGTAATCTGAATGGACTCAGAGATTTTGTGACTGAGAAGTCTTATTGCATCCCACTTCACCCAGTCTGGTTTCGTGTTCGTTTCTCAGTGTAACGTGCAGGTCTGTTAACCTGCATCCCTGCAGGAACTCAGGAGGGACCAGCCCATCAAACTGGTGACCACGCTGCTTTCTCACCAGTTTTTTGCCTTTTTTTTTTTTGTTTTTTTTCCAAAGTGGAAGGGTTTGTCTGATAGATCCTAATGCTTTCTATAAAGAGAAAAACAGTGCACAAAAATCAATGACTTAATTAGCATCAGAAGAACAGGTCATGGGGAGCAGCAGACTTCGGGCCACCGTAGGCTTATTGGTATTGTCTTGCCAGCTCGATGCGTTATATAAGCCGGATTTTTTTCAGTGTCAGTTTTCATTTGATGTCTGCAGACTCTAAAGACAGTTACTTCTGATCTGTTTTGGCTTTGCCCTAAACAGCTCATTGAGACTGGAAGCAGTAAAGGCTATAAAGCAGAGGTAGTAACTGCTGGGCAGTAAGATGGAGTTCTGGAGCTCCTGCAGGCTTCTGAAGCTTGTGACCTGCGCGTTTTACCCCTCAGCTGCTGGCTGAGATGTAAATCTCCAGTTCTGTGTCCATCCACTCTTGAAAGATGGGTTGCCATACAGGCTTCAGGTGCTGTCTCCAGGATGGTTGCACCATCTCCTGCTAAGAGTAGCAAGGCAGCTACAAACCAATGTGTTTTATGGGTTCTGACCCTTGATTCTTTGCCTCTGACATTTTGTAATATATTTCAGAGTCTCAGGACTCTGGCATGAAGCTTTTCTGGGGCAGTAAGCACTTGTAACTTTTAGAACCTTTATATGTGCTATTCTACATTTGTAAGAGAGATTGAAAGAACTTAGGTTGTATGGGAAGTAGAGAAAAGCTAATAATAATTGAAAAATATGTTTTGAGCCTGGGATTTAGGGTTATTCAAATTCCTGGCAGTTGATGCCATTGGCTGCAACTGCTGGCTAGGGGCTGGCATTCCCTATTGGGAATAGTGTCCAGCCACTTCTTTTCGGAGGGCTACTGAGTTGTAATTTGGCAGATTCTTAAGAATTTGAATTTTGTGTTAACACGTGTGATGCGAGAATCTGCTGCTGAGAAGGGGCAGCTGTCAGGACTCCTCCATGGCTGTGACCTGCACGTCTCCACTCCTTTTTCCATCTTCCCTCTTCCCCCTTGCCGGCATGGCACGGCTTCCGTAGTGCTAGAACAGCTCATTCCTGTTGGCCTCCCCTTTGTCACCTCTGTGTGTGTTGCTCCCAGCTGCAGGTAACCTTTGCTAGATGGCTTCTGTTTGTGGCCTAGGAGTATTTTCAGCTGTAGGCGTTGCTTGTTTGAGCCTGTGACACTGATCCGTTGTTGAGAGTGTGGCTTTCATCTGTCTCCTCGATGGGAGGGACCAGTTATAACTGAGAGTTGCTGCTTTGCCTTTTCAAACATCACTCCTTTCCTTGTATCTTTTTTCCTTCTGGCAAACACTTCCCTCTTTTGGAGCTCAAGCCAGCATAGCTCTGCAAAGCTCTCTCCAATCTTCTAACAAGGTAAGCAATGGAGAATCCAATAAAGATTTTAAGTGTTCCTTTACACAGCACCCTGTGAACGAGGTCATGGAAGGCTTCCTGTCGATGGCAAGTGTTTTGGTGTGGGCAATGATTTCTCTCACATACTTTTGTGTTTCATAGCAAACCTACTGACAGTACAGATATTAAGATGAATTAACTACACAACTGACACTCCCATATACTGATTTTCTTATGCCAAAACTAAGCCAGTGAAGTTCAGAGGAACTCCCATCGTCAGTAACTGGAGTTACATTTAAGATGTGCATAAACTAGTTACATTACTGAGGAAACTTGTTCAGTGAGAAACAACTTTCTAATGCTTTGTGCTGGTGTTTTGCCTGTGTAATTGATACATTAAACTGGTTTCTGGATCTCTTTTGTCCACTAGGTCTTTATGCCCTTGCAGTTCCCTCTGTGATTTCCTTCATGTGTCCTTATATGAACCCCCTGACTGCTGTGAACTGACTTGCATCTAAAGATAAATATGTCAGTGAGCTTGATAAAACAAACTGCACCATCCCTAAACTAAACTCTGTATTGTTTGTAAACATCATTCTGCTGGGATTACATGCCTACAGATTAGGCCGCTATTGGCAAAGCACAGATCAAAGCTAAAACTGACCTTTCGGTGGCCAAATGTAAACTCTGTTGGAGCTGCTTGCCTCTGGACTTCAACAAGCAGGGTTTTCCTGCATAACAGTTGCATTCCATAAGAAGAGGAGGAGAAGATAAGAGAGTTGCAGTAGAAATGCTTCTAGAAGCTGTGCAGACTGTGGGGAAACTAGAACTGCTCAGAAACGGTTTTGTTTAAATGTTCTGTTACATAAAGTTGGCTCTTGTAGCTTTGAAAGCATTCTTCAGGTGTACTTTGTTCACGTTCAGATTTTAGCGAGTGGGTTGAGAAGTGCCACTCACAAATGACTTCCTGTGCTGAGCACACGGTCTGCATTCAGTGCTGAGTTCAGGGAATGGCTTACGGGGTTTGACAGACTCCACAGGGAAAAGCAGGATGGGTTTTCTTAGTGGTAAATGGTCTGATGGTTTCCTGAGGCTCGTTGTGCTTCGGTACTGGGATACGCTTCGGGGTAGGGAGAAAAAAATGCACATCACAATTTCTGCTTCTCCTGTTCCGTCCTCAGGAGCTATCCCACATCTGCCGAAACCAGTGATAATACAGCATATCCCCTGTGGTAAAAGCCTTTTGGGGAAGAAGTGCCAAATTAATCATTCCTTACAGGAACTTGTCACAAAACTGCCCGCAGTCAGTCTGTCTTGTTGAGGGCTTCGATCTGAAGTCTGTGCGCCACCTTTTAATAGGTGCCAGAATCCACTGATTTATGGCAGTATTTACACCTGGGACATGGCAATCCCAGGCACAAACACAGGCTGGGCAGAGAATGGCTGGAGAGCAGCCCTGAGGAGAAGGACTTGGGAGTGCTCATGGATGAGAAGCTCCCCATGAGCCGGCAGTGCGCGCTGGCAGCCCAGAAACCAACCCCAGCCTGGGCTGCAGCAAAAGCAGCGTGAGCAGCAGGGCCAGGGAGGGGATTCTCCCCCTCTGCTCTGTGCTCCTGAGACCCCACCTGGAGTCCTGTGTCCAGCTCTGGAGTCCTCAACACAGAAAGGACATGGAACTGTTGGAACAGGTCCAGCGCAGGACCACCAAGATGATCAGAGGGCTGGAGCAGCTCTGCTGTGAGGACAGGCTGAGAGAGCTGGGGCTGTTCAGCCTGGAGAAGAGAAGGCTCCGGGGAGACCTGAGAGCAGCCTTCCAGGATCTGAAGGGAGCTCCAGGAGAGCTGGGGAGGGACTCTTGGTCAGGAAGTCTAGTGACAGGACAAGGGGGAATGGTTTTAAATTGGAAGAGGGGAGACTGAGATGAGATCTTAGGAAGAAGTTCTTTCCTGTGAGGGTGGTGAGGCACTGGAACAGGTTGCCCAGGGAAGTTGTTGATGCCCCATCCCTGGAAGTGTTTAAGGCCAGGTTGGATGGGGCTTGGAGCAACCTGCTCTAGGGAGAGGTTTCCCTGCCCATGGCAGGGGGGTTGGAACTTGATGATCTTGAAGGTCCCTTCCAACTCTGACCATTCTATGATTCTATTTGAGATGGAACAAATGTGACTTGAAAAGACATAGCAGGAAGGACATTTGGTTGCTGGGTTTACTTCAAGAGTTTTCCTGTGAAATAACAATGTTTGGCTTGATATCTTGGGTTTTTTATTTTAATATTATTTTTGCTAAAGTGGAGTATCTTCAGCTGAAGGGACTGAGTGTGCTCATCTGAAAATAATATTGTAGTTAGGACTCTGCCCTTGGCAGCAGGAAACTCTGAAACTGCTCCTACACGTGATGGGAATTCGGGTCTGCATCTTGTTGTCCTGGCTGAGGATTGAGTACAAGGGGCTGGTTTCCCTGGATAATTGTGTGGTAGGTGATGCTTGGATTAAAATGCAACTGAGCAGCGTGTGTGAGACGTTCTCCCACCAGGAGCCTGTCAGACTGGGATCTTCACAAGGTAAAGGCAGGGGGAAAGCTGCAGCGATCCCTCACAGCCCATACGAGATTTCTAATAGGGCTGTAGCTGTTTATCTGATGAACAGAAGCCTATGAAAGACACTTGGGGACTTACTGCTCTTGTTTGCTTCTCGTTGTTCTTTTAGAAGTTGGGTTTTGGCTGTTAAGTCTCAGCCTGAAAACTCCTCATCTGGGCAGCGAGGGTCCTGGTTGGGATTTAGGGAACAGGAGAGGAACATCACTGCTCAGTGCTGATACCAGCAACAGTTCTGGCTCTGTCCAAAAGTGAACATGTGCACCTGGAGAAATATTACAGCTGAGTTTGGAGCGTCTGGGAGTTTGTGAGGAACTGAGGTCCACTTACTTTACTAAAGACAAAAAAGTCTTGTTTAAGTTCCCCTGTGAACCTGGCCCTTGGTGGCTGGTAGCTCAGTGGCCGAGTTCACTGTATGTTAGTGTTGTCATGCCAGGAGCAAGCAACACTCAGGCTGCCTCACCAGCACGTTCCTTACTGACTTCGTTTTTCATTGCTGAAGCTCTTTAGGGGCCACGTGCTCATGTGATGTGCTGCTTCTTGGCTTTGGTTGCTCAACTGCATTGTCAGAAATGATAAACAAGCTGTTTCCATGCAAGCAGTTGGTTTAGCAGTAGTGACCACCACGTGAGCCACGTCTCGTTTGGGTTTTGTGAATGTCAGTGTGAAGAACATCGAACTGTTGGAACAGGTCCAGCGCAGGGCCACCAAGATGCTCAGAGGGCTGGAGCAGCTNGTTTTGAAAACCTGAGATTGCAGCCATCCCAGCTGCATAGGATTGTCTATTACATGGACATTGATGCAGGTATAAAACCCCTCAGTTTCCTGGCAGACGGCATAAATGTACTTTCCAGAGTTGCCTGCAAATACTGCCTTGCTGGCTGTAGTTTATGTAATCCACAGAAACATCTCCTGTAGCATAGAAAACCTTTTCAGTGTCCGTTGGAGCTCAGCAGTGCTTCCGTGCTCCTGGGTACCTGCTGTTGTATAATAGTGAGGTGGGGACGGGGGGGGGAACCACAGAAAAACACCCCAAAGTGGTGGTTTCTGAGCTAGAACATGCAGTGTCTCCCAGGCTGGGCTGTGGCCAGTATAAAACAGGGGAGATATTTAGGTAGGGAACACACTGGTGTGCCCATACAAATTTTGCTGCCTTTTTGAAGAGTAGTGCTTACATATTTTCAGGATTGTCATTAGGCATATACACAGAAATTATACATATTTGGGAAAAGGTCAAATACACTTTTAAAAAGAACCCCTTCCTATTACTTGATTAGAGCTGACAGATTTCTTTTTAGTGACTCTGAGTTCTGCTTCACCCTTCGACACCGACTTCCACGGCGCAGGCAATCAAGAGATGTTTTTCTCTATTTTTATCCCCCACGGATTACAGGAGAGCCATGGATAAAAGTGAGTTGGTGCAGAAAGCCAAGCTGGCTGAGCAGGCCGAGCGTTACGATGACATGGCTGCTGCTATGAAGGCTGTCACGGAGCAGGGGCACGAACTGTCCAACGAAGAGAGGAATCTGCTCTCGGTTGCCTACAAGAACGTGGTCGGTGCCCGGCGCTCGTCCTGGCGTGTCATTTCCAGCATCGAACAGAAAACAGAGAGGAATGAGAAGAAACAGCAGATGGGAAGAGAATATCGTGAGAAAATTGAGGCTGAGTTGCAGGATATCTGCAATGATGTGCTGGTAATAACCCGACAGCAGAAATACCAGCAGTTGGCTCTGCGGGGAGGCTGAGGGGTCTCGCTGGAGCTGCGGGTGCTGCAGCACCTTAGCAGGGCAGTTGCCACGTGCTCGGGCCCAGGATAGCTCCGAAGTCATCTAGTTTGTTTCTTGGGAAATTTGTTATAAAAGAGAACTTATTTATTTTAACAGAAAGAAGCAACCAAGGCAATGTTGAAGAGCCCTGGCTGCTGGCTAGGGGTGACCACGAAAAGGGGTTTAGATCTGGGGGACTGACCTAGTCCTGCTGAAGGGCCTGCCATTGAAATTCTTTTGGTAACTGAATGCTGATGTCCTGAGCCTTCTTTAGTCCCTTTCTTTTCTTTTTTTATTTTTTTTTGGATGGAGAAGATGGATACTTCTTCCCCCAAACTGGTTTTGCTCTTTCTTTCACTTTAAAAAGAATCCCTTTCATTTATTGTCATTCAGTTTGCTAAAGATCAGTCAGGAGCGTGCTGCCAGTCTGCCGTTCTCTCTGGATGGCCCTGTGCTGCCTGTGCCCCTGTTCGGCTTTTCAGCTGGAGTCACAGATGGAATCAGTTTGCTGTGGATAATTTCACTGCTCTGTAGAGAATTCAAGTTTGTGGCAGCAAAAGTGACCATACTTGCTACTTTTTATTAACTTGGTGGTGGACACAGGTTTGCATCAGTTTATTTCAAGGAAAATCCTTGCTCTCCTAAGTCTGGATAGCCATTAGATTCTGCAGGAGTGAATTGGGGATAACCCCCAACACAGCAAGTTCTCTGCTTTCCGGGGATTAGGCTGCAATTAGTTCCTCTTTCTTTTTCTGAGTTTAGACAACAATAGGCAAAGTGATTAATGCATGGATATCAGTAGAAGTCATTGCTAATGTGTTTTAACAGTTCGTGCTTACCATTGTTTTTATGACTTTGGGGAAAAAAATGATGTTTCCTTTCTCAGGAACTCCTGGATAAATACCTTATTGTCAATGCTACGCAGCCAGAGAGCAAGGTCTTCTATTTGAAAATGAAAGGCGATTACTACAGATACCTCTCGGAGGTGGCATCTGGGGACAATAAGCAAAGTAAGTGGAGATGAAGTCCCTCGCTCTGCTGAGGGCTGAGCAGAATAAAGTATAAAAAAAATCACAGAATCACAAAGCATCTCAGGTTGGAAGGGACCATCATCTAATCCAACTCCCTGCTCTTCCCAGGACTACCTAAAACTAGACCATAACATGCACTCTTCTGGTCCATACAGACTCCTCAGGGGAAAAAAAAATTGAGGTGTTGACCTTCACTCAGTTTTGTTCCTGCGACCCGATGCAGAACACGGTAGATCCCACTTTATCCTGTCTGTGGGGTTTTTTTTTGACCTAAGAGGCTTGCACAAAGTCACGACACTCAAAGTGTTTATGTTAGACAGAAGAACATCACAGCCTTTTCAAGCTGAAAGCAGTATAAAAAACATCACCAGTGTTATTTTTCCTCTAATTCTAATTAAAGAAAAGAAGAAAAGACACCCCACACTTGTATTCTTTTTTTCCATAACACCAAGTATTTATTTCTTTTCATTCCTGCTCTGTAGTACATGACAGATGCAGTGCATATCACTCCTGGAGAAGGATTTCACTGAAATTAATAGAAGCCATTGACAGATGTTCATCAAACCAGGCAGATTCTGCCTGCAGCCCCCATCTCAGGACCTGATCCACAAGCATTTGGCAGTGTAAAATCCTTCTCGTGGAGAATGGGGGTGTTTCCTCGTGGAAAATGCTTTGTTCCTGTCATCTCTTGTTTAAGCTCTGAACTTAGCTCACAAGTCTTCACTGTTGGCAAGCTTTCTGCATGTAGATGTGGGATATTGGGTTACCTGTCCTAAGCCAATTAATCCAGAGATGTCAGAGTAACGCTGGGCTGTGCCCGAGCTCCTGGTGCGTGTCTGACACCGTCCACGTCTTGTGAACTTGGTGGGATGCCCGTTCTGGAGCCTGTTGTTAACCACAGGCCAGGAAGGGGCCGTTGTCTTTCGTCTGAAACCCCAGAGTGAAATATAAAGTTCATGACCTACCTGTTAAATGTTTCCTTAAGTTTAAATGGGTAGTTTAGATACCTCTTCTTCCCCGTATGGTTTTCTCTGGTTTCATTATTCAGAGCTAATATTTCCTCAGCTGGGCTGGAAGTGTTTAATCACAGCAGGCTTTGACTTAGGTAGAGCTTGTACATGTTCAGATTGGCTGGGATTTATTTTGAATAAATGTCATTTTAAGTCTCTCTTAAAGTGTTGAACTTAATTTCTGCATGTTAAAGCTTTATCTGAACAATTTTTGCCTTAATAGCTCAGCCAGTGGTAGTCTTTTACATCTAAAAACATTGAAAGAAGCGTCTGTACATCCAGAACTGTACAGATTTCTGGTGACACAGTAGTCTAACCCAGGAATAAAACAGTTTCCCCAAGAAGTGCAGTGATGTGCTGTGCATTAATATGATTGTAATTACTTCTTGCAGCAACGGTAGCAAACTCTCAGCAAGCTTACCAGGAGGCGTTTGAAATTAGCAAGAAAGAGATGCAGCCAACACACCCCATTCGACTCGGTTTGGCCCTAAATTTCTCTGTCTTCTACTATGAGATACTAAATTCTCCTGAAAAAGCCTGTAATCTGGCAAAGACGGTAAGCAGACTCCTCGTGTTACCATTTCTTGTGGGTGCTTAGGAGATAATGACATGGTTGTGGCAGCACTTTGTGGATGATGATGCTTTTGTGTATCAGATTCCTTAAAAATGCTGTCGTCTTTAAACTGTTCTCATCGTGAACTGTTCTCAGGTGAGTTGGCCAGACAGTCTGAGATTTAAGAAGAGCTAATTTGCTCATGTGGCTGATCCAGTGAAAGGGGAGACAAGGTGCCCCTTATGTCCGTGTAATTCTCTTAGAATGCGCTTGTGTCAGATTTGAAACCGCTGGGATTCATTGAGCCCTTCTGAAGTGAAATATTTACTTGAATCTGAACACTGAGCAAATGGGTGAGGTGTCATCTTTGTGCCGACGTTTTTAGGCGTTCGATGAAGCGATAGCAGAGCTGGACACGCTCAACGAGGAGTCCTACAAAGACAGCACTCTGATCATGCAGCTGCTTAGGGACAACCTCACTGTAAGTACGGCGGGGCGAGCCGGGGCACTGTGCCCCCTCAGTTCTGCAGCCTGCCGGGCTCCGCTCGGAGGGAGCCAGGAGCTGGAGGCGTTGGGAGTTCGGTGCCATTAAAGACCTTGGCTGAGGCATTCACCGTGTGTCTGCACTGCACTGCGCTGCTTTAGAACCAGACAGCTGGGCTTGCCTGCTTGAGCCAGAGATGGCTTGTCGACCACTGTAATGACCTGGGCTTTTCCTGTAAGAGAGAGTGCAGTTTGCCCGTTCTCGACAGCTTCTCCTTGCCTTGAGCTTGCAAACTTCTGCTGGCTTTTTACTTGTAGTGCTCCCTCTGCTAGATCAGTATTCTGTAACTGTTCGGTTCTGTAGTGCTCTCAGCTAAGATTGCCCAGCTACTGCTAATTACGCTGTCCTCCCTTTCCTGACAGTTGTGATCAACTGCCTGCTGTCAGCATAACCAAGTGTTTGTGTTTCCTTACAGCTATGGACGTCGGAAAACCAGGGAGACGAAGGGGATGCCGGGGAGGGAGAGAACTAACGGCTGTCACGCTTCACTCTGTGTTCAATGTCACCTGTATCCTACACATCTATCCCTTTGTGCGACAAGCAAAAAGAATAGTACATCGACTTTCACAACCTCAACGTAGCAAAAACTGTCTGTGGGGTAAAAACGGTTGGTTGGTGTTGTGTGTACGTACAGCGGAGGTCGGTTGTTATAAAGGCATTCCCAACTTTCCTATTCCCAACATTCACAGTTCCGATTCCCCTGTTTATATTTTTAACTGAACACTGTGATTATGGGTTTTGTGATCGCAATTGACTTTACAAAACTCTTCTTGGTAGAAAAGCAGACATCAATTAGGTAACTCTGGCGAGCTTAATTTGGCACCAAAATAGTCGAAGTACGATTCTGTTGTAAAGTTGTACAGAAAGTTATAGAGATTCTATTGTGACACTGGGGCACGGGAGGAAAACCAGCCGACGTACGGCATTCCAGGGGTGACACTGCTCTGGCTTGGCTGAACGGGCACGCTCTGTAGACACTTGTAGCCCAGTCCCAGGCACCGCTTTCGGTCAAAAGCTCACTCTGTCAGTCCTGTCTTTCTGGGGATGGGGTTTGTTTGGGGGAGGAGGGGGCTGGGGGAATTAGCAGCTTCATTTCCAAACTTTTTACACCGGCAGATAACTGGGATTTGACTTCCAAAAGCGCTTTCATGCCCATACAACATGCCTGACTGAAGCCCCTTCCCACAGCAATAACGTACCTGATTCTACCTGAGCTGTTTGGCAGGAGTGAGAACTCTTGGTTCGCTGCCATGGACTTGCAATAGGAGAAGATTCAATATTTTGAATGGCCTTATTAGTTTGGATGATACCATGGAGTCATCTCCCACTTTTGCATTACTTTACTCTTAGGTGAATTGAAATCTCCATGGTATTCCCATTTTGAATTTATCCTGAAAACTTCTTTGGTACCCCACTGAGCCACTTCTAAGTTCACTCTAGGGCGATTTTTTTCTCCCACTGGACTCTGTTCATCCTTGACCCTCTCACCTCTTTAAAATCCATTAAAGCAATTTTGGATTCCCATGCACACATCATCCTTCCTTTGATTAGGGGTGATGTCAGGATGGTGGGTGAGACCTGGGCCTGCTGGAGGACAGGTTTCTTCCTTGGATGTTTGAGAGCTGCCAGTGCTCTTGCAGCCTTCAACCCTTGTCTGCCTTTCTTTTTTTTCTTTTCTTTTTTTTTTTTTTTTCTGGTAGTACTAGGATCTGGCTCAGATATTCCAGATTTCCCATTTATTGTACTGGAATGCAGACCTACACATTCGCAACGCTTGTAGCTTGTGGTGTTTGAGCTCCAGACGTCCTCACTTAGTTCTGTTTCAAACATGTCCCATTAAATAAACCCTAATAAGAGTTGTGTGAGTAATGCAGTGGAAAGGGTTAGGAATAGTCACCTCTGTCCCGCGCTGTCATCCCCTGCCTTCACATTCCACGTAGGTATAGGAGCCATCTGTTTGTCTGTCCATCTGTCTGCTGAGGAGAACTTCATGCACTGATTTTAAAACTCCCCTCTACTAGCTGAACAAATTGTGCAGTTAATACTTGGCGCTTGATCAATGCAGTAGTGAATGTGGAACCGAGCCTGTCTGTATATCTGGTAGCTCTCTTCGCTTTGGTTTTACTGACCAGTATTCTGCCTAAAGTTTGCTTCTGTGACGGTTATATTGCCTAGCACACCCGTGGTTGTGAGAATAGTATAGCAAAAAGAAATACCTGGTTATTGATGTACTAGATTTGTGTATGTCTTTTAAACAGTTCTAGTTTCACCTTACACGAAATAATCAGGAAAAGTGTAAAAGAATTCAAAAGTGAATAATAAAAAAAAATTTTATCAGTCGTGTCTGTTAATCTGGGCCGTGCACGTGGCAAGAGAAAACTTGTGGCAGTAAAATCACCTCTTACTGTTATTAAATGCACAGATCGTGGATGGTGTGAGTTGATGGGACTGATCCTTAATTACTCATTCCTTTGCAGAGCGACGTCCCCCCGCACCCTCCCAGGTTTCTAGTAGAGAGTGTGGCTTCTCATCCCTGCTGAGGCTGTACTTACACTGCGGTGTCGTGGCAGGACTCACAACCAGTGCAGCCATAAATACCCGTTCAGCTTGCTGGGAGTCTGGGCACGTTGGGGGGTTGAGCACAGTGTCAGTCAGAAAAGGCTGTGGGTTACAGTTAAAGGTGTTTCCTTGGGGAATCCTTTCAATACACCCTTGGGAGCCCTGGATGCTCTTTAGCTGGCCACGGTCACCCACACACCCCCATCAGCTGCTCTGGGTGACCTCTCTGCTGGTGGTGCAGCAGCACTGCTGGGAGCGCAGGTACACGGTTACATGGAGGGCTCTCCCTGGAAACCAAGTGTTTGAAGAGCTGGGTGGCTGTAGCCAGGCTGGTTGGTACCAGTCAGCCTGAAAGCATGGAGAGGGTTGGCTGGAGCCAAAACCAGTGTCCTCCCTGCTCTCCAGCCTAAGGCTCTTGCGGTGAGGTGGCCCGGCGCTGTGCTGGGGGATAACATCCCCGGCTTGGTTTGATCGACTGCAGCAAAGGTCTGACACCAACATCTGACTGGCTGCTCATCAGGCCCTGGTCTGTCTTACGCCACGGCTTTAAGCGGTGATCCCTCTGTTTAGGTCTACAATTACTGCTCCTTTGCCATTTTCTTCAGCCTTTATAGACACACCTGCTCTTCAAGGACTCTGCAGTGTACCCTCAGTCCCAGTCTGAGTCGTGCTGGTGACATTGTCAGCTCCCAAAAATAAAACACCCTGGTCCTGCTAGGTGCGCCTGTTCACAGAGCACTTGTCCTGTGTCAGTCCTTTCAGATGACATCTCCCCTCCTTGCTGCCTGTTTTGGGGGAAATTGTGAGCCCAGGAGACTGGTCTGCAGCAGCAATGACCTGGGGGAATATCTTAATTTTTCAAGTAATTGTCTCTTGGGGAAAGGGCACTCCTGCTGGCCCAGCCACAGCAAGGGTGTGGGTGTATTCCCCGTGTTTAAACTGGTGGGATTGGTGCTGCCTGGCACTGGTGCTCGTCAGACCCCTGGGTGAGGCAGTTCAGTGTGGGAAACCACCAGGAGGGTTTGGAGTAGGGTTTCTCCTGATCTGTGCTGCAGCTGATCCTTCCGAGAGCACGGGATGGGGTGGGTCTCAGCGATCACGCCTGGGTTGGTTTTGCTTGAACGTGTGGGAGCTGGGTGCTGCGTGGTGGGTGCTGCCCAGAGCAGGCTGCCGTGGGAGAGCCTTGAGAGCCTCCTCAGCACCATTCAGGGACTCGATGGCAGCAGAGGAATCACCTTTTTTTCGTCAAGTCCAGCAGAGCTGTTCAGCTGAAGTCAACATGGGACGCTTGTCCTGCTGCACCACTGTCCCTGCTTAAAAGCCTGGAAGCAGAGGGAGCAGGGAGGGTGAGGAATGGTCCTGGCTGAAACGTGGAGGTGCCGGTGGCTCAGCCCCACTGGGGAATGTGCTGGTGGAACTGCCCTGCCCGTCACTCCGGGCTCCTGAGCTTCATCCAATGCTTCAAGCTGTTCAATGGGAAACCATCACCCCTCACACATCCAGTGCATAATGGCGTGGTCTGTGGCTGAAGGTGACCTTACAACACTTGTGCGTCATCAAACATGATGGCAGAGGCAGGTTGAGCGTGTTGTGTGTCCTGCAGTGCTCTGCTGGGCATTGGGGGAGCCGGCTGTGGAGTCTGGAGGTCTGTTAAGTGCCTCGTGATGAGGGGTTTGTCTCAAGCTGTGTTATCTTAGAATCATGGAATCATAAAGTTGTGTAGGTCCAACCGAGTCCAACCGTCGACCCAACACTGACAAAAACCATCACTGGATCATATGGCTCAGCACCTTGTTTACCTGTCTTTTAAAGACCTACAGGGATGTCTGTTCCACCACTTCCCTGGGCAGCCTGTTCCAGTGCTTAATCACAGGCTTACCTGTAGGGAATTCCCTACCAGAATTTGCAGGTGATTTCCTAAAAACGTGTGGGTTGGACATTCAGCGCCCTTACCCTGCCCTTAATTTGGGAAAACCCGAGGGGGGAGGGAGCTGCTATTTCCATAGAATCATGGAATCATAGAATGGTCAGAGTTGGAAGGAACCTTAAAGATCATCCAGTTCCAGCCCCCCTGCTCTGGGCGGGGACACCTCCCACCAGACCAGGGTGCTCCAAGCCCCATCCAGCCTGGCCTTGAACCCCTCCAGGGATGGGGCAGCCACAGCTTCTCCGGGCAACCTGTTCCAGTGCCTCACCACCCTCACAGCAAAGTTCTTCCTAAAATCTCATCTCAATCTCCCCTCTTCCAATTACCCCTTGTCCTGTCACTCCACTCCCTGACCAAGAGCCCCCCGGCCGGGGCAGCGCAGCCGCAGCGAGTTGCCGCCCCCCCGGGGCGGTGCCGCAGGTGCGGGAGGGCGGGGAGGGCGCGTCCCGCCCCCGGGGCTCCGGGGGAAGAGGCGGCGGGTCTGGGTCCCCGCAGTCGGAGCGGTGTTGCGCTGCCCGCCGGAGCCCTCGGCGTGAGTGCGGGGCTCGGGGGGCTTCTCCTGCCCCGTCCCGGCGGGGTGGGCTCAGTCTCTCCGCTCCTGCCGGGGGATATGGGGCCACCATATGGCACCGCATCCCTCCCGGCATCCCCCGGGCTGGTTCTCTGCCCGCTCCTCATCGTTCTCATGGCTCGGTTCCCCCCTCTCCCTCCCCTGGCTGCAGGGGAGCGCTGCCTTCGCTCTCCCAGCCCGTGGGGTTTTGCTGTGAGAGCCTCGGGGGACACGTCTTGGTTGATGGTTGGACTCGATGATCTCCAGGTCCCTTCCGACCTGAACAGTTCTGTGGTCTCGGTGGGGCTGTGGCTGTGGGAGGGGTAGGGCTGTCTCCTGGAGCTGCTGCACGGCTCTTCCATGTTCTGCCTTTAACAAGGGGTTGCTTCGTGTGTTTCTCTTAATTGTGTGAATCTATCTGGGGCACCCATAGGGGATCTTAACGGGTGCTTCAGGCCATTTGAGTTTTAAGGCAGGAACCCTAAAGATGGGCTATATGAGCTTTTAGGGCAGGAGCTGCATTTCTGTTTTGCTGGGCCGTACCTTGGAGCTCTCAAGCAGTGACTGACATCGTCACTTACAACTTATACCCAACTGAAAACAGTGGGAGACTGAGCATCAGTTTCCCCCTGCCCCGTTTTGGGGAGCCTCATCAGCAAGCTGGAGCTTGTTGCTCTGGGAAAGGCTGGCTAAAAATCCCGTGTTTGCCTTGTTGGAGATGGAGGTGGTCGGTGGGAGCGCTGGGGGCTGCAGGGCCGCTCAGGAGCAGTGGGTCCCCTGGCAGGGCAGCTCTGCTGGATCAAAGCAACCCCCTTCTCCCTGGGTTTGCTCTTCTGGCTGAGCAGCCGGCTGGAGGGAGCTGTCTGGGGGGAATTAAAATGGAAGCCCTAGGTGGGGAAGAGCTGTTCACCTTCTGAGGAATTAAACTCTTTTATTTCTCTTGGGGTTTGAGCACTGGAAGGAGCAAACCAGTGTGTGCAGTGTGTTGTGTCCCTCTGGCTGCTCCCCGAGTTTGTGGAGGCTCTGGCGCGTCCAGGCTGCCTCAGCTGAGCTTTTCTACCGACACTGCAATATCCCCAAAAAGCCTGGTCAGGGCAGTGCCCTGGGTTCCACTGCTGGTGGGGAGGGCACGGCTGGTGCCGCTGTGCTGGGGCCAGTCCCAGCAAGGGTCTGTGGCTGCTGCAAGCCATCCCCAGCCTGTGCCCTGCAGCCTCAGCACTCTCCTCCTCCTCTGCAGCTGAGCTTTGTGGTTGACCATGAACGCTAGCGGCCCTGGCTACCCGTTAGCCTCTCTCTACGTGGGAGACCTCCACCCGGACGTGACCGAAGCCATGCTCTATGAGAAGTTCTCGCCTGCTGGGCCCATCATGTCCATCCGAGTGTGCCGGGACGTGGCCACGCGCCGGTCGCTGGGCTATGCCTACATAAACTTCCAGCAGCCCGCAGACGGTGAGCTCCCCCTCCCAACGGGGGCTTGGGGCAGGGCAGGAGAAGGAAGGGGGTAGAAAAGTGGGTTTGAGTGGATGCATCAGCTGCTGGGACTTGGGCAATATGCTCCTGAGGTTGGGTTTTGGTTATAACTAACCCCATCCTGCTCTCAAACGATGACCCACCCCACTCCTCTCTCTGCTCTGACTGGGCTTTGGGATTGTAGGGGGGAGGAAGGTGACTTGTAAGAGTCTCCTTCCTCTGTGAGCTTAGGGAGAAGGGCACCAAAACCCCTTCTGCCCTTCCCTGGGGCAGGCGCTGGTTCGCAGCATGGGGGAGCGAGGCCCCTCTCCTGGCAGACGTGGTGGTGATGCAGCGCTGCATGGGGTGGTACCGAGCAGGCGTTTCAGGCTGGAGCGAGGCAGTGGTGATGGGAAGGTGTTGGGTTAGTTGCCCTGGAGACCAAAATTCTTACTGGGTAAATGAGCTGGACACCTGCCAAACTGGAGCTTGCAGTGAAATGGATGATCCGGTGGGAGTTGGACATGCTTTGGAGAGGAAAAATACAAAAATCCCTAAAATAATTAAAAAGAAATGATGTGGCGGGAGGGGAGGGGAAGAGAGCAGAGCAGCCCCTGCCTGTCTCATTTAGGTTAACGAGCTCCTGTCCAACAGTATCCCTGACTCCTGTGACCATCTCAGCTGCTGTAGGATGTGAGGGGGATCTATCTCGGTTACTCTCCTGTCTCTCTCTGTCTTCACCTCTTTGCCAGCTGAGCGAGCCCTGGACACCATGAACTTCGAAGTGATCAAAGGCCGCCCCATCCGCATCATGTGGTCCCAGCGGGATCCCGGGCTCAGAAAGTCGGGGGTTGGAAACATCTTCATCAAGAACCTGGATGACTCCATTGATAACAAAGCCCTGTACGACACCTTCTCTGCCTTCGGAAACATCCTGTCGTGCAAGGTACGTGGGCCCTGCAGGGCAGAGCTGGCTGCGGAGCTGCCCCATGTTCTCAGCAGCGTGCTCCCACCGGCTGAAACTCACTCTCTTTTTTCACTTCCTACAAGTTTTCCTCTAAAGTCTCACTGGCTTTGAAGCCAGAATGTCCTGCTGCGTTTCCCCTGGGAACAGGGGCTTTCCCCTCTGCCTCCCAGTCTTTGCAATGAGATGTGTGTTGTCCTGCCTGAGCTCAGCTCAGCATTGGCACTTGGGTCATCTTGGTGAGCCACAAGCTCTTGGGCATCATATAAAGCGCCAAGTGTCTGGTCCTTGGCTCAGCCGGCTCTCTGCCAGCACCCAAACACACCTCAGCTGCTGCGGGAATGGGTTGTCAGGGAGAGAAAATATCCCTGGAAAACAAGGGTGGGTTTTCCTGCAACTTGCTTATGTGCAGGTGTGGAGAAAACCAGTGTCTCTCTGGTTTGGATGTCGTTGTGTCCCTCTCCCCCCGCCCCCGGCATTTGTAGGTGGTTTGTGATGAGAACGGATCCCGTGGCTATGGCTTTGTTCACTTTGAGACTCATGAGGCAGCGGTTCGGGCCATTGAGACCATGAATGGGATGTTGCTCAACGACCGGAAGGTGTAAGTGGCGGAGAGGAGAGCGTCTCCTCAACTCTGCTCCTTCCTCACCCTGGTGCACGCTCGGGAGCAAGTGCCTGCCCTGCTGGGGCTCCCACCTCCTGCTGCTCTCTTTTTCCTCTCTTCCCACCCGTTCTCACTGGGCATGGTGGTTCCGCTGCTCTCCGGGGCAGTGACTCACTTGTGGTCAATGCTGGTGGAAGAGCGATAATGGTTTGGAGTGGTTCCTAGCACTGGGGAAGGAGTCCAACCCTGGGCTGTGCTTTGTTGCTGATGTGGTGTAACGAGTGCCCACAAAACAGGGCTGGTCCTCGATCTTGGCTGTCATCATCAGACAAACCGGGCAGGAAGAGGTTTTGTTCTTCAGCGCTCTGCTTGCATTGCATCACCTTATTCTCCACATCCCGTTCTCCATAGAGACAAGTGGCTGCCTGAGGGCTTTGGGGTACCTCGGAGGAAGAGAGGTGGCACTTGGTGGCATCCCTTGGGGGTCTTCTGGGATCTCTTGAGATGACACCCCTACTTTCCCTCTGTGTTACCATCTCCCTTTTTCAGTAGTGCCAAGTGGGGTCTGTGTAGAAGAACTTTTGGTGAGACCTCAAGGAGAGATTGAGACTAGATATCAGAAAGAAATTCTTTGCTGTGAGGGTGGTGAGACCTTGGCCCAGGTTGCCCAGAGAAGCTGTTTCTCCCCCATCGCTGGAGATGTTCAAGGCCAGGTTGGACAGGGCTTTGAGGAACCTGGTCTGGTGGGAGGTGTCCCTGCCCAGGTCAGGGTGGGCTGGAATTCGATGATCTTTAAGGTACCAAACCATTCTATGATCACCAAGTTGCTGTCGAGTTAAATTCACACGTGGTGAGTTTACAAGTGAGCAAAGCACGGCCTGAGGTCACGGGGTCTCTCTCAAGCCTGTACTGAGGTGTACTCGTGTCCGTTGTCCCTCTGCAGAGGACGTAAAGTGTTCTGTGTCCCTTTTCTCCCTTCCTGCAGGTTTGTTGGCCATTTCAAATCCCGCAAAGAGCGTGAGGCAGAGTTAGGGGCTCGGGCGATGGAGTTCACTAACGTCTACATCAAAAACTTTGGGGATGACATGGATGATGATAGACTGCGGGAAATATTCTCCAAGTTTGGTGAGTTGAAGCAAAATATCTTCGTGTCAGATAAATTGGAGAAACTGCACAGAAAGCTGGGGAGAGTGCCTGGTGGAAATACTGAGCCCCTTCTTTCAATGGGATCTGAGTTGCTTAAATACCACATCGCCAAAGGACCACAGGGGCTTAAATTGTCAGGACATCACATTCACTTTCCTGTAATGATGGAGGGTAACTTGTATGAGGTCGTTTCCTGGGGAGGAAAAAAAAAGGAATCTTTCTACTTTCTTGTGGAGCAAAAGGGGAGTCTTGTTAGTTTTGGTTTTGTGGGTTTTTTTGTGTTTTTTGTTTGTTTGTTTTGTTTTTTTTAAACTGTCTGGAAACCAGCACATCTGGTTAAGCGAGCCCCGGGAATAAGAGAGGCTGAGTCTGGTATTAAAGCACAAGTGGTTTTTCTAATTCAGTCTGTTACTGGAGGATGCCTTTTGCCACAGAATGTAGTGCTGTGCCAACCCATTGACCATAGTATCTGTGCTTGGCCAGCATTTGCTCGAGTAACTTGTGAATGCCCTTCATACAAACCCAGTATGTGTGTTCCTGTATAAAGGAGGTGAGAACTCCCGGCCAAAGGAGCTCACTGTGCTGGCTGGAGAAACCAAAAAGCCAGTGGTGAGGACAGTGGCACCCAGGGTGGGGGGATGGCACTCGCTGACACGGGCAGCCTCCTGGCCCTGCCTCCTGCTGGGGGTCCTGCTCTCTGCCCCCCTCTTTGGCCCTTCTGTGCTGTCGTGGCTGCCTGCTCTCCTCGGTAGACTGGCTTCTCATCGTGGCTCCCGAGCACAGTGCTGCGTGCCATGGCACCCCCTCGGTGGGCACCCTTCTTCAGAGGGATTCTCTCCTTTCCTCTTGCAGGGAAGACGCTCAGTGTCAAAGTCATGATGGACAACACTGGCCGCTCAAAGGGCTTTGGGTTTGTCAACTTTGAGAAGCATGAAGAAGCTCAGAAGGCAAGAAGCTCCTCACTGCCTGTCTGCTGTCTCAGCCCCAGCCCCAAGCTTCTGGCCTCCTGATGTTCCCACCTCCCCTCGAGGGGGACCTCACTGGCTGCCATGGTGCCTGGATGGGCAGGACCTGGCCAAGGGGAGCAGAGCTGCTGCCCTGTCCTCACCTGGGGAGGGTCTCTGCTCTCAGTGGGGCTGGGCTGGGGTGGTGGGGAAAGAGTAGAGACACGGCTGCTGGCTTCCCCCAGCACCCCCAGCCCTTCCTTCTGCTGGCAGGCGGTGGCTGACATGAACGGGAAGGAGATCAACGGGCGGATGGTGTACGTGGGCCGAGCCCAGAAGCGGCTGGAGCGCCAGAGCGAGCTGAAGCGGAAATTTGAGCAGATCAAGCAGGAACGAGTGAGCAGGTACCAGGTAAGGGGAGAGCGGGATGCTCCATCCTGCAGGTCCACACTGGGGACATGCCCCCAAGGAGATCCAGGAGTGTCCTCAGCCTAGGGACAGCGCAGGGCTCTGCAAGAGCAGATCATTGTGCTGGGTCCCTTCTACAATTAAGAAAGGCCCACAGGGGTTCAGTCTGGTAATGTCCTGGGAAGCAGCATCAGGAAAGATGAGACAGACCTAAATCCAGGATGACGTTGGCACATCAAAAAACGGGTCTGCTCTTTTCCAGAAGTTAAAATATTAGTTTGGAAATAAGGTGACTTCCTTAGTCTTGGAGCAGCTTCGTAGTGATGCTCGGGGTGCCCTCTTCACTCCAGGTGTCTCACCTACAAGTGGAGCACACAGAGTCCTGGCTCGTCTCCACACCACTGTGGTCCCTCAGCAGCTCTGGAGGGGATGTATTTGTGGGATGTCCCAACCTCTAGCCAAGCTGCTGGTGAAACACACTTCCAGCTTGAAAAGCTGCTGTAAACTTTGGGAGCCTGGGGGCCAAGCTGGTTTTTTGGGTTTGTTTGTTTTTTATTTTCTGTTTGCAGGGTGTCAACCTATATGTGAAGAACTTGGATGATGGGATAGACGATGAGAAGCTGAGGAAGGAGTTTTCTCCCTACGGCACCATCACGAGCGCCAAGGTGAGGGACTGGGGCTCCCGGGGTCAGCCCTTTGGAAACGGATCAGGATTGCCATCCTGTCCAGTTATGGTTCCCTGCTGATGGCTTTGTATTTCAAGCCGAGTCTGAAGGACATGCCACTTGTCCCCCACACTGTCCTGAGGAGCTTAATGATTCAGCAAATGTAGCCCCTTATCCCAGCCCCGGGGAGGTGCAGGGTATGGAACCTTAAAGCCACTTCATTCTGAATCTTGCACAGCCGCTCTGTGGTTCAGGACCGATGTGACACTGATACAAATGGAAGTGACCCAAAAGCCACCTCTCTCTGGGGACAGTGGTGTCTGTCTGGCTGACAAGCTGGTGTTTTGCCTTTTGGAAAAAACATGAGAAGTGTCCATCCTGCCACCAGGACTGGTGTCAAGCTTCTCTTGCAGCCCATGAGTGCGGAGGGATGGTCTGGCTTTAAGGTTGGATTCCTGTAACCTGCCAGATGCTGCCTGGCCCTTGAGCAGGGCACAGTGTCCCACTTGTTGCCAGCCCTTGCTGGCTCCTGTGGCATTAAGTGGCAGAGCATTGCTGGCCTGTGTGCTCTGTGGGGCTGGGGCACAGACCCCTGGAAGATCACAGGTCTTGGGCTTGCCCAGACGCTGCCATCTTCATTTCCCAAACCTACTGGTTTTGTGCAAGCAAATCCTCCCCTTCCCTGGAGAAACCTCTCCATGGTGCCCCACGGGCACAACCCCATCTGTCCCACCTCGGGTGTGGGGGCTGCAGTGGGGTGCCTGTGGGTCCCACACACCTCCCCTGCTGTGCTGTGCTTTGTGGGTGCTGCGGCGATCTGTGGACTTAGCTGTCTTGTTCTAATCCAATTTTAGGTGATGACAGAGGGTGGCCACAGCAAAGGGTTTGGGTTTGTATGTTTTTCCTCCCCAGAAGAGGCTACCAAGGCCGTGACAGAAATGAACGGGTGGATCGTCAGCACCAAGCCTCTCTACGTTGCGCTCGCTCAAAGGAAAGAGGAGCGGAAAGCAATCCTCACCAACCAGTACATGCAGAGATTAGCCACCATGAGGGCCCTGCCTGGCCCTCTCCTGGGCTCCTTCCAGCCTCCCCCAGGGTTCTTCCTACCCCCCATCCCCCAGGTGAGTCCCCATTCCCGAATGGCAGCCTCTGATGGGGACCTCAGTTTGCCCTGGGTTGGAGGAAGGGGCAGAGGACCTCATTTATCTCCAGCTTGTGGAGACCTGGGCATGCATTGGTGTGGGACCAGTGCCAGGCTTCTGTGTAAGTGGCAGGGCTTGCCAAAACTGGTGGGGTGCATGTGCTCCAGGTAATGGGCTGGGGGCTTAACAGCCATCAGCTTCTCCTCAGATAAAGGAACCAAGGAAGAGTTTGGTGGGAGGATGTGAGCATGGAGGAGAAGCTCTCTGGTGAAAGGATGAGGGGGGGAAAGTGTTACAGAGGTGAGAAAGCTGGTGGGGAGGAGGTTAGTGGAGCTGCTGGAGGACACGTAGGCAGCAGGACTGTGGGGTGGTCTTTAAAGCCCTCTGGTACGCTGCAGAGGTGGTTTGGGCTGGCCTGAGTCTGAGATGCTCTGTGTTAGATCTGTCTCAGCTCGGCTTCCAATCACTTTGGATAATGTGTTCTCCTTTCCCAGCCACAAACCAGAGCTCCCTTCTACAGCCCCAGCCCAGTTGTCCCAGTCCGTCCTGCCACTCGCTGGAGCACGCAGCCCTCCCGGCCCCCCTGTGAGTCCTCCTGCCTCTCCCCAGGGGTTCTTGGTGCAAGCTGGACTTGGTGAAAGAATGAGGGTCTCTAAAAGCAGCATGAAGTGTGTAACCTCGGTGGGGCCGTCACCTGGAGAAGCGTATGGGAGTTTGGTGCAGGGGTCACGGTGATGGGCACTGGGTGATGAGCCATTGGGGTTGACCCCAGAGGTGAGGTGCTCCTGAGCTTTCCCCGGCCGTGGCCAATTCCCCCACCACATCTCCTTCCGCAGTTCTGCTACCAAGAAGCTTTATTCATTGTGCTCTATCTCATCTCCACAGCAGGGTATCCTGCCTCTACCCCCATCCTGAGGGCTGCTACACCACCCCGACGCTTGCTGTCCAACATCAGCACCATGAGACAGGCCTCCACCCAGGTGCCCCGCGTGGCCCCCCAGGCCCAGAGAGTGGGTGAGTAGGGGAAGGACCCAGCTGTGACATGGCCACGGTGGCCGGGTGTTGGCAAGGGTGCTTGCTGCATGCTTGGGTCCACCTCCGAAGATGGATCAGTTTGTGGAATTGCTTGTGGAGGAGTCTGGATGGCACCCTGGGGTGTGATGGGACTGGAGCAGTGCCTGTAGTAAACAAGTGTGTAACTTTTGGGGAAGGCTGTGGTCTGTCAGATAGTGGGACAGGACTCTGATATGCAGGTTGGTCTTGTTGGCTACTGCTCCTTGAATACATTCATTAAAGATGATGATGCTGCAGATGCAGCACCCTAGGCTCAGACCAAGGTGGAGATTGGGGAAAAGGTCTCTTGGGCAGAAGCAGAGGTTCTTACAAGTTCTGGCAGAACCACTGCCAAGGCCAAGCCTCTAGTAAAACACACTCATGTTAGAGGTGTTTGGAGTACAAGAACCAGACCTTGCTGGTGTCCCTAGTGCCTGGCTGTCCCTCTGTCCCTCTGCTTTCCCAGTGCAACAAAGCCATGCTCTTGCAGGGCGGGGGTGGTGGTGACTGAGCTGCTGTCCTGCATGTGGTACTTAAAGAATTCCCCGTCCTGAGAGTGCTTCAACCCTGTCTGTCCCACCACCCCTCTGCCTTTCGTGTGAGGGATTGAGAGGAGGATGCTTGCCAGGGTTTGCAGTGTAGCCCCCTCTGAGACTTCCGTGGATGGACTTTGAGGAGCAGCAGAAGTAGTCCATGGTGGAAGTTGCCCACCTGGTGAGTGTATGAAGTTCTGAGGCCCTCCAAATGTTGGGATTGTCTGGTGGAGCAGTGTCTATCTATGGTCATCGTGGCTTCATGTGATTTAGCCCCAGGTAGTCTTTGGTGTTGAGTCTCTTATTGCCGAAATGACCAGGGAGACTGTTTTTGGTTTGTCCCCTCTACTCTTGCCCTTGACCTCTCCTTCCTCTACCCTTACCTCCCTGCAGTAGAGGGGCCAGGGTGAGCCAGGGGCACTCGCAGTGCCCTGCCTGTCCTGGGGAAGCAGCCTTTGGCCTGGGGGTTGCTTTGAGCCCATGAAGGAATTTTTCAGGTTCTCTGGTTGATCGTGCTGCCCTGTCTGGCATCAGCCTCCCCAGCACAGGTCTGTGTTTAAGGGGCTCCTCCTTTAAAAATGTTCCTTTTCCCGTTGCAGCCAACATCGGGACGCAGACGGTCAGTGCCCGGGTGCCCTCCTCGCCCACCTTGCCACGGGGTGCCCCACAGTACAAGTACTCCTCAGCCATCAGGAACATCCAGCCCATGGGGCACATGCTGCCGGTGGTGGCTCCACAGGTGAACAGCACTGGTTGGGCTTCGCTGTGGCCACTGCACTGAGCAGTAATCCTGGTCCTGCTCTGGGCTGGTGAGGCTGATGGTCCCAGTCAGGCCCGTGGCTCTTTGACTGGGGCTACTGGGACCTTTCCCAGGAGCTGCTGGGGGTCCAGTAGCTACGCAGCTGCAATGCCTGTCTCCAGCTTTCCTAGAAGCCAGCATTTGGTTACAAGCAGGCACCGCTGGGGTCTGCATCAGCATCTCAGGAGGGTGCGATGCCCCACTAGGTTTGGGGACCAGCACCGTTCCTGCAAGCCAGGCAGCTCCTACGTTGCTTCCAGCATTTCTGATTGCCGCTCTTCTCTGCGGTTGCTGTTTTTTTCCTCCAGGTGGGAGAATCTGTTGTGCACATCCAGGGCCAGGAGCCGCTGACGGCATCCGTGCTCGCAGCAGCCCCTCCTCAGGAGCAGAAGCAAATGATAGGTGGGTGTTGGGGCTGCTCTGCTCTTGCAGGCACGGTCGTGGGGCTCTGTGCATACCAGGACACACAGGTTTTGTGGGCACCAGGGAAAAGTTACTTGCTGGGAGAAGCCACTGTGGGATCGCTCTGACATTATGTTGCTTTAACAAAAAATAGTCTGGGGTGCATTGGAAGGGTGTGGAAGCAGCAGAACCAGTCCCTGTCTGTTAGCGCCTGGCAGTGAGTCTGGCGAAGCTCTGTAGGAGGGGCAGCTCCATCCTACCAGGGCACTGGTGATTCTCCTGAACTCTGAGCCATCCCACATCACTGCTCTCAGGCACTTGGTGGCTGTAGGGGTTCGGGTCAGCTCAAGAAGGGCTGGGAGCAGAGCAATCTGGGGAGGCACGTGTCCCAAGGCACCTTGGCTAAACTGTGGTGGGGAATCTGGCAGTGAAATAATTTGCGTGCTGGAGAATGGAATGGCAGGAGGAGGGCGATTAACATTGTCCCTGGCCAGTCAAAGGTGGCTTTCCTTCTCCATGTTGCTTTCCTTGTGTGGCTTTCCTTCCTGATTAGCACACCCCGTAGGCAGGGCAAATTCTCCCAGTTATGTGGCACTGGTAACATCTTGCCTGCAAATGCTATTGCTGTGGCGTACCAGAGTAGGTTTCCTTGTGAGCAGTGGTTTATCCACCACCACCTCTGTGTCCCTCCTTAATTGAAAGGACAGAGCTGGGAGGGCAGCAGGGCTTGTGCTGGGTTTGAAAATGTGGGAAGTCCTGCACAGTTCTGATGCCCTCCTTGGGGTTTGGACCAGGTGAGCGTCTCTACCCTCTGATCCACGCACTGCATCCCTCGCTGGCCGGCAAGATCACTGGGATGCTGCTGGAGATAGACAACTCCGAGCTGCTGCTGCTCCTGGAGTCCCCTGACTCCCTGCGCTCCAAGGTAGGAGGAACTTGGTGACCAAAGAAATCGCATCCCAAAGGGCTAATGATCTGCTGCTGCAAGGGAAGGTGACCATGACCCAGAAGATGGGCCAAGGACCTTGGTAGCCACGGGAAGAGCAAGCAGCTGCTTTTTTTTTTAAGTGGGAAAAAAAACGTGCAGAAAGGGCCCTGGGTTGATGGCACTGCACCCAGTGCCTGAAGGCCTTTCCACTTGCAGCAGAAGGAGAAGACCAGAGCGGCTCCCTGACAGCAGGGGCCAAGCTCCAAGGGTGGTGTGGAGGTAGCTGGGAGGTGAGGGAGGGAAAAGCAGGGTGGGTGTCACTCCCTAGAAGGAGATAGGGAGATTTTTTTTTTTTTCTGAAAACAGAAGCCAGATAAACGCTGTCTCTCTACAGTGTTTCTTCAGTTTCTTCCCTAATCCTAGGGAATACTTAGCTTTGGTTTCCATCAAAATGGTTGCAGTGAGTTGGTTACATCTCTTTGTCGCTGCTTGGGGGTAGGATTCACTTTCACCCTTTCCCTGATACTTTCTTGGAGGAGCCTGGGCTCTGCTGGGTGATGTCAGGCAGCTTCACCTGTGGAGGATTCCGATTTCTCTCTGGCAAGCTCTGACCGCTATAAAAAAGGAGACGTGCCCCAGCATTTCCTTAGGGAAGAGACTGCAGAGATCTTTGGGCTGACCAGCCTCCTGCAGAAGCAGCAGATCTGGATTTCATAGTTATGAAGTCCCTTGCCTCTGGGAAGAGGGTCTGTGTGGAGATGGAGGTGGATCTCGCGTTTCTTGCGCAGCCCTCTCCCACATCTCAGGAACTCCCTTTCTCCCCCTCCTCGTGCTCTCTGCCGGCAGATGGAGGAGGCGGTTGCTGTTCTCCAGGCACACCAGGCTACCGAGGCCTCGCACAAGAGCGGTGCCGCCGCCTTCCTGCAGTGACCGTGGGTAGGTGCGGGTGTCGGGGGGCGTGCTGGGGGCTCGGGGCTTTGGACTCAAACTGGGGGTTGGGTTTCCTGTTCAGACCAAGTCTGGCTTGATGAGCAATGGAAGTATCTTTGACTGTAATATTCCACTTCTTAAATCTCTCGCCCTCCGTTTCCCAGATTTAACTGTACTGCAGAGATGTAGTTCTGGGTGGGTTTTCTTTTTTTGTGGTTTTTTTTGTTTTTTTTTCCCTGTGTTCGCAAGGGCAATGACTGTGCAACCAGAATGAAGGCAGGGAAGGACGTTGCTTTTCTGTAGGTCTAGTGAGGACTGGCACCATCTTTCCTGGGATCTCCCAGTGGGGTTGGTTTTTGCGTTTGGTTTTGTTTTGTTTTGGTTTGGTTTTTGAACTGTGTCAGTAGATGCCCTATAAAATGTGGGTGCTCCTGTGTGAGCTGGACCAGGAGAGCCAGCCCTGCTGCTGGTGGGGAAGGGGGACAGACCCAGTAACAAGCAATTCAGACTTTCACGGAACCCTTTGAAGATAACGTTTTCTTCACTTGAGATCACAAGGAAACTGTGTTAATCCAAGTTCAGATGAATTCTTGTCTGGATGAAGTTGTTCCTTTAGCAGCTGAAAATCCCATATGTTGTGTGGTTGGTTTTTTTTTGTGGTTCGTTTGTTTGTTTGTTTGGTTTTTGGGTTTTTTTTTTGTTTTTTTTTTTTGTAGACCTCAGGACTGAGAGTGAGCCCTGTGCGTGTTGCCTTTGAAGAACGGCTCCAGGAACCTCACCGAGCTTCTGGAATAGTGACCATACAGTGACCCTGGTTTGTCCTCAATGCCCCATCCTGGTTTTTTGTGTGTGTATTGTAAACCGTGCAGAACTGCTTCCTCCTGTACCTGTAAAAAAAAAAAAAAAAAAAAAAAAAAAAAACCAACAAAATATCCCCCACAAACTCTATGTTAATTCTGTCCTTGCTACTGGAAGGATCTTGTGAAATGTAGTGTGGAACCCAGCCTGGTTCAGTTGCCCAGGAAATGACAAGTGCTGATGATTCATCACTTTTAGTGAGTTTATTGGGTTCTGTAGTTTTATGTGTTCCTGTAGCTCACACTAATAAACTGATGCTTCCACCCCCAAAAGCATGGGTTAGTTCCCTTTGCAGAAGGACAGCAAATACTTTTCCTCTGTTTCATGCAGGTGGAGGGATGGACTCAGGTCAGGCTGCTGTAATTAATGCTTGCGGTGCTGGTGGGGCAGCAGCCCTGAGACCTGACAGGAAGAGGCATATAGGATTAAATCAACAAATTGCCACCCCATTAGGCTCTCCTGATCCTGTCTGACTCTCTAGAGGGATGGCTTTAAGCAAATCTCACACTATCTACTTGGATTTTATCCTTTCCAGCTATCAATTTTTAAATTCCTTTAAAAAAGTCATCATCTTCCTGTGGTTCTGCTTTTGTAAAGGACCATGTATGCCTACAGGAGCACTGTCACGGAGTGTTTTCTGCTGGTCACCACGCTGCGTGTCTGTGGTGTGGAAGATGCAGCTTTTGAGGGATGGGGCAGCTATAAATCAAAAGCTGCTTTTCCAATGTGTGCTCCTGACCAGGGGTTTCAAGGAGTCACTGATGGGTCTGAAAAACATTCATAATCTGGTGTGTCCCACTGGGGTGCTCCCTGCTCACGGGAGCAGCTGGGACCCGTTCTTACTGTGTTCTGCTCTCT
The DNA here is from genome assembly GCA_013400375.1 of Thinocorus orbignyianus. Lineage (NCBI taxonomy): Eukaryota > Metazoa > Chordata > Aves > Ciconiiformes > Thinocoridae > Thinocorus > Thinocorus orbignyianus. The sequence goes on from VXBW01003422.1 coordinate 739,782, forward strand.
GGGCCTCTCCCAGAGCACGTTGCTATCGTCATCCTGGCCTTGGTGTTCTGCTCTTCCTATTTAGGAAAGGAATTTCAGTCCCTAGAGGTTCCTTGGGACTCGGGACTGGCAATGTATTGGCCTTACTGGACTGCTTCCCTGGGCTGGCAGGAGCACACCTCCATCGGCACCACCTGCCTTCTCCCTGTCCAACTCCTCCGCTGCTGCTGTGGCTCCTCTGTCCTTCCTGCTGTATCACACTCGCTGCAGCTCACTGCTGAGTCACCCCTCCTACCTCTTGTTTGCCTGCCAGCATTTTAATGGAATTGCTTACACACTTGCTCCTGTGTGGTGTCTGTTCTGCTCTGCTGGGGCTCTTCCCTGGAGCTCTTTATAATTCCTTTTTTTTCTTTCTTTCCAGTTCTCCTTCTGATCACCTTAAATATTTCTTTTCCTCATAGTGGATACCTCAGCTGTGCACTGCTTAGATATTGCCTTCTCTGTGAGACACTTCTAAAAGACTTTAATCCACTTAACAAATTAAATGAAGTGCCTGTATACTTTTCTCCCTAAGTGTAACTAGCTGGAAGCTTTTATGCTTTGTTTCTAGAGGAGCGACGTATATTTGCATGAGTGTAATGCATATAAGGAGCTGGAGTAGAACTGTAGAGGTACGCTTTCATTCAGCTGTTGGCCACCTTATCTGCAACCTTTATTCAGCTTGCAAGTTCAAGGCAATTTGACTTGCAAGACAAGCAAGTTCAGCTGTGTCTGTGGCACCACCTGCAACGCCACATGTCTTGGCTTGAGAAGACAGTGGTAAAGCTACAGGGAATTCAGAGTAGGGGCCAAGGAATGCAGGGACATCAGCAAAGCCCACGGAAGGACATGAATGAAGGCCAAGGTCTTTAAAAATCCTTATCAGAAAAGGTGAAGTTGTAGCTGGATCCCCGCGTACACTGGAGGATACTGGAAAGCTTTCAGAGCAGCTCCCTGGCTGAACTCCTTGGGCAACCTGAGGCTTTAGGGAACTGAGGCAGGAGCATCAGTGCAAATGTGAGAGTCTCTGGGCTGAAATAGTTGCTGTGGGAGCTGAGATGACCCTTGGCTTAGGTTAGTGTCTTACTACTGTGCTTGATCTTTGTATACCCAGTGCTATTGCTGGGGAAAGTCTCTGAGATAACGTACAAAGCTGTGCTGCTGTTACCGAGAGGGGAAGGAGACAAGGAGAGCTGCTGCTTAGAGGTGTTGTAATGAGCTGTGGTTGAATGGGGCAGGAATCTGCCACTCCAGGTAACAGCAGGGCTCTTCAAAGGATAGCTCTTAACTCAGTGAAGGCAGTCTCCCTCCTGCATCCTGTGACCTTCCTCTGCTGTACCGTGCTTCCTCACCCTTAAATCCCTTGTACCCGCTCGCCGAGAGCTGGGGCAGCGCTGCCCAGGGAATCAATGGAGCTGCAGTCCCACAAATGGGAGTGGAGTCCGTGCAGCAATTTGTGCCCCTCAGGGATGAGTTGTTTCAAGTCCTGGCCCATTACCACTGGCAGACTACAGCCCTGGGACCTACAAAAAGCTACCTACTGTCAGGCTAAGGCAGTAAGTCTTTGTCTTTAATGGCGTTAAAGGCATTGCTTTCTAAATTCTGTTCAGTGGGGTCCCTACCTGAAATACTACCTGCTCGGAGAAGTCTGGGAAACAGAGATACCTGAATCCTGGCTTATGGACCAGCTTCTGTCTCCTGGCCTGTACAGAGGTCTAAGGATGTCCAACGTCTTGATTTTACTAGTTAAAGCACTCTACCCATCTGCGGTGTGCCAGGCTTCTAAAGCAAGGCATCGTACAGCAGCGCTTGAAGCCCTCTGACGAAAAGGGGAGGTAGCATGAAGTGAAGCAGTTGAAGTGTTCCAATTCCTCTGTATACCATCCATCACAGAAAAAACACAGCTCTAAAGTGAAAATAAACATGGCTTTAATGAGAACTGGTTTTAACAGTTCACAGAGTAACTCCAAACGTCTTTACCTATCGTTTTAAGTCAGTGCCACCACTACCAGATAAGGAGAAGATAAAAAACTAGAAACATGCATTGAAGTAATAAGCCAGACCTCAACTGGGATGTTACTGCCTGTCTTCCACCCTGTAACACCCATAGCAACTGTTCCAAAAGGCACGGAGAAGCTGAAGTGGTTTTTTTTAAAAAGAAAGACAACACCACAAAAAAACACAACAAAAAAACAACTGTAAAATTCCCAAGCACCCAGAATCTCAAAGTAGTGCACAGTGTGCCACGGCAGGCTCAACTTGCTGCTGTTTTCTTAAATGTGCAGAATAATAAAAAATAAAAGAAAGCTGCTACTGCAAACATCTGCCCAGACACACAAAGCAGCAGAAACTCAGCTGAGGGCCAGCAGGCGTCAAGGGGGAGAGGGAACAAGCCTGGCCATGTGCAATAACTGTGTCTCTGTTACAAGGACAGTACGTGGTGCTGGGGCAGCTGCAGCAGCTCCTGCAGCAACTTTACTTAAGTGATAGCAGCACAAATGCAGCAAACCTGTCACCTGAATAAGGACTAAAAAATCTCCCGCTTCTAGCTCTTCAGAAAGAGAACAGCCACTTCACATGCATCTTAGCCACCATGGGAAGAGTCCCTGAGGCCAAGAGTTATAGGCAACTTGACTTCAGCCAGGGAAGTTAACTGAGATGCCTCTCGAGGAGAGGCGTTAAATCTTTGAATCATCTTAGAGCCAGACAATAGAGCTGGATATAGACTGCATGTCTTAACATTGACTGTGCTGGCACAGAGCCTGTTACATCTCAGTGGAAGATACATCTCAACACTGATTCTGCATTAAGACTGGTCCCTGTAACAACATCAGAAGGGGAAAAGCTTTCTTCTGCAGTGAAAAACAAAGCTTTCCTTGTTGCTTGGTTACTCTAGGCTCTATTCAGTTCTTGCAGTAATCTCAGTGCAGCCGTGTTCTTTGGTTCGGTTTTCAACAAGCTCTTGATATCAGCAATACTTGATTTGTAATCCTAGAAGGAGAACATTTTTTATGTGTTAGTATACTGAAAATGCAGTCCTCGGGTCTTGCTGCAGAACTACCACCCCACAACACGACTGAGCCTGCGACTCCCTCAGCAGAACCGCTGAAGCACTGCTATCAGTCTGAAACGTGCTTAAACTAAGGCTGAGACCATTTCATTACTCAAGTGGGTTCTGAGTCCAGCACCAATGCATCGAGTCTTCCGATCCTGACTGAGAATATCTCACCAGACGTAAAAAGATCAAGCTCAATGCAACGTATTGGTGCTGCCAGCATCTCCAGAAACACGACCTGAGAAAACTCACAAGATCCAACCAGCAAACAGTGATGTGAAAGAAAACCTCCCCAGTTCCCACAGGTCTCTGGTGACAGATGCTGTCCAGCTGTCCAGCACAGAAGTGAGTTCTAAAGGGCATCTCTGCCCTGATCACGCATGAACTTAGGCTTCTCATCCCAGCCTTAAACTGTTCAAAAATGCCTGACTCACCTTCAGTTCTTTAAGTGCTTGAGCACGTCTGTAGAGCGCCTTAATGTTTTTAGGATCTAACCTCAGAGCTTCTGTGCAGTCCTGCACTGCTTCCTTGTATTGCTTCAGGGTCAGGTAACACAGAGCTCTGCAACAAATACCTGGTTAGAGACCCTCCTCTAAAAGCAGCATCTGCTGCTCCAGCAGATCTCAGCCAACCCCTGTGCTGGACTCCAAACACAGTCTTTATCCTCATATGGAATAACCTTATTTCTTGAGCTCACGTTTGTTTCAGTTACCAGAAGGGGGAAAAAGCAGTTTTTCAGACTGAAAAAAGGGAGGATTTTTAGAGTAACCTGCAAGGATGCAGGTTCCTAGCTGTTCCAGAACATGGTCTGCAGTTTGTGGTTGGGGGGGCAGCAGACTGCTCAAAATACCCCAGTCCCGGCAGACAAGCAGTAAAGGGGGCAAAACTCTGAGTAGCCCTAAGCTGAGTGTCTTCAAGAGCTTTTGCAGTACTTGATCAAAGAACGTTATACAAACTACGGGGAAGACTGCACTTGGGGCAAAGGTGTGGGTGTTCTTGTTTATTCATTTGTTTGGGAGCAAACATCAGACAGCTCTGCCAGAAGCACCACGGTAGAAAGGGCCAAGAAGGACTTGGAGTAGTACCTGCTGCCGAGTAGTACCTGTTGGTGTAAGTTGCACACTCCTGGTTGAGCTGTAAACTCTCACTGTACTTCTCCACTGCTTTTTTATGGTTTCCTTTCTTTACAAGTTCATTTCCTTCTTCCTTCAGAGTTCGAGCTCTCTCTGTGCCAGCAGCAATCTGGTCTGGAAACAGCATGAAAGAACACAGAATGCTATAAAACTGACAAGATCAGCACAGCCTCAGACAGCAAATATCCCCATACCAAAGGCGAGACACAAAGACATCAAAGGAGCCAGAATCAACCAAAAAGACTGTGGAAGAACCAGGCCTGGGTTCTGGCCTCAGCCCTAGCTGCAGACACGCCAGGCAGGTGGGGCAGCTGCCTTCTTCATCACCCTTCTGAGCTACTGGGCTCCGTGCCCAGTCCCAGCTCGCTCTCACCTTGTTGTCCCCGTGGAGCAGTCACAGGAGGAGGGTTTTCCCTGGGGGCTGTAGCAGAAGGAACGCTCCACCTTGTCTGGGCAGAAACAGGAACCGTGGGGATTGGCGGGAGCTTCTGGCGCCAGTTTGCGCCATCGTTCTCCAGCAGGGCTTTAGTCATCCTGGAAGAGACAGCTAGCAGTCACCCCGTCTGCTGGCTGGACAGGCTACAGAGAGGCCAGTAGGGTCACTTTTGAACCTGGCTCAGGTACTGGGACAGCATCTCTCCATAAACTCCTTTACACGAGTCTAAACTGTGGTCCTTCTACAGATAGGACACTAATGAAAGAACCTTCTTTGTATCTGCAAGGCTGAAAACACCACAGGACAAGGGCTGGGGCTGTCAGTGCTTGAGGAAGCAAGAGATCACAGAATCTTCATGGCTGGAAAGGATCTCTGAGATCAAGTCCAACAACACACACACACACCCCCCTACAATCTCAGCCACTAGAGCATGCCCTGAAGTGCCACATCTACACGTTTCTAAACACCTCCAGGGATGGTGACTCCACCACCTCCCTGGGCAGGCCCTTCCAGAGCCTGACCACTGCCTCAGTCAAGTCATTCTTCCTAATATCTAATCTAAACCTCCCTGGCCCCAACTTCAGAC
>VXBW01003422.1:746848-797567 GCA_013400375.1 Thinocorus orbignyianus
CTCGCCGTACCTGCGGCCTCCAGCAGCTCCAGGGCGCGGGTGTAGAGCGCGGCGGCCGCCCCGTACTGCCCGCGGCGGAACTCCTCATTGCCGGCCCGACGCAGGGACCCGGGGGAGGCCGCCATAGCCGGGACCGGGGAGCACCGGGAGGGGCGGGGCCCGGGTAGACCACGCCGCCGGGGCCGGGGCCCGGGTAGACCACGCCCCCCACTCCGTGCGGGCGCTCCCCACCGGCTTCCGGCGGAAGTGGCGGCGCGGCGGGCTGTCATGGAGGAGTGAAGAGGGGACACATCCATCCCCCGGCCGCCGCCCCGCAGCGCCATGGAGACGGTACAGCTGCGGAACCCGCGCCGGTAAGCAGCGGGAGTGCGGGACGGTGTGTCCTGCGTGGGGATTGGGGGTGCTGCTGGCCGGTCCCTGGAAAGTGTGTGTTGCGGCCTTCCTCTGCCCCGTGCCTGAGGGGTGCCGGGCCCTGAGGGGTGCCGGTGCGGGCCCTGAGGGGTACCGGAACGGGCAGCCGGCCACGCTCAGCTCCTGCCCCGCCACCTCCCCTGGGCCCGGCCGGCACACGGCGCCCCGGGCGGGCAGCGGCTGGCATTGGTGGGGCGAATCGGGCAGCGCCGAGCTCGAGTGGTGGAAAAACGGCTTAAACTGAAGTACGGGAGCCTCTGGAGGAAGGGTGGGAGGCGCGTCCCGGCGGTGACAGAGCCGCCAGGAGCTGGTTCTTTCTTCTTGTCCCCCTTTGGGTGAGATCCGTGCGGGTTGGTGACCCTCACCCTGCTGGCACAGCCTGGACTCGGGCACGGCGGCGGGGGCCAGCCTGGCTCGGCCGGGGGTTGCGGGGCCACCGCCGAGCGGAGGCGTGAGCCACCGGCTCCGGGCGGCGGGGCGGAGCGGGGCGGCGAGGGTTTGAATGGAGCGGTGGGCGGCCGGAGCGCTATCGGGTGGCTGCAGCTGGAGCCTTTGGGCTGCCCAGAGGAAGCTGGTGGCTCCGGGCTTCAGGAACACGGGCTTTTTGTTGAACAGCACTCAGCAGCATATCTTCTATTTAAAAAAAAACAACAACAACAAAAAACAACAAACCCAACCCTATGTATCTATTCTATAATAAAAACGTTCTAGAATAATACTTTAAAATTCTGTAATAATATACAAAGGTGATTAAGGGATTAGAGCATCTCCCTTGTGAGGAAAGGCTGAGAGAGCTGGAACTCTTTAGCCTGGAGAAGGCTGAGGGGAGACCTTCTTCATGCTCACAGGTATCTGAAGGGTGGGTTGAAGGAGGATGAAGTCAGAATCTTTTCAGTGGTTCCCAGTGACAGGACAAGGGGCAATGGGCACAAACTGGAACAGAGGAAGCTCCATTCAAATATGAGGAAAAACTTCTTTGGAGGGAGAGTGGCAGAGCCCTGGCAGAGGCTGCCCAGGGAGGGTGTGGAGTCCCCTTCTCTGGAGACATTCAAGCCCCATCTGGATGCAGTCCTGAGGGATGTGCTCTGGGCAACCCTGCTTTAGCAGGGAGTTGTGCTGGGTGATTTCTAGAGGTCCCTTCCAACTCTGACTATTCTGTGATAATTGCTTATGCCTGGAAGGTTATGCCAATTAGATGTAACAACTTGGGTGAGATGGGGTTTGTGTTCCTGTTACCCCTCTTGGATAGACATACTGTGCAAAGGCAAAGGGTGTCTTTGGCAGCAGTGAGTGCCCTGGGCAGACTGGACACTGCAAAGTGATTGTATTCCTGGACTACAGCAAAAATGCAGGAGTTCCATGCAAGTGCAGTTCTTGTCTTTTTTTTTTTCCTGTTTGGGTGTGTGAAAAGCTGCTTTTTTAAAAATGTCTTTTATTTTAAATAGCAGTTAGGTCTGAACTTCAGCAAGAAGGATCTGCCTCTTGTGTTGCTACTTTTTAGGCTCCTTGGAAATGGCAGCTTGTGTGATCACTGATATATTTATTTTTTCTCCCTTTTCTCCTCTTCCCACACCTCCCCATTTCCACAAGCACAAGTGACATTCTGTTGTTTAGCACTTATCTTTGCAGGGAAGCTGGTGACTACTTTCAGTATTTCACCACTTCCTGAGTCTGCTTCTTTATGATGTTTCCTTTGCTTCAGGAAGCCATTGTGTGTACTCCACGCCTGAGCTGATTCTCCTCTAAGGCTTTCACGCATTTAGCTGGGGATTAATGAGTGGTTTCTCACTCTCTTTTTGAGGAAATTGGAGGGAAAAAATGACATATTTAGTATCAATATTAGCATGGCCGTGGCTGGAGCAGGGATCTTTAACAGCAGCAGTAAGAGCTTTCAGCAGTAATTTGCAGTTGTAGGCAATCACGCTCGTTTCATTTTAAGCACTGCTTGCTGTGAGACCAGTAAGTTCCGAAAACTCTGAGACTAACAAGTTGCTGTGTTTCAAAAACTTGCATGAGTGGTTTGGGGAATTTGGAGGTTTTTTTGTTTGGGTAGATTTTGGGTGTTTTGTTATTGCTTCATAATTTTTATTTTTCAGTTTCTGTGAAAATGGAAGAGCGTTTGTGTGGGGGCTGTTTGTGGCATTCTTTGTCTGACAGTAAAATGTTTGATTTTCAGAACTTTTGTTTTTTTAACGTAGTCTTTAGCTATTTCAGGAGGTTTCTGGATGAACTGCTCTCCAGTACGTTAGCAATGGTCTGGGACAAATGTTGCTTGATCTTGTTGCGTTGGGTACAGAATTTCCCTGAAAGCTGTACTGAGGACGAGCGGGGCAAAGCAAAGGATTGCAGTCCATAAACACATTACTGCCATGTGAAAAGGGATTGAACCAAGCAGTGTTAAGATCCTGGAAGAATCAAGTTATCAGTTTCTTTTTTCTTTTTTTTTATCTCCTTCACAGAATTATCCTAGTATCCTATTATCCTAGATCTGAACTTCCGATGTTAAAAATGTGCAGGCAAGATCAATATTGCCTCCTTCCTCCCAACAAATGCATTCCACACATGCTGTGAGGTGTCAGGGAAGATGATGTTCCCTTTTGCATGGCTTTAGTATTTATGCATTCGTTCAAGAGGTTGACCTTTAGTAGGTGTGTCCAAGAGCTGCAAGAGTCTGTGCTGCTGTGTTGGGATTTGACCACCAGCCTATAGAGAGATTTCCACCAAGAGGAATTGTAGTGCCTGTAGGAATTGTGTGCTGTAACTGATTGTGCCTGATCAAATTCCCTTCTCTGTCATTCCCACTTGTCTTCTGCTGTTGGATGCTAATAATATTTGGTCTCTTGGTCGGGTGAAATAAAGTTACTTCTTAATCAGTTTACTTTATGCTAAGCCTTGTGTACATTTAAATGGTGCTTCTTATTCTCTCTCAACAAAGCCCAAATTGCCACAAAACTAAATGTAGTAATTTCTCTATCCTTACCCATACAGGCAGCTGAAGAAGTTAGATGAAGACAGTTTAACCAAACAACCCGAAGAAGTATTTGATGTATTGGAGAAGCTTGGAGAAGGGTATGTGTTGTGTTCTAATGTGCCCAACATACATCTTCTGTAAGAAGAAATCGATGTAATGGGGATGTTTTCTGATTTGTTTTCACTTCTGCCATGATCCTGGTACTGCAAAGATAGGTACTGACAGAGTGACAGTGCTGGGTTAGGAGCAGAGGAAAGAATTCTTTTCCCCAGAGCAAGGTAGCTTAATCCAAGCAGTAGTTTACGGCTCAGCAGCAGGGAGTCAGTGCTGTTGAAAAATGCCAGCCTGGAGTTGATACGGCTCTGTGGGCACTCAAGAGGTTTTGTAGTTCATCCCTGGTACCTCTTGAGGAGGATCAGCGTGGTGGAAATGAGCTTCTGTTGCATCCTGCCACTTAGTAGGGCAGAGCAGCACGGGAGTGCTCAGTGACTGACATGTTTGCCTTCTTAAGCAGTTCATTTGAAAAAGCTGAGCTGCAAATTTGCCTGGCTGCTCTGAGTAAAGAAGCTGGGAATGAGACAGATAATATCTGACAAGAGTGGGCAAACCTCTCTGCCTGGAACTGTAGTTCTTCCTGGTGCTCCGCTGGGACTGTTGCTGGAAAAAGGGAGAATTGTGTTTAGGTCTGTGTAAAAGCCCTTCCAGAGCTCAGCGCGGTGTGGTGATGGTTGGCTTATTGCTGATTGTCTCAGTGTGCTGTGAGTTATTTATATTATTACAGTGTTTAGAAGCTAGCGGACTGATTATTTATATTCAAATACAAAATATTTTTAGCAGGATCATTAGTTTTTACCTGATCTCTGCACTTGCAAAAAGCAAACCCACAACATTTGGGTTTTTAAAATGTTCTTGTGTTCAGCGTTTGTGTGCTATTTTGTTTCCTAGTTCCTATGGCAGCGTGTTCAAAGCCATTCATAAAGAAACGGGTCAAGTTGTTGCAATTAAACAAGTTCCTGTGGAATCTGACCTGCAAGAGATTATAAAGGAGATCTCCATAATGCAGCAATGTGACAGGTAAGTGCAGAGCTGTGGGTGAGCAATGAACAGAATTGTCTGTGACCTGGCATTTAATCAAATAAAAGCCACCATGTTGCCTTAAATGTTTTTTAAAAGGCTGGACTTGTACCATCAAGTTACTTCATGTCAGCTGAATCATGTTAACTAACCGTTTGGGTCGTGTAAACCCAGGCAAAGGTAAGAGAATAAAAACTGAGCTTCCACCCAGAGAGCATTAAGCTGAGTCCAATAACCTTGCACTTGCTGCCGGCAGCGAGCCGAGCGTGTGAGCAGTGACCGCGGTTCCCCCCGCGCGCCGGTGCTGTAACTGATGGTGTGCTACAGCAGCAGCTCCCCCACCCAGAGAGGCAGGGAGTTCTAATCGAGTTTTGATATGGACATAGAAAACTGCTAGAAGAGGGATTTTTGTTTCCTTTTTAAGGGGCACGTGGATGAGAGCCACTGCTGCATGAGCGCTCTTGCATGTGCGTGATCTGCGTTCTGTCCTCTGCTTGGGTGGCAGAGTTGTCCCTCCCGGCCTGTTTCTGCCTGTGCAGGTTTTGGTGTGGTACAAGCTCTCTGCTGAGCTGGGCATCCCCAGAATAACTGGCTGGCAGCTCTGTGGCTGGGGGTTGGCTCTCTGGATGGCCATTGCATGTTCCTTGTGGGGAAACAAATGTTGTACTAACTTTGCTAATGTAGAGCTTGTGTGCAGAAGACCTCCTCTCCAAGTGTGTCCTGGGCTGAAAGTTCAAAATACACTAATTTATCTGGTATTAGGAATCTGGCGTTAAGAAACACTACTTTGGTGGACTTCAGGCATGGGAAAGCATTTAAAATAAATTACATTAACAATATAAAACTAAGATTCCAGTCACTTACTCTATTGCACTTCATTCTCGTTCTCTTTAAGTGGAGGTGACTGGCAGACAACAAAGCGTCACTTTAAAAGAATTTCTGAAAACTTCTTACTGTGTAACTTGGAAAGTGTTGTTATGTGTGTGTTTCTTAAAAGAAATTAAATATTAACATTGTAAGGCCTAAGATGGGAGTTTATAGTGATGAACAGCAGAGGGAGTTGATCACTGGAGCATCGCAGTTCCTGTGTTTAAGGTACCCCGGGTGGTGTGACTGACTTGCTGGTTTTAGTTTTCCATTAGAAAATATTCAGCAGAGAATAGATTAAACACACTCCTGTTCCTTTGCTCTGTTCCTGTAAAATTGGGAACGGTCTTTCTGTGAGTTTGCTGCTTTACCTTGCCAGAGGACAGGTGCTTATTCTGACCAATGTGCTTTCCAAGGTGGTTTGCTTTTTGGGTAGCCGGAGAGCTGTCTGTGAGAGACATTCCTTGGTTCTGCTGGATTCCTAAAATACATCCTGGACTAAATCGTAGGAACAAGTAGGTGTAGGCGATAGTGGGGGAGCAGTCCTGTTAATGAAGATTATAGCTATTTTCTGGCAAACTTTGGACCTTATTTAGTGTTTTGATTGAGTTGCAAATGCTCTGCAGCAGCTGTGGCAGGGACTGCCTGGGTTCTCATTCCCGTGTCCTGGCCTCTCGCTTGCCGCAGCACTGACCTTGTCAGGCGGTTCAGGGAGCTAAACCTGGTTCAAGGCTGCTCACTCCTTATTTCTACAGGATTTATTTTCAGACAGTTTAGCTCTGAACTTGCTGGCAGGTCAGATGAACAGCGCTGTGGGGTGGGGGCTCAGCAGGACTGCAGTAGCTCTGGGCAAGTTCAGATTGTTTTGGAACACTTTTGATCCAGGGTCCATTTTCCCTTCAACTCTGAGTTTCTAAAACATACGTAGGGACTTTGCAGTGGATTTCGGGTACTCAGTTATGTTGGTTACTGGTATCTGACCCTCTGTTTTCTTCTCCTTTTTTCACATTTCATAGTCCCCATGTGGTGAAATATTATGGCAGCTATTTTAAGAACACTGACCTGTGGATAGTCATGGAATACTGCGGCGCTGGATCCGTGTCTGATATCATTCGATTACGAAATAAAACCGTACGTCATTTCTCCCTTGAATGCGTGAGTGGGGGGTAGGGGTCCCCAGGCACTTAAGGAAGGGGAGAGCTTTGGGCATGATTCTCCCAGAGTTCAGTCCCTGACACAGCCATTGGCCGTGGCTTGAGGTGCAGGCCCTTTGTTCCTCTGAAAATGGGAAAAGGGATTACACTGGTTGAGTTTTGGTTATCTGGATAATGTCGTCGGGGGAGTGGATTCTGGTTTTTTGGCTTTTCTGAAAACCCAGGCTGATTCTGAGTAGCAGCCTCTACTTTTCCTTACTCTGGTTATTGCAGGATGGGAATTAACAGTTGAGAAAGGGTTTTGGCGTTTGAAATACGGCATGTGTGTGTATGTGGGCTGGCTGTAATCTAGTTCTACTACATAGTGCTGTAAGTCACTGACTGATTTCCCATGAGTATGACAACCTTTAGTGAAGGCAATTCATGGTAATTACTGAATCTCAGGAAAACACAGACTGAAACACAGTAGTGTTAAATCTCATCAGCTGAGAAGTTGGCAGTACCTCTCCTTTTCCTTAGCTCACAGAAGAGGAAATTGCAACGATAGTGCAGTCAACGCTGAAAGGACTGGAGTACCTGCATTTTATGAGGAAAATACACAGGGACATCAAAGCTGGCAATATATTGCTGAATACAGAGGGACATGCTAAACTGGCAGATTTTGGAGTGGCAGGACAGCTTACAGTAAGTAAACCCAAGGTGGTTGGGTACACTTCAGTCAATGTTTTTAACCTGTTAGCAGGTGTGATGTGCTTGTGAAGACTTTCAGAAATCATTCTAAACTGCTTTCTAGCACTTTATGTCAACGTAATGAGATCCTGAAACAGCAGCACGTTAGAGCAGAGCTTCCTGTGGAAGCTGGTTTGCAATAACATTTACTGTTTTCTTCAGGACGTTTGTAACTCCTGTAAGCACATTTCAGTTCCACTTTGCAACCTTCCATATCCCAGTCTTGCTGAATCTAATAATGTGTGCGTGTACAAGTGAAAGATAATTAAGGTGATAATTCATTAATGAATGTTTGTGGTTAATACAGTTACCGTTGTCTAGATCTTTATCCTGCTCCTCTTCCCAGGACACCATGGCGAAGCGGAACACAGTTATAGGGACCCCGTTTTGGATGGCTCCGGAAGTGATTCAAGAAATTGGGTATAATTGTGTTGCAGACATCTGGTCCCTGGGAATCACAGCAATAGAAATGGCTGAAGGCAAACCCCCGTATGCAGACATTCATCCTATGAGGGTAAGGGCTGGGGCCTTTGGAGCAAAGAAAGGGATTTTCTATTACAGCTGGCTGGATACCATAGCAACACGTCAAATCTTGCTTTTAATTTAGAGTAAATGATTTGGTTTCAGTCAGTTCTTTATACTGGTGACCAAATGAAAAGCAAGTCTTTGAGGATAATCTGCACAGGAAGGAAACCCCTGATCTTCTCTTAAGACGTAGCTGAAGCTCCTTGTATTGGGTGTGAAGAAGCATATTTTCAGGTGTATTATCCAAAGCAATTTATTTTTTTATGTAAGCACAAATTTTTAAGACTTAAAAATAGCAGATTCACAGGTATTTGGGCATATACTTGTTCAGACAAGTGTAAACACCTAGTGAGAAAAATCTGATTTCTGTCTGCATGATCCCTCTGAGCACACTTGTGTATAATATTGGCACAAACTCTTCAGAAAGAGCAAACTTGAAATATCTGTTGTTCTTTAGTACCAGCGGATGTTTGTGTGTATCTGTGTTGTACTGTTAGCTTTAAAATGAAATCTGGAATTTTTTTTTTTTTTTTTTTTTTTTTTTTTTTTTTTTTTTTCCAGGCAATCTTCATGATTCCTACCAATCCACCTCCAACATTCCGGAAACCAGAGCTCTGGTCAGACAACTTTACAGACTTTGTAAAGCAGTGTCTGGTGAAGAGCCCGGAGCAGCGTGCCACTGCCACGCAGCTGCTGCAGGTCTGCCTTTTCTTACAGGAATGTAAGCTCTAGAGAAAGCTGCTAGGGGAGGCAGTGCTGCCTGGCTCTTGAGATAATGGTTTCATTTCTTGCTGCTCCCACTCACTACAGATTTTACTTTTCAATAGCTCATTTTAAGAAATCAACTTCAGCTTTTCAGTTCTTCTGTAAGAACTAGTCTAACTTCAACTTTCTGTCTTAGTCTTCTCTGGATCGGTTTTGTTTGTTTGGCTTTGGAATTTTTTTACTTCCAAATTCTCACCAGCACTGCCAAGAAACTGCCTCCTAAAACACTAAAAAGGGGAGGCTCAATGAAAGGGATTTGCTCAGAATGGGCTCGGAGTGGTGGTGGCCTGTGCAGTTGTTCTTGACAGCTAAGCTGCGAAGGAGAGAAATAAGAAAAGTTGTGGGAGGGGAATGAGCCCCAGGTCTGAGAGCAGCAGTGCCTCTGGAGCACGTTTGGCAGGTGGGAGCTCTCCCCCCTGGGTCAAACACAAGTGTTGGGCTTTTATTTTAGTGATATTGAGTTAAACATTAATTTTGATCAAAAGTAGACAATAATAAAGATGTTTTACTGCTATATCCTGGTTCGGGTGCAGTGCTTATTTGTTTTTAAAATATTTCTCAGCATCCATTTGTGAAAAGTGCCAAAGGAGTGTCAATTCTGCGAGACTTGATTAATGAAGCAATGGATATCAAGCTGAAACGGCAAGAGGCGCAACAGCGTGAGCTAGATCAAGAGGATGAAGAAAATTCAGTGAGTATTTGATAGCAGCAGTATACCAAGTCCAAATTCTTGCTTGTTTCCTAAGGCTTAGCTGCTTTGGGGTTTGGTTTTGCAACGTTTTGTCCAATTGTCCATGGATTTGACCTAGTTCTTGAGTTTTCTACTTTGACTACTTAATCTGAGACTTGGCCTCTTCTCAGTCTTCCTATTTGAGTGGGATAGCCAGCACAGATGGTTTACTGCTCAGCTTAGAGTGTAGTTAGAGACTTATGATTGAAAAAGTCTGCAAAGTAGCATATGCAAAAGACTTGATAAGATTTTCCCAGTTGGATCATATTATTTATGCATTAATGAGAATTTCTCATTGTAGATTAAGTTCTTAGATTGTTCTCCTAGTATAAAATAATAATGTCATGTGTGGTGCACTATGATATAAGTATGTTATGTTGTTTTACTGTTGTTATGCTTTAGAACCCCCCTTATAGAAACTTTCTACTACACAAGAGCAACCGACAGAAGCCTGAGGTGAGGCATGGCAAGTGTTCAGGGGATTGCTGTGAATTTGAGTTCGGGCTCCTTGTTGCAGTGGTTCCAGCATGTGAATATGGAAAGCATGTTGAAAACTGTTCTTTGAGCCTGCTTGCTTTGGCCTGAATAAATGACAGAGGCAACAGAAGGCGTTGTATGCCAGAGTCCTTCTCAGAGGCTAGACCTGGGCAGCATGGTCTGCGGTATCTGTGCTGAAGACACTGTTCGGCTGGTTTTTCAGCTGAGGAGTGCCTATTTGTTCCGTGACTTTCTCGGCCATGTTGCCATGATGTTAACTCTACAAGTGTTGTCCCTGCCCTCTCTCCTTCATTTCTGACCGATTTGGAGTCATGTTGGTGAGAGATGGTGTCTGTGTAGTTGAGCTGATGGGTTTCTGTCGGGGTGTGTGTGTTTTCCTGAACGTTTTCTGCCTGCTAGCGGGAAAGCGTTCCCAAGCACTTCCCAAGTGCTGTGGAAATTTCTGCTCTAGTCCTTTGTTAAATGATGCGCAGCTAGCAAATTTATTACTTCCTCTCACCCACTCATCTCCACATAAAATTACTTTTCCTCCATTAACGTCACATGTATTTTTCTCTCTTGCTATTGGTTTTGAGGTTGGGAAGTAAATTGCGTTGACACCCTTGACAGAACAGATAAAACGTATGAAACAGCAGAATGTGGAGGGGTGTCCTTTCTTTCAATGACACCGAGAAGGAGGACTGCAGTTTGATGTGCAAGACCTGTGTGTTCCCTCTAGCACTAGTACAGATCAGTAAGCCTGTGGTCACGCACAAAGAGCTGTGAGCTTTGTCCTCACAACAAAGGATGAGCATCTCATGCGAGGTGAGGTGTGTAGGAGCTCTGCTGGGAACTTAGGAAGGGACTTCTGTTGCTGTAGTTGGATACCTGCTCCACATTTGCAAGAAATGAAATTTTGACCTTGTTCTCCGTGAAACTGTAGTCTCAATATACACTCGGTGAAGTACACCCCATCTGATGAACGATTGCCTCTGGCAATGGGACTGCCTGCCAGGAAACTGGCCTGCCAGAATTTCTTTCAGGACCTTGTGTTTGCATACAGAGTTGGTCTCTTAAGCCTGGGCAACAATAGTTCAAACTTCTATAGTATTAGTACCTGTTAGAAAATGAATGCTTTTCATCTGAAAACAATGGCTAGACTTAGATAATTTAATTCCTTTTTAAAGATTTGCAAATTAGGTTCTTTTTTCTTCAGTGCTTCTGAAGATTGCAGCAAGTAAAACTATCTAAATATTAAAGACAAAATCCTAAAAAATAGGGTGATCGTTTTTCTTCCGTGTGCCACATACACTTCAGGCTTAGACCTGTGGTGCTGAGGGACATGGTTTAGTGATGGTTTTTATCAGAGTTAGGCTGGTGGTTGGAGTGGGTGATGTTAAAGGTCCCTTCCAACACAGGCGATTCTATGGTTCTGTAATAACCACTGACCCTCAGTGAACTGCACCGTGTGAGGGGGGGGGTTTAGGGCGACTGGTAAAACTAGCAACATAAAGAGAAACAGGAGTAATTGGATGACTATTGTAATGTACTCTTACAGGCAGGGTACCAGGAATGAGAAGCAATTTACACTAAGAAGCTTTTGCTGATTATTTATTTGTTCTCTTATTTAATAAGCTGACAGAAAACACTCAAGACTTTTCATTACCTGCTTGGAGATGACAGAGAGAGAACTAAGGGCATAAAATGTCGCTGGCTTCCCTGTGTATTTGTAAAAATCTCTGAATTTGGCAAGACTTTCCAGTGTCCTTGAACACCAGCACTCTTCATGGGACCTCACCACTGTCAGTAAAAATGTATTTACTGCACCTTTGTGTAGGAAGAAGATGAAACGGATTCAGGTACCATGGTGAGGGCGAGTGGAGATGAAACTGGTACCATAAGAGCTGTCAACACGATGAGTGATGGAGCCAACACCATGATAGAACATGATGGCACCTTGGAATCCCAGCTGGGTACAATGGTCATAAACACAGAAGACGAAGAGGAGGAAGGCACCATGAAAAGTAAGAAAACATCTTTAACTTCTAGAAAATTCCTTAGGACCTGCTTTGGGCAATGGTATGTATTCACAACCTACGCCGATATTTTTGGTAGCTTATTGTGATGCCTTTTGGTTATAGGGAGCTAGAAGTCTCAGCTCAGTGCTCTGTGGCAGCAGAGAAGAGAGACTCTTTCTAGGTCTAAGTTCTTTTTCTTCTTGTGCTTGACATAGCTGATGAGTTGTGCACAATTTCTCTTTCCTGTGAGGGTGGTGAGGCACTGGAACAGGTTGCCCAGGGAAGTTGTTGATGCCCCATCCCTGAAAGTGTTTAAGGCCAGGCTGGATGGGGCTTGGAGCAACCTGCTCTAGGGAGAGGTGTCCCTGCCCAGGACAGGGGGGTTGAAACTTGATGATCTTGAAGGTCCCTTCCAACTCTGACCATTCTATGATTTCCTCAAGCTTCTGTGCTGATCAAATAAGATGATTCTAGCTCGTATGGGGTTTTTTGTTGGTTCTGTTTTGTCTTTTTTTCCTTTTTCACAGAATGTAGGGGAGGGAGACTTTAGCAAAGGATTAGTGTAAAATACGTGGCGTGTTAGAAGGTGATCTGGCTGTAACCTGGCATCTGAAAATAGCAAGCCTGTTTCAGAACTGATGCATTCAGTCAAGGGCTACATCTATGAAATGAGAAATACCCTACATGTTTCAAGCACAGCAAGGCACAGTGGGAGGAGCCAGCACCTCTCCAGGCTTGGTGTTCTTTAGTGCTACTTTATTCACTAAGGAAGCTGAATAAACTGTGTGTTGCTGTTGTGAGACATTCACATCCTTTCTGCTCTCAAATAGAAAAGCTTCCTGGAGAAAAAGAAAAAAAAACCTTGTCACAAGATGTAAGATTTCAGATGATGTGGCTTTGATCCCTCATAGTCTGGGGAAGACCTCACAGCTTGACCTGGAAAACAGTTAAGAATGGTTAAAAATACTTTTTCGATGAAAGAGATGGTAGGGAGAGCTTTCTAGGAAATGTATGGTTAGAAAAAAAAGAATCTTTTCTCAGTTGCAGATTCTCACAGAAATCCCTTCCCACTGATTTGGGTAGTCTGTCAGTATTGAGGCAGAGGCAGTTGGAGATGACTCAGCCTGGCCAGTGCGGATGTTAGCACAAGAACTGAGGAAAGTGCTGAGTGAGGGCTCAGCAGTGGGAAAATATGGCCGTTATATGCAAGGCTGGTTCTTCTGGCTGTGCCTCTGCTTCCAAAGACTTCCTTGGCCATCTCATTTTGAACCTTTTGCTATTTTGGGAGAGGAAAATATTATCCACAGGATTCGAAAGCTTATTCCATGTGAGGGCCCTAGAGAGCTTGTGGAAAGATGCTGTTTTTGAAAGTGAAATTTCAAGAGAACCTGTTCAAAGAGCTTTGCAAACTTTGGCAAATGCTGATTCAGCACGTAAAACCCCAGAGATGTCCACCTGTGTAGCGTCTCGTGGCAAGAGTGACGATGGAGCAGTGCCATGGGGTTTTGTGGAGCAAGGTGGCTCTAGCAAGGAGAGGGAGGGATGCTTAGAGCAGCTTAAGAGGTCACTCGAAGACTGGGGCATGTTACTGGCCTGAAACAGTTTGAAATTGCTCTTTCTTTACAAATAGACAACGCTGTCAGTTTCTCACCATCAGTGTATGTGTTCTGTTTCCTGATGCACCATAACGGGTTTTACTCTCTGGTGCTGCTGCTGTGGCTCCCAGCAGTGTGTGTGTCAACACCTCTCTAGTTTATCTCCCTGTGTTTAACATGTCCTTGCCTTCCCACCAGCTCTTTAAGATGGCACCTTGAAAGCATCTGTTACTCCAGCGTACAGGGGTTTGAGGAGATGCCTTTGATGCTGTCTCTTTTGCAAGGACACGCTCTCATTTTGAGCAGAATTGGTGATGAAGCTGTTGCAGTGTCTGTAGCACAGGGGAGCATCTCCCCTCGAGAGGGAGCTCCAGAACAAGCTCTCAGAGCTCCAGATCTGTGACTAGAAAGTGGAGGTTTTGCTTTTAGCCCCCCCTAGACTTGAGATTCCTTAAACCCACTGTTGTGCTGCTGTGTGACAGCATTCCAAACCGTGTGGCAGAAGTGTGTGAGCAGCTCTGCCTTCTGGGAGAAGTGTTGGAGCCCCTGGTGCTGGTTGGCACTGGAGCCACAGCCCTTTCGGTGGGTTTCCCCAGCAAAACCCAGCCATGCTCAGCGCTCACTCTGCTGCAGGTTGAGTAACTTCAACCTTGATTCCAGGAAACCTGATGTTAATGAAAATGGTTCTACCAGCCCAAAATTTAACTTTTCCTTCACCCTTTGCCTTTTCCATATTTATATTCTCTTAACAGTTAAGTTAATTTAATTCTAAAGCTCATCAGCCTGCTGCAGAACTCTCTGGAGCAAGTTCTTTTTGTAATCTTAAACATAAATATAATAATCCTTCTTGAAAACCACTGAGTTTGAAGAAGCTTCATTGATTCATAATTTTAAAGTCTATATTTCACTTGGCAGCTTGTGTTATGAGTCGCAATAAGGCCTGTTTTAAGTCAATAAAACAGTTCTGTTTTTTATTTTGTGGGATTTTTTTTTTTTTGGTGTTTTGTTGTGCTTTGTTTTTTTTCCCTGGGATGGCATTAGTAGGAGATTCCATCTTTCCTGCCTGTCTGGGGCTTTTTCATTGCAGGCCTTTGCCCTAGCAGTCTAGCCCTCCTGATTTAAAAAAATAAATCTGTGTCTTTGCCAGTTTTTGGTTTTGTTCTATTTCTTTTTAGAGTAAAATGTTTATAGAACATTGAAATACAACTCTGGAGACAGGATTGTCTTCAAAATTTCTCACAAACAACTTCCAAGCCTTGAAAGCGATTCTTGCTTAAATCAATCCATAACTTTTCAGGCTCAGAGGAAGAACGTTCTGAAATTCTATTATTTTACGTCGTAGGGGAAGTTCTGTTTAGTAGTCAATTGAGCTGTAATTCTGTTCGCTGAAATTCTCTCATTTGCTTGGCTTTTTTCTGGGCACTCGGGATAGATATCCAGGAGACATTAAAAGATGTGGCTCTGCCGTTCTGTTCGGCGTGTTGGAAGCACTCAAGTGATTGCCTGGAACCGCGGGTACTAAATTGCGCTGCCACACGTTTTACTTATAAATCGATTGCTAACAGATTACTTATGGATTGCAGTTAAACTATTCCAGGAAAACTTTGGAAGAGGCTGAAGAACTATAGATGAACAATCATTTGTAATAACAGACATTTCCAGTGTGCTTGAGAGCCAGAATAACTTTTGCACTATGTGTGTGTGTGTGTGTCTGAAATCATCTTTTTAATTCTCCTATGAGAGAATATAGAGTGCTAGTAAACAGCACGGCATTTTTTACTTCTTTTTTTTTTTGCTTTTGCTTTTTCTGCTTCATTTGCTGTAGGTCTTTAGTGGAAACTTGGCATGAGTTTGTCTCTTCGATTTAAAGTGTGGAACATAATTTTATAATAAAGCAGATAAACATATTGTCTTCCTTGGACATTGCAATACGATCGGATCCAAGTGAAACAGGATCTAGTTTGTCTAGTGCTATAATCTGTCTTACTTTCTGTGTTGAAGTGCCTCTTGCTTGTTTGAGCACCAAATAAAACGGCAGTGGAGGATGAAGAACTGCCAACAGCAGTGTGAGCCGGGCTGGGTCTCTGGGTGGAGGTGGATGAGGGGCCTGGGGAGGCTGGAAGAATTGTGGGGGTGGGGATTTTGTGAATGTGGCACTTGTTCAGTAGAGCATCTGCTGCAGGGGTGGGCTGTAAGCTCTAATAATGCAGTTGCCTCCACCTTGATAGTCTAATGTGCAGGTAAAAATTCCTAATAGTTTGTGGATGTTTAAAATTAAAAAATTCTGGGCTTAATTCTTATACTGAAGCTAGGGGTGGTTAGAGTTCCGGTATGCTTTTAGGATGCCCACGCTGCTAAGCCTGGTCGTGTCCTTTTGAGATTTTGCCTTTTGAGGAGGGACTGGGTTTCATTAGCAAATTAAATGAGCCGAGATGCAAACTTGGCAATTTTCTATTAGAAAAATGATTCGGTGTAAGCTTGTTAGTCTTGGTGGCTTTGTGAGACAGCCAGTGGGTGACACTGAGACCTAAACCAGAGAAGTGTTACTGCCAAGGCGCAGGAAACTTTTTGTCTCCGCTAATTAACCTGTAATTTTTCATGTAAGGCAATGGCTGTAAAAGCTGTAACGTGGATGGCAGAAGGTTTATGTGATTGCATGAATATTAAAATTGAACAAAGTATTAATGGTATGTAGCTGAGGTAGCTCTAGGTGGTGGAATATCAGTAGTTGTCCAGAAACATGCAGATGCGAATCGCTAAGGCAGATGCTGGAGAGAAGAACTGCAGTTTGTTGGGGTTTACATCACGTGTGTGTCAAAGATACTGCCTGTCTTTTGCCTCTGTTTTTTTTTGTGCAGACAGTAGCTCTTCAGAGCTGCTCCCCACAGCTCAGTGTTATTAATGTCCAGTGGTGCATTTCTGTGTTTAAAATAAATGGGTCCATTTAGGCATAACCGAGCCATAAAGCACTCTGAGCGTTCTGCAGTTAAATAACACACTGTTTATGGAAACACCTACATTGATTGAATTCTTCTCGAACTCCAAGAAGCATTATACTGCCACTCCTGAGATGTAGAGAATATAAATCTTCACAGATAAGTCCTCCAGCTGTGTTACTTTTCGACTTTTATCTTAATAGCAGCCTTGCTGACAAACCTGGCGTGACCAACGGCCAGCTCTGGTTGTTTAAAAACATCGAGTTGTGCAGAAACACAGCCAGTGCTCTGGAGTGATGGGAGCTGGAGATGGTGTCAGTTTTGGAGCTGGGGTTTTGCTGTAGGTTTTGTTTTTTTCTATTGAAATACTGGTGGACTGCTGGGCTTCTGCTAAGTGTCTTTGCAATCGAAATAGTTGTTCTGTGCAGACTGAAGCGTGAAGAAAAGTCAAGTCTGGGGTCTGAGTTGGGTGATTGTTCACCTTCGGTTGTCCAGAATGTTTGACAAAGCTTTAATGCTAAGGCAAAGTTCATCGTCTGTTACTGCTTACGTTTTCAGAGACACTGAAATTGGAGAAAGATGTGTTTAAGGTGGCTCTTTTTGCTGTTCCTGACACTTCCTTTTCATCAGCCCCTGCATTTGTGATGGTGGGGGATGGAAAGTAGGGGGATTATTTTATTTCTTTTCTGGACATAAGCATTATCTTGTGGAAGATTGGAAGTGCGACTGACAGACTCCTGAGTAGCATCCAGGAGAAAATATGTTTCAGGAGACCCAAGCAAGTGATGGAGTAGTAGTAAATCCCTTAGTAAGTATATCTGTGTCCCGTACACATGCGTATATTCGCACATGCAGGCCAACTGTAACCTACCTGTCTCTGCTAAAAATAAACTCACTTCCTACTGGATCAAAATAAACTACGGAGAAGACTTTTCTCCAGAGCAGGAGGGAGGAAAACTCTGTCAGCTCTTAAATTCCTTAGTTGCAGAAGTTGTAAACCAAATGCGTTTTTATCAGCAGATTTTTAAGCTTCAGTGGAAAAAATAAATAAGTAAATAAATAAAAAAGTATGCCATGGGGTTTCCTGTTCTCTCTAGGTAATGAGTTTTTGTAGAGTGAATACGACAGACAAGTTTCTGGGCTATGAACAGGAAGGGTGTTGGCAGATGCTGAGGTGGGTACGTGCCAGTCGAGGAGCCTGAGCTGTTGCCCACGGGGTGCTGGACCTGCAGACTCCCAGCTCTGTTGATGAGGTTGTTTCTCGTTAAGATCCATCAGGACCTGAGCCAGAGGATGCAGAATATGAAACATTTGCCCTTTTTTTGTCTTTTTTTTCCCCCCCCTGATGCACCTTCAGATCTCCCTGCCTCTCATGTACTGTAGTTGCTGGACTAAATTAGCAATTTGAGCTAATAAGGTGAAAGATGTAGGTGTCCACTGAAAATCTGTGATGGAGGAAGAAAGCTGCTCTACATTTATAATATTTTCTGAGTTTTTATGTGAAAGAGATCTAAAAGGAGGTAACCTGGTCTTTAAAAGCCTTCATTACTGTGAGGATTTCCTCTTTGTTCAGAAAGCGTCCTCGATTATATATACCAGAGCTTTGGATGAGTCTTGCTACTCTTCCTTAGATGACTTTGATGTTTTACATTCATTAAAAGGGATTAGTTAGGATACCTATCGTTGATTATTTTTTTTATTATTATTATTTTTTAATGGTCATTTAGGAGGACCTGTCAGGCCTGCTCTGCTTTGATTTAGTTTGAGATAGGCCATAATTATGGAAAGGCTTGTCCTCATAAGCTTCAATAGATAGGAGGTGTTATGTGGCCTGCTTTTAATGTGAGGAAATCTCAGCTTGTGTTGCCATGGGGTGAGTTCATTAATGATGGAGCACTTCTTGCTCTGGTAGAATAAATTGGTGTCTCTCTGCTCCGCTGCATAAAACGACTCAGTCCTGTTCAGACTGTACAAATGATGCTGTCCAGCTGGTAAAGTTCATCTGCGGTATCTAAGAAATAGCCTGAAGTGAATAAAACTGCAATTCCATTGGAAATTTAATATTAATGAAGTGTTGCTTGCACATGATCATCGTATTGCTTGCACATAATCATCAGGCGCTGTTTTGTGTCTCCTAAATCTGTGTGTTTTCAGCCTCAGAGGTAGCTAATTCCCTCCAAAGCAGGGAACAGCTCACCCAGGCTGCTGGGGACTGGGCCAGTGAAGGGGCTGTGCTCATTTGGGCCACTGTCACTGGGCACAAGAACTCTTTGTTTTGTTTTTTTAAGAAAAAAAATAAAAAAGGGCAAGGAGGGAAGGTGAGTGCTGTAGAGCGTGATGGCTTGAGCACCGAAGAGCTGAGGCTTGCTCAAGGACAAGCACATACACACTGGCTGCCCAGAAACTTGAGACTGGAAGCGAGAGGGTTCGTAACTCCAGGAGAACAGCGAGTCTGTCAACAGCAGAGACAACTGCTTTACAGCAGATCTTGATCCCTCTGGGAAAGGGAGGATATTCTCTCGTATAGGATAGCAGAATATTGTGCCGCGTGTCCAAGGGGATCCAAGGGTGCTGCATCCGAGTGAAGGCATCCATAGCTCTGCTTTCTGTGAAGTTAATGTGAGTGCTCTGAATCTCTGCAGAGCTGGTTTGAGCTCCTGCTTGCAGGGGTACATCTGCCTGGGCTTTGTGCAGGGCATTTGTGACAATTTCCTAGCACCAGTCAACTTCCAAACTTTTAGTTCTGTTGCTCCTGACACCCCATTCTCATAAATATGAGTATTCTTCAGAGCTGAGGCCAACTGGCTGAGGAGTGCAGCCTCCTGTCATCTTGACAAATATATCTGGGTGCACCAGGTGTCACACGTGAGTTTATAGCATGATCTGACTGTTCCCAGCCACAGCTCTAGCTCCAGTTTTTATGATACAAGGGAGGAGCACAGTTTTTATGATATAAGGGAGCACCCAAAGTTATTTTACTCTCTCTCTCTCTCTAGAGCTTTGTGACTCTGGAGTATTCACCTGGGGTAGAAAATGGAAATCTCTTTCAAGAGGAAAGACTAACGAAACAGGGATGCTGTTAAGTTTGAGTAAAGAATAAGAATTTTAGAGACAGGCAGAAATTCTAGTTCCATTACTCAGCAAGCTTGTTCAGATAGATAGAAGGACTTTGTAAATCCTGTTTTCCTTTTTAAGGCATCCTTTGAAGCTCCTGAACTTCTGAAAATTCTCAATTGTGAGAGTTAATTTGACAAAATCAACAAAATGAGTGCTTTGATTTCTGGGGCTGGATGATGCTGAGTGATCTGGTTTCATGGATATTCTTTACTGCTGGAAAAAAAAAGTAAATCTCTTGCTGGCTTAATTGACCGTGCTATTTCTTCTTGCTGCAGAGAAAGCAGGATGATCATCACATGGAAATAGGAACAGCTTGAAGGCTCTCCACACCTTCTTTGTCATCTTTTGCTTGATGTGAGGGGGTGTGTGTGCTGCAGTCAGCCACTAAGACTGACCTCTTCCACCCCCTCAGCTATTCAGACCGGTGACATTCTTGGGGAGGGAGCACATTGTTGAAGTTTTTCCTTAAATGTTGCCCTTGCTGTATCCTGGCAGAGGTGAATGTTCAGTACGTCGAGGGCACCGGCTGTTGCTGATGTTGCCTCGCTGGCATCTCGCGGTGCCCTGCCTCTGTCAGTCGTCTTTTGGCTTGTCTGGGCTCTTTGTGCTTTGGGTGAGGGCTGTCCCAGTTTCCCCAGTGCCACATGCAGCTGGACCCCGGCTTTCCAGTGCTGAAAGGGTAACACTTACTAAGGCAGCAAACTCCTTGAAAAATAAAAATCCAAGGGGATGGTTGTTGATGGCGACTTACAGCATTCCCTACCTTCAGACCCAGCAGTTTCACATCTTTTTTTGTTCTCACACACGACGTTATGGATGTTCACAGGCTTTTCTAACAGGACTTTATAGCAGGTGGCACTGGTGAGTTTTCCCTGGAGGGCTGCTGGGGCTCTGCACAGCCAGCCCAGACCTGCAGTCAGCTGGCCCTGCTCCAGCACAGCCCTGCTCTTCCATTTGCGTAATTAATACAGCTCCTGAAAAGATGACTGTGTCTGAGTGGCAGACCGTTAAGGGCTCTGGGGAGCTCTCATGGCTCATCCTTAGGTTCCAAAATAAGTGCATGGAGAAGCCTTTCTTGTCACCGCAGGGTGACCTTCTCTTCTCTTCTCTGTCACGCTTGTGATCTCACATTCTGTCAAATGTTCATATTTTTGTCTAACCCTATAAAACTAGGAAGTTGGATGCTTTTTGGCAGGGACACGCTGGGTGCAGTGTCATCTTTCAGCCGCTCCTGCAAATAGCACTGATCGATTTTTGGTTTTTGTGTCTTCAGTTGCCCGCTATCAAAATTTTAAAGATATAGTGGGGTGATTCTTGTGTTGAATTAATAGCAGGTCGTCTTTGGAAAGATGACACTGCTGTTAAGTGCCAAGATTGACAAAAAGAAATCCAATTGTCCTGGGATGATAATTGATTTGGTGTAATGTCATTCTGTCTCCGGGAGTGTTTCTGTTGATCTTGCTGCATCCACAGCCCTGCTGAGATCGCAGCAGCAGCAGCTAACATTTCAGACCTCCTGGATCTGTATTTTGCCTATTTTTCATTTCATGGTTGTTGGTGGTTTTTTTTCCCAATATTTGTTTGCCAGTCAGCAATCTCTTTTAAGCAGTTTATTTAGCAGTGGTTTGGGTTTTGTTTAAAGATGCCATGGGAAGGACACCTCCCACTAGACCACCATCCAGCCTGGCCTTGAACCCCTCCAGGGATGGGGCAGCCACAGCTTCTCTGGGCAGCCTGAGCCAGGCTCTCATCAGCCTCGCAGTGGCTTGCCAGGGACATCTGGAGGCCACTGGAATGATTCCCTGTCCCAGGGCAGGGACCGAGCGCGGTGTTGGATCTGGTTGCTTGAGGCCTTGCACAGCCCATCCCTCTTGGGAAAATGTTCTTCCTTCTGTTCAGCCGTGTTGCCCATGCTGCAGTGCTCCTCTCGCTGGGGAGAGCGGGGCTCTGGTGGCTTGTTGGGGTGGGAGGTGGCAGCTGGAGTCCCTCCTGCCCTCCCACCCATGGTAGGGAGCCCTTCGGTGCCCTGGCAGCCTTCCCAGCTTTTCCATCACTTGTTCTGGTGGGGCTGAAAATCCGGTTGTGCTCTTCACCACTTCACGCGCTTCCTTCTTTGTCCGTTTCATCCCTACATAAAATAGGAGTATTGTTAAATAAAACTTGGGTTTGACTGTGCCTTTTGGTCAGTCACTGATGCCACGCTACATTGTTGTTGAGTAGATGTAACTGGGTGTTTACAAATATTGCATTGCTTGGAAAAATACAAGTTATAGGGAAAGGAGCATGGTTGCTTTAAGTGACACTGGATTAAGCTCTGGTGTGGCTGAGCAGGCTTTAAAAAAAAAAACAAACCTGAATAATCTTTTGTTGCTGGAGCGAAACACTTGCTCTCCGAGTCTCCCGTGCTGCAAACAACTGTTTTCAGAGCATGCAGTACAAATGGGATTTAGATTTTCTTTTCCTCTCTCCTAGGAAGCCTAAATTACTGTGCCCTGGGCTGGCCATCCGTAAGATGTGTCTGGACCAGCCTGGGCAGTCCCCAGTTCCTCTATTTCTGCAAAATTTGTTGGTGTTAAACATGGCCACGATTTGCCGTAACAATTTCCCTCCTGCTCCAGCCAGGCTGGGTTGCAGCAGAACACAAGGGGTGTGTTTACCTCATTCTAAATAAATGTTTTGTCACTTAGCAGTAATTGGATTGCTGTTGTATTTCAGTAATTATTCCCACCAGCAAATCAGTTCTCCGCTTCACAGACGTTGTTTCCTGACTGACCTTCACGCAGCCTGGCTGAAGGTGTCTTTCTCCATCTGATTCTGTACGATGAGGTTTTTGTTGTTTTAAAAAAGGGGGGGAACTGCTGCCGGGAGTAAAATAATTTGTCTTTGCTCCAGTTGTCATCGTGTGAAAGTGTAAGCACTTCAGTTCCTGCTGGAGCTTTTAGCTGACCCTGGAGAGGCAGCGCTTTATCAAAAGGCATGGTGACATTTCAGGCTGTGCAGAACCACCCATCCCTCAGAATCACACTCCAAATATCCTGCCAAGATTTCTCATACTTTGCGGAAATTCATTCTGTATTTAACACATCTGTAGACAAATAACTTCCTCAAATACTTCGTAGCTGACCAAGGAATTCATACACTTGTCTGAAGATCAGACAGTCTGCCAGGGAAGTTCTGGATCACTGGATGGCAATTATATGTGGAAGAGTAATATTCTGTGATTAAATCTTAATGGGTTTCCAGAGGAGCTGGTATTTTTTCAAGCAGAAGGAGCTGCTGAACATCCTCAGCGAGGACTGTCCTGCGATAGCCTGCCTCTGGTAGGAGAGTCTCTGTGTTACACAGACCCCACAGACCCACGGAGGGACACCTCCCTCCCCTGTGTGCTTGTCTGAAGCTCTGAACTTTTGGTTGATCGCCTGCCTGACAGATTATATTTCTGTCAAATGTGTTCCATTGGACACTGAATTTATTTCCACTGTCCAGAATTAGGCTGTTCTGATGCCGTTTTCTGTTAAGCCTAGTCCTGATCCTGCTTTCTGAAAGCGACGGTTTCTGCATTGACAAAAACATGTGTTTCAGGAATGATGAACCTACTCCAGTGTCTAGAGAACCATGTTTTATCAGAACAACCCCGTGTCACTGGCTGTTGTTGCGGTGCTTGCTGCCGTGATGCTGGCAGGTTTCTGTGGGGGGTTTTGTCAGCGAGAGCAGCACAGCGGCGCTGAGCTGGGGCTGTGATTGCGGGGGTCCTGGGGGGGTGCAGCCCTGGGAAGGCACATTTGCTGTGTGAACCTGCCCCTTCTCTTGGATTGAGACCCTTCCATAACTCACAGGCCAGGCCGGGGTTAAGCATGAGGAGCCCAGGCAGCACGTAATGCTGTACTGGTTGCACCAGTAAAGAAATCTTCCCTTGGAGGTAGCGATGGTTTTTTGCTCTTGACTGGCTGCGAACTTAAATTTTGTGTTTTCTTCCTGTGTTGGCTTTCCTGCGGAGCCTGTTAGGAATCAGGATTTTTATCCTCTCCCTTTTCATCCCTCCCTTCCCTGTCGTGCTGTCGTAGCCTTGCAGCCGATGCTGCCTTTGGTGGTGGAGGCCACCTCCTCGTTCTTCAGGCAGCCCTGGGGATCTGCTTTGTGCTGGGAAATTCTGACCCTGCGTTTCTTCCTTCTGGAAGGGACCTTTGGTGGCTGAGTGAATCGCTAATTTTTTTGTATGTAGTGGTGCTTAACCGCATCGACAGGGATTTGGGTGGAAAGAAGGGATACACTAGTGCTCGTATCCCTGATCCCACCAACTTCCCAACATATCTGGGCACCTTATGAGAATATAGCTTGATGAACTTGTTGCTCTTAATGGATCAGTGATGTTCTTCCTCTTCTGTTAACTTCTGCTTATTCAAAAAAAAAATATTTAGACAGATGAAAACGCTGTAAATCTAATTCTGCTGGAGCTTTGTGCTCTTGGCTGGCTCCTTTCTTCTCCCATCAGTATGGGTGAGCTCTGTGTTACTGAGCATGGTGCTTGGGAGGCTTCTGAGACCTGCTTTTGAAAATCAAACTAGTCATTTGTAGGGGGTTATTTTGACTCCTGTGTCTCTCTTTGTATCATAGAATGGTTTGGGTTGGAAGGGACCTTAAAGATCCTCAAGTTCCAACCCCCCTGCCGTGGACCTTTGCCTGTTTAAGTGCAATCTAGAACTGAATGGTTAATCACTACCTCTGGCTTATTTGAGTAATCCACTAAGGAAGTATGTTTCAAGGAATTAACTGACAAAACCAAAACTAGAGCAGTAAATTGACAGCTTACTAACTGCCTGTATATAAAAGGGAAAAAAGAAGCTCTGCAAACCGAATGAATCCTTTCTACTCAAGAAACACAGGATTTGACTGCTTCTACCCAAGGCTGGTTACGTGATGTTTGTGTGCTAGGCATGGTCTCTGAAGGCCTCCCATTAGTGCTGTTCCATTCTTAACTACAGAGACGAGTTTCTGCTGTTAAAACAATGCTGTTTAGTTTGGGAACGTTGTGTGTTTTGCAGTGCCTGTGACCTGGCTGGGATGAAAAAACCCCAGCCTCTCTAGTTGGTTGCAGTTTAGCTCTGGCATTTGGTGGATGAAGCTTGCTTGCCCTGTGGTGAGCTTTGATGGACGGGCTGCAGGGCCAGAGGCCAAGGCCTGCAGCATTATAATCTCTTCTGGTGGGCTTTGAGCTCCCCTTCTTCGGTTTTCTCGCTGTACAATCAGTTTTATGTCTGAAAAGCTGCTGAAAAAAATAGTGCTTTAGCAGTACTGTGTGATTTAGTGTGTGCTAAAAAAATAAAGCCACTTTTGGGCCTGATGTAAAGCAGTATAACTGAAAATATATTTCTTCAAAACAACTATTTTTTTTTTATTTTTAATATTTCCAGGGAGGGATGAAACGATGCAGCCAGCCAAACCGTCATTCCTTGAATATTTTGAGCAGAAGGAGAAGGAGAATCAAATCAATAGCTTTGGGAAGAATGTGTCTGGCCAGACAAAAAATTCATCTGATTGGAAAGTACCACAGGATGGAGACTACGAATTTGTAAGTCTATACTTTGAAATTCAATCAATGTGACAATCTTTAAGAGTTTTAGTCAGAGCTGCTATAAGATCATTTCTTGTTTTGACAGACTAATGGAAACTTGAGGAGATTCTAATTGCTAATGCGTTTGGATGGGGCATTTTGGAAAACTCATATTCTTAGGTATTTCTCAGTAATCATAACCAGTCATTATCTCTGTGCTGTCCTTGTTTAAAAGCAAACAAAAGAACAAAAAAGCCTGAGGGCGTACAGGTACAAGCAATCTTGCTTTACTTTTCCATTATGCATTTAAAATAAGAAAAATAAAATTCCAGATGGCAGTTGGAAATGCAGATCCTGAATGCACAGTGTTTTACAAAAAGCAGTGTTAGAACCACTGGATTTCCTTGGTTTTTCTCAAGCTTTAGCACTGGGTTTTGTTTTATTCTATAAACATTGAGCTTGCCTTCATTTCTCTTTCCAATCCTCAAGTTCAGTCTTCCTAACTGAGGTTCACGTGCTCGGAATTTTCAGGAAGTTTTCAGAAGCAGAAGAAAGATCTGTTACTCATAAGTTGGATGTAAATTTTTTTTGTGAGGATGGAAAATTTCTGGTGTGAGTTCAAAATGTGGGAAGATGCATGCTCTGCTGAAGGCTGCGTTCTCTTTCAGTGGTATTTCAGTGCAAGCACTTTCTGCTCGGGGTGTGCTGTGTGCCCTCACAGTGTCTGTGCCTGCTGCCCAGGGCTGGGGGTGTCACACCCCCTTCGGGAGCCGCTGAGATTCGCTCCACCTTCACAAAGCAGCGTGGAAAGGGACATCTCTCTGCCAGTCACGACTCGAGGAGATGCTTTACTTTAAGGCTGGAATAATAGCTGGAGCCTTTCATTCTCTTTGTAGGGATTGTATGGACTACTGCTGTTACATGGATTTTGTCTTTGCTGCTGCTGCATCTCAGATTCTCTTATTTAGATTGAAAAGGCTGGCTGGCGGAGGGGACCTGCTGCCTTCTCCCTCATAGCCCTTTGCACTACGTTATGTTTAGCCTGAAGGCTTAAAGCCTCTGCATGAACATGTTTTGCAAAAATAACCTGCAAGCTGCCTGTGTATCCCAGGGTCTGGGCCAAACACGATTCCAGTCGAGTCAGATACTCTGTTTATCTCATTCACCTTACGTGCTGTGGCTTCATTTAATGATAAATGATTATTTTTCAACGTGTGGTATTTCCCAGGAAAGATGGGCTGGTTTGGAATATCTTAGAAGTCTTTTGTAGTCTGCAGAAAATGGCCCAAGGGGAAATTTGCTCTAATTATTTTACTTTCTAATTTGGTTGATAACAAATTTAGCAATTACCCTTACTTGCAGTGAGTAGGATGTGTTCCACCCTGCGCACCGCGAGCTGTAGGTGCAGGCTGCGCCCGGCTGAGCGGGATGACATAAGGAGAGGTCGGTGCCTTTCCAACAAGCAGGACCTACAAATATTTTTAGACTGTGCAAAGCAACCGTTTGACACGCCTGCCACCTTGTTTCCTGATCTCCATTAGTGCTGAAGCATGGCCACGTGCATAGATTACCAGTGCACTGGAAGCAATAAAAGCAAGCCATAAAAGCTGGCAATAAATGGGACTTTGGGTCACCTTCATGTAGTAATTTGTAGAAATTTTGCTTCCCGGCTGTATGTATTTCTCTAGTTCAGCTGTGGATGAATGTGCCAGCCTGTCTTGCATGCAAATTTTGTAGCAGAGCTACTTTCTTTTCTGTAGGATAAGAAAAATGCTTGATAGCAACCTTATACATGTGGGTATTTGTGTAATGCTTATCTGAGCGCTAGTAGGAGTAACCTCAGGTTGTGTAACGTCTTCAGAGATTTCAAACTGGCTATTTTTCCTCGTTTGCTGAAAATAGATCAATTTGGCTAGCTGTGGGTAAAAGTCATGGTTCTTAATTGAAAGCATCAATGCAGTAAGCATTGTGGAATAAGAAAACATACATTTGCTAGTGGGTGCATCAAGTGCATCTGTCCCAGACTTGCCCGCAGCGCTGACTTCGATCTGCATGGCCACAGCAGGCAGGTACGAGCAGATGTTGCCTGGAGAGTTTCCAGGATTCCAAGGGAAGATGAGATCAGCGAGATGCTGGCTGAATCTGGTGATGCTGGTTCCACCTGGGCCTTAAGAAATGATTGAAATATTTTTGCTTTGTGCCACTGCAGACTAGGTAAATATGCTTTGCCTTCTGTATTCCTCTCCCTCCTGTGTGGCTGGCACCTGGAGTCTTCTCTTTTCTAAAGGAAAAAAAAAAAGGTAATATTAAATTACAAAAGATTTTTGCTCTTTTTCCCTGTGGCAAAACCATTTGACCTTTTCTGGACTAACATTGTTCCTCTGAAGCAGGCAAGACAGACACTATTTATATCACTATGGCCATGTCATGTTAGATAAGGGCTAGATGGAGTCAGCCACATCCACTGCAGAGCTGAAAACCCAGAGATCCTCTTCTAAAAGGTGATGAACTTCATTCCTTCCCAATGTGATGCTCTGGCTTTTCCTGGTTGTGATCTGGGTTGGCATAAGCCCGGTGTATTTCCGAGGTAGGAGTTACTGTGAACTGGTTAGTCAGTGCCCAGTAATGATAATGTTAATCTCCACTCATGTTTGAACAAGGGTCTCTAAAGACTGAAGCCCTGCTTGATTACAAAAAACATTTTCGAAAACATTATGATTTATTTAACATGGGGGGGGAAAGTACTAATTATAGGCAAAAAGTCTTGCCTTCAGGAGGAACGTAACAAACTCTTAACGGGGAAATGCTGCAGGGGTAGGCTGTTAATGGGCAGGCTGCTTTGGATGTAGGATTGTTAATTGCCATCATCAGATCTCAAAATTTTTGTAGTTGCATTTAATTTTGCCAGTAAACATTAGTCACATACTGTTATGCAGACTTAAATTAATAATGTTGGAAGATTTGTTTAGACAATGTCACACATGTTTTCACTTTAACCTTTCAGTAGCACTGTAACATACAGCCAGAGGAGTTGTGCAGTGTTTCCTGCCCTTAGACACAACAAATTCTCTGCTTCTTCCTATTTGAAAAGCCCCTGGAGCTGCTCTGGGCAGGTCAGCGCTGTAACGGCACCTGGGGCTGAAGTGGGATCCCTTTGGTTTTTAGTCTGGCCCTTCAGTCCTGCCAGCCCTGCTGTAGCATCTATTTGTGGATCATCCAGTCATGAATGTTGTGTATTATATCCCTCATTATTTTATTGAAAGCTTTGCTCGTTAGCAAATTAGCAGGTTCCAGCCATTCATGGCTTACGGTAGCTATGACAATACTGGAATATTTTCATTTTTATCTCTGAGTGTGTTTCACTGGCAAAAATGTGTGGCAGCAGAGCCCTGGCCTCCTTGGGTTTGTGATGCACCTCTTGTGTTTTTAATACCTGTAGCCTTGAGCTTAGGTTTTGCCCTAACTTTAGTTCATGATTTTTCATATATCAGTGAATCTATGCTAATTAAGTATCCTAGGGACCTGTTTTGGATGTGGAATCAAGTAGGACCTGAACTTTTAACAGGCCCTGGAGCAAGAGCACTGCAGGACACCAAGTCTTTCTGTGGGTTTTACACCAGGAGCTGAAGTCGTTTGCTCCAGGGCTTTTTTGCTTCTGGCACCTGTGTATCTGCCAGCCATTCCTGGCCTGCGTGAGGCAGCCTGTCCACCTCACCATCTGCTAGAGAGAGAGGGACAGAGAAGGGACTTTGCTGAGTTACAGGATAGACTGGGTTTGATCCCACAGCTGCAGATCTCTTTCCAGCAACCACTTGTCTAGCCTGCTGCTTCCAGAGTGCTTGGGCCACAGCTTGCTGGCAGTACCCAGCTTCTCCGTGCATTGTGCTCCTTAAAATTCACTCCTTTTGAAAGGAAGCATCTTTGTTTCAAGGGAGGTTGTAGACCCCTTGCTGTGGTCTTTGATTTTGATTCCTCTACCTTATGCTGGGTCCTGCCATGGGCTCCTTGGAGCCAGAGGCTGTGGGAGCTGGATGCCTCACTGAGCCAGCGGGACGAAGGAGTGAGCAACAGAGATGTATTTCACACTTCAGACTGTAATTTGTTCAGGTAAGAGACAAGGCAATAGCAAACTGTTGAAACAAAACATCAAGAAAACACTTAAATTTTAATGAAGTCCAGTTTTTAAAAGTATATTCATGTCCTTTGGAGTTCTTGAATTATCTGCACTGCAAGAGTTGGTGTTGCAGCTGCAGCCTCCTTTAAATAACTCTGAATAGCTGCCTGTCCCTTTGTACTTACTTGCTAGGAAACCCTGACAGTTTCTGTGTGTCTCCCTGTAAGCAGCATCTAACCCAGAGCTTTTAGCAGCTCCTGCTTAGGTCTTTCTTTTTTACAAGTGTAACATAAATGAAAGCAAGTCTTCGTCTTAGCTGAGTGGAGGCACAATTCCTTTTCTTGAGGTAATAAAGAAAAATATAATTTTCTGTTTACTGAGACAGTGTTTCATTGTGCTGCTCTCATCTGGGATATACTGCTTTTTATTAATATTCTCATTTCTATGCTTAGATTTAGTTTGAAACACTGCATTAGGATCAAGTAATTATAATAGATAAGTAAAATAACTTCTGGAAAAGGAAAGTATGTTAATCTAATGTTTTCTTCAGCTTGTTCAGTTGGACAAATGGCTGCTGGTTTTAAGTGAAATGAGGAGTGTGAATCCTTTTCCTTCTCATTAGACAAATTAGGTATTGGTGTGGTAGCAAAAGGTTGAAAAATTTATAGAAAGCTTAATTCTTCCAAAGCAAGTCAAATCACATCAGGATCCGATTGTATTTTTGAGTCTGGTGGTGGATGCCAGCCTGACATCACCTACAGACCAGCGGCTGCTGGGGCGTGTGGGGTGTGGTCGGGGCGGTGGGGATGGCTGGATGGGGGTGCCCTCCAGCCCGGGGCACTGTGCTGGGGGACGGGTACTGCAGCTCTCTCTGCTGCCCAGCCCAGCCCTGGATCTGCACCAGCTGCAGCTGGAATCTCACCTTGTGCGGTGTCACGTCTCTCGCAGCTTCCCCTGCACCACCCCACAGCGGCTGCCCTTAAAAACGGAGATCTCTGGGCACAGTGTATTTCTTTTCCTGGCTGCATACTGGAACCATCTGTTTCTCTCATTGGAAGTGATTTATAGGGAGGAACTGTTAGAGGGCAAGTGATTTATTGCTTATCAATAACAGTAAACACGTTCTGCTTTACAATGACCAGAGTCTCTAGTTTATTGTATTCTGTCTGTGAAGGTGTCATTTGTCTTGTGAACAGCTTGCTGTCCACCAGCACCTGGAACATTCCGTGTCTGGGTTTCTCTTGAACATTGCTTTGGAGAGCGTTTATTAGTGGTCTAATATTGATGCTCTATAGCATTACTGCCTTTTGTCTGTCCTTCTGAAAGTTTGATCGATTCAAAACTTGGGAGTATTTTCTCTTCGGTTGCAGGCTTTGAAAATGATGACAAGCTGAATAGTTGGTCCTCGCTTGCTGGAACCGAGCTGTGGGTCTTCTCTAGCAGTAGGAAGAAAGTGTGCTGAGGATACGTGGTTGGGACAGAAGCTAGAAGAAAAGAACTTGTATTATATGCATTAGCTGTTGTCGTGTTACTTCTTATAGTTTATCACTTCATAGATTTTCCTGAGTCTACTGTGATCCCTTCTGCTTTATCTTCTTTTGACTTCTGTGTTTTAAGCAGCTTGGTAAAGGTGTCAGGTGCAGCCTCTACATTAATCTTTCCATTCCTCCTTTCCCCCATCCACGTTACTCAAGTGAATAATCAGAGCTGGTTACTAAGACTCCAGAACGTCTGTCCACTTGGACAGGAGCAAAAATAGCTGTATTAGAGTGTGCATGTTTGCACATCATTTCAATGGGGTTATCTGAGAACCAAATAATCTTGAGGCTTCTACTGAATTATTAGGAAACTTGCAGTAGAGTCTTTCTTTTCTAAGAGAGCAAGTTACTCTGACCCTTGGGTGATGACAGTTCCAAAACTTAATTTGAATATGTATAGTTTTGCATAGAAGAAAAAAAAAAGTTTGGTTAAAGTAGAGCTTTTTTCAACAACATTTTTTCCAAGACTAAACCAAACACTTTGAGTGAGTCTCCAGTGATTTCTCTGTCCAAAAGTTGTTTCTTTCCTTCATCTGTCATGAACTCCCTTTTTTCCCTGTGGTGGCTGGAATAAAAATTACTTCTCAGGTACTGATTTCTTCCAGTAGTCTTCCTTTGATCGTAAAGTCAACTTACTTGCTGGGGCATTCATCGGTTGGAGAGAGAAAGCCAGGTCTGGGGTGGCTGATAGATCACCTGGTCGAGGTCCTGTGGAACTGGGGCTGATTCCTAGTTGGGAAACAGGCAAACCTGGTTGTGCTGTGCTGAATCTGAAATAAAGCTTTACTTCTATAGGAGACCATTCAGAACATAATTTTTTTGGGGGGGAAAACCTGCCTGTAATAGAAAGAATATTTCTCTGACAACAGAAGACAGGCCACAGTAGACAGCTCTCAATTCCCAAACCCCACGGTATCTCCTGCTAATTGAGGGAGATCTTAGTGTAGTACCTACCTGTAATTGCCACTGTGAAGTATGACTTATAAAGAGACAGTTTTTTGTGATGTTTTATTCATTGGTTTTAAATGTCACCTGCCTTGATTCATATCATTGAAGTCTCTTAAATGGATTCCCTTTTTTTTTTTTCCTTCAGCCATCTGCCAAGAATTTTTAAAGCTGTGCTAATTGTTTTTCTTCTAAGCATTACCTTTCCAGCATATCTGGGGTGTTCTTCCCAGCACACACTCTTTAAGTGACATCTTTATTAAGGAAAAATGGTTCATTTTTTCGTGTCGTAATCAAACATACAGTCATTTTAAAAATAAGCCCAGGAACAGCTTGTTTATCCCTTTTATTGTTTAAGTGATCTTGAATCTTCTGGAACATTTGCATGAGGAAGACGCTCTGAACCTCACTGCAAACTTCATCCAATTCCTGGCTGCTTCAAGCCACCAGTGGGATTTACAGCAAGCTCTATGTACGTAGGTTCTATAAACCATTCTAAATTCCTGTTATAACGAGAATCAAAAAAACCCAAAACCCTACAAACCAACCCAGAAGATGCCACATTTGGTTTTAAGATTTGTTAGTGAAATTAGAAAATGGAGAAAGGTGGTTTGGTGGTTTGACTCTTCTATCTGTTGCAGAAGAGGATGGATTTCTGCTGTCTTACATTTGGTAGCAGGGTCGTTGTCACTGCGGTGCATCCTGACATTGATTGGGAAGCACTTACTGCCCCAGCGTGCTGTCAGTTTCATTTTTTGCTATATTTTTGTGTATAGCAGACCTTCTGTGACATAAGGCTTTTAAATGAAACTTGCGGTGAGTGGGAAGTAAAATGAGTTGCTGTTTGTGTTGAATTGCTTAGGTCACAGCCCTTAATGGAGTCTGAAGTAATGCAACCTGAAATCAGCTTTCTGGGAGAGTATTGAGACTTGTAAATTCTGGACTATCTTGGAGGCCCATTTGCTGCTGGAGCGTTTCATCAGCTGAGACATCGACTGAAAGTTTGTGGATGAGCTGAGTAACCAACAGAACTCCAGCCAGGGTCTTTGATCATGGGATTAGTTCCACTGCTGCTGCGTGGTTAAGGTCAGGCTGCAGCGTGTGTTTCTGCTTTGAGAGAAAGGGAAGAGGGACTAATAATTGAAGGTGTGACGTTGGAAAAGTCTCTGAGCATACCGAGTTCTTCAGAAGACTTGTTTGAACCTTGTCACGCCTTGAGATCTGTTTTTAAGGCTGGGTGTGTTCTTGGCACAGCCTCTCCTTTAAAGAAAGAACACTGCTGCTCAAACGAGATTGATTTGAAATGCTTCTAAAATCTTCTTGCAACTCATCTGTCAGTACAAATGTTTGCCAAGGGTAATGTAGCTTAAACAGACCAGCTTGTCCAGGTTTTTCTTATCTGCAGCAAAAAGGGCTCCTTTTGGGGACACTGTGTGTAAGGAACCTAATGGAACTGCTCTGTGTTGCCTCTTGGAGGATGGAGTCTCTGGACCATAAGGGAAAAGCCTGGGGAGAACGTCTCCATCAAGCCTCTGATTCCATTCCAGTGGGCGGGGGCTCATCCAGACAAATGCCTGGAATGCAGCGCTTTGGAGGAGCGAAGTGACCTCAGCTCTGGCTTCTGGACCTGCTGCGTTTGCCTTTGTGCACCCTCCTCTTGCTTTGCTGTAAAACCTTGATGCTTCTTAACACCAGTGTTGTTTGGTGGGGGCAGTCACTGGGTATTTCCCTGCATCCATAAGACTTCTCCGGGGGGAGTTTGGTGATGTGTGAGGCTTGTTCGAGGTCCTGCTCATCCAGAGAAGGTGACGCAGTTGGTTCTGGCTGCTTCCAGTGCTCAGGGTATCTGGGAGGTTTGCCCTAGCTCTTATTGCAGTAACCTCAACAACCAGACAGCTTCAGAACTCAAGCTTTGACCTTCAAGAAAGAGGGAGAAAGAGTAGCTCAATACTTAAAGACTGATATAGTCTGAAAGGAATATTATTCCGAAATTAAGTGCTTCTTGGTCTGTGTCTTGCCACGGTGCGGGATCATTATTAATAGATGCCCAAGGAATAACGAACGCTTGGGAAAACCTTGCATGGCCAGGCTTGCAGGTTCATGTGGCATGGATTTTGTGGAGATGGTTCACTGGGGGCCTGTCCCAAAAAACTATTTATCTCTGAGATATTAAACATACGCCCCTGGTTTTAAAGATGACATCCTCTCCCACGGTTATGCAGTGATTCGTTTTTCAAAACGCCCTGGAAATCTCTGTAGTTCAGTCTTTGCTCAGAAAGCTTTTCCCCATCCCTGGAAGTGTTCAAGGCCAGGCTGGATGGGGCTTGGAGCAACCTGCTCTAGGGAGAGGTGTCCCTGCCCAGGGCAGGGGGGGTGGAACTTGATGATCTTTAAGGTCCCTTCCAACTCTGACCATTCTATGATTCTATGATTTCTATGAATTCTCTCTCCTGTCTTCCTTGCCTTCAAATTGGGGGTATTTCTTTCTCTCCCTTAGTGAAGGAGAGGAGGCAGAGCAGTGCTGGAAAGGGGTTTTGTGATCAACCTCACTTTTGGATACACAAGGTAGGGAACTGGTGTGGTCCCCCCTGGAAACACACCCCGGTCAACAGCTCTCCTGGAGTCAGAAATAAATTGGGAGACCAAGACTCAAATTAAGAACATGTGTTGAATAAAAGTTAGTGCTCTTAAGATAGATAGGCCAGAGTTCTCTAAAACCATAATGGCTCCTATAATGGAACAGTCTTAAGTCTTTGAAAATGAAACTGTGTGTCTTAAGCCTTCATTGTGTGTTGCAGATTTAAGTTTGTGAAGTTTTCAGATGAGTTAATGGTGTTAACATACTAGTAGGAAGCTTTTCACTCTATTTGCATCCTGATTTAGTGTTTGCTAATTGGTTAGCACTTTGTTTGCCTTTCCTGGTAGTAGTACACTGAGCAATACTGTATGAAGGAATCACTCTTATCTCAGGTATTATTACTTGTTATTCTTCTGCTTTGCTCAGGATAAGTGATCCTGAGTGAGTAAATCAATTGTTAACCGTTGAGTAGAGCCCTTAAGAGGTAGGGAGAGGGGAGGGTATGTGGGATTGGAAGGAAGCTCTATCACAGAGCAGTGTACCCTTCCTAGCAGAACCTAAAGCACTCAGATTTGTAAAGAATACTGCTTGGTTTAAAGGAATCCACATTTCCTGACAGATTGCTTTTCCTAAAAAAGAAAGAAAAAAAACCCCACCATGTTGGTCAGCTGTGTACTTTACAGTTGATTTGTGCAGCAAGCCAGATCTTCAGAGCCCAATGACATGATTTATTTTAGCATGTCCGGAGGTATTTTGGTACTCTTACTTAAGAAAATTAAAAGCATAGTCACTTAGAGAAGGGAAAAAAACCCCAACCTCTGCTGTGTTTTTCCTTAATCAAATCTCAGCAAGCAAGTGTTTTTTCTAAGCAAGTGAAGCTGCTTTTTTTATTTTTTTCTTTCTCTTGTCCAGACAGGCTGACCTTTTATCTTGGTTTCTAATTCAGTTACTGAAAAAAAGCCCAGTGAGATATCTTGCCTTTGTGGTTGCAGGATTAGTCAGCCACTTTCTAAGTCTCTAAAGGATTTTAAGGCTTGGACTTCTTGAAGTTCAGTGCTGCAGAATACCACTGCCACAATTTGTCATTTCCTTTGTTTAGATTAAGTGTGGATGGTACTTGGGATGATTTTTGGAAGTGCATAAGGTAATTCATACTCATAATTGATACTAAGGCTAAAAAAGGAAATTTAATCTTGGAACTCAGAAGATTAAAATGCCTTGGCCTTTTTAAAAAAGTCTCCTTTTATGAGCACTCATATCATTGAGTAGAGCTTTGGATGGGGTTTCTTCCTTAATATAATTTCTGAACAGTGCAGAGGGGAACAGTGTGCAGAGGTTATATGGGGTGCTGGCTGTAACACCAAAAGTTTGTCGAGCCTTTTAGGGGTTAGAGTAAGGATTGATAAAGTCCAGCTCTTGGCTAAGAGGATCCTGGGGCTGGCAGTGTTGATGCAGGCTGCGGTGTTCCCACAGTGGTGCTGTCTTCTCGGCTCCCTGGGTGACTGCTCTGTGTAATCGCTGTGCGGTCAGTGCTGGGTAGCCAGGGTGACCAGGGACATCCGTATGTTTGCTGTAATCCTCTGAAATGGATTTCTGCATTGGAGATTTTCTGACATCTTGCTGACAGCAAAGCTGCCCCTTGGCTCCTACAAGCTTTTGAGAAATGGGGGAAAAGTTTCAAACTATGGGGAGGGCGAGAACACAAAGGTACCTCTTAGCTGATGAAGGAGCAGTTGTGTGTCTAAAGCGTATGGATGGAGGTATTTAAAAGACAGGTAGACCTAGTGCTTAGTGACATGGCTTAGTGGTTGTTTTTGTCAGTGTTAGGTTGATGATTGGACTCGATCTGAAAGGTCCCTTCCAACCTAGACAGCTCTACCTGTGGCTCCTCCGTGGCGGTCACAGGAATTAGGTGCTGCAAGTACCCCTTGCTGAAGCAGCAGGTTCAAGCAGGATGGGTGTAAATATACCCTCAGATGAAAGACAGTTGAGTAGTAATACCGTGGCAGTTCTTGCTATGGAAGAGACAAATCCTGAGCATGGTGAGAGACTTAGCACACACACAACTCCTTTCACTCAAAGACCCTTTAGATGCCTTGGAATTAGAAGATCAAGTTTAAGCAAAGGATGTATCAGATGTTTCAGGCTCAACCTCAATCTGTGGTGCAGGATTCTGCTGCTGCAATCCAAGCAATAGCCAGAAAGCCAGTGATGAAGCTTGGGGATTTTTCCACGTCTCCCTCTGCAGTTTCATCAGTGAAGTGGTACTTGGTGCTACCAGCAGAGGGGCAGCTTCCCAAGAAGTCCTTCAGGCTATCATGGTGTGGCGTGTTGAGGGAAGCCTGGCTAAACTAGTAAGGTGCCAGGGTGAGGAGAGAGATCCTGGCAGCAGCCCTCCCTGCAGACACAGGGCAGAGGGAAGGTTCCAGTTTAGATGTGGTCTTCACAGTGTGTCTGGCAGGGAGCAGGATGGTGCGCGTTGCCTTCCAGTCATTCTGTGGGAATAGTGCAGACACAAGCTGGGGATCGTGCACCTTTATTTGAATCAAATAAGCAGAGCTCCACAGCACACAGCTCTGCTCCTCGCCGGCACTGGAGCAGTGAGGTGGCTCGCTGGCAGTGGCTGTGTTTGTGAAAGTAAGGTGGAGCTACCCAAACACCTCACCTGAGGAGGCCTGGGTGTCCTCTGATAGAACTCTTTTAAAATCCTTTTTCCAGTTTGCCTGGAGATGAGATGCTGAGTGGGTGTTGGTGTCTGTCTGTCCTCCGCAAAGAGCCTTGCTGGGATTGTTCTCACTTAACTGTTTCGGGTGCCAGACTTGCAGCGGCTTAAGTTGACTTGGCCTCTAGAGCACTTGCTGATCTAGTTGAAACTTGGGAAGTCATCTGCTGTCCAGATGAAGTGGCCTGAAGCAGCTGTCTCCAGATGTGTCCCGCTGACAGGTCCTGTTTGTTGTTCTGTGGGGAGCTCCAGCCGCAGTGCTGTTTTGACTTGGGCTGGATGCTGCAGCCCATGATGTGTTTTGCTAGCACACGGCCTAAATAATTAAGAGGCATTAAAAGCAGAAGCTTGTGCTGCTGCGACTTATTTTTCAAATCTTTTGAAAGATTAATATCTGTATTTTTAATCTTGCATGAAATCCCACAGTGAGTGCGTTTCACCCACCGCTTTCGTAACGGCCAGAAACTTCAGTGCTGTGGCTGCAAGGGGGGGAAAGCAAGAGAATGCATATTTGTGGAGGCGCTGGGGTTTGCTGTGATTTCTTGTAGCCCCTCTGTAGCGTGGCTTCTTGATGGGTTTGTGGAGTTGTAGGGACCTGACAGTCGTGGTGAAAAGTGGGCGGTAAGTGCCCGTGGGTTCTTCACTTCTTGTGTCCCTTGCATTGGAGGACGTACAGTGACTAAATAGTTAATGCTCATGCATTACATGGAGGCCTCCTTGTGCTAGAAACATAAATGAGAACAAGGCACTTAATTTTTAGATCAGTGATTGAAAGTGTGCCAAGTGGTACTGAGCCAGCATTTCAGGAAAAAATGCTAAGGAAAAAAATGGCATGCTATTCCAACACCAA
Organism: Thinocorus orbignyianus; assembly: GCA_013400375.1. NCBI lineage: Eukaryota > Metazoa > Chordata > Aves > Ciconiiformes > Thinocoridae > Thinocorus > Thinocorus orbignyianus. The sequence goes on from VXBW01003422.1 coordinate 784,516, forward strand.
TTTCTATCACCATTTTCGAGACCCAAAGTCTGGAGCACTGCTCAGCCTGAGAAATCACCCTCTGCGTTTAATATTGGCCAGAGAACTGGGATGCTTTTTTGGCTGGTTTAAAAAAAGTGCGTAGTGCTCCTCAGGGATCTGTTCCCTCCCGGTGTATTTGATACGAGCATTTAATTGATACCATGTTTAACCAGTCTTTCAAGTTAGAGAAGGCTAATTCCAGAATGATCTCAGTTCTTACACTTGTCAGGGCTCACATCCATGACTCCCTGGGCTCTGACACCTCTCCCCGGCTCCTGCTCTGCAGCACCCATGCACTCTGGCGCGCCGCAGCCCCAATTATGCTCCGAGGTGGTTGCTACAAATAGTTGCAGCAAGTGGCATCCGATGGGCGGTCGCCTTCCGAAAATAAAACCCTGCTTGAGGAGGTGAGAGAAGAGAAGTTCAGAAGTTGAGGTGTGGATATGCATCAACCGGGTCTGCAGGATCCTGGAGAGAAACCACGAGGGTGCCCTTGGCTTTATTGGAAGGGAAGCATCTCCATAGCCGTGCTGATAGCCAAGGTCAAGCGAAGCAAGAGCTTAATTAGTCTCTTCTGTGAAGAGCCTCCCTTCCCAAAGGACATCTGAACACTTAATAGACTATTTGTAGGGATTCTTTTCTATTTACCTTTAATCTGCAGCCAGTTCTGGTGGGGAATGTGGTCATCAGCAGGCTCCTGAGAGGGGCTCAGCTCTGCTTCCACGCAGCTGTGGTCCTGGTGGGTTATTTTCTTTTCTGTTTTGTTTCTCCAGAGTGGCCTGTTGCTACTCTGTTACAGAGGCAATATTTTTCATTCTCTCTAGCAGCAAATTTCTATTTTGCATTGAATGTTTCGCATAGCTTGGATAACTTGATTTGGGGAAAACCCCTTTCCAAGCCCTGTTGAGATTTTCCCTGTCTAAATACACACAAGTAAATGAGTTGTGCTCCCTGTTGCTGTGGGTCGAGAGATTTTGAGTTTCTTTGGGGGGACTTTAATTTCTTGGCAGGCAGTCAAGAACTGTTAGATTGCAGAATAAAACTAGGCAGAAAAGGAGGATATAACAATAAAAGCTGTGCTAAATAGACAATTAATTTGTTTTTTTTTTCTTCAGTTCCTATCTAGCTCATATCTTTTCCACTAAGAATTTATTTCCCCGTGTGGCGTGGGAAGCTGCAATTTTATTACTTCTGTATTTTAGTCTTCAAACTCCCACTGCCCCTTATGAAGTGATAATTGCTGAAGCCAGTTTTTCTAAAGGCTATTTAAAACTTAAAAGTTTGACATCAAGTTATGTTGAACAGTAAATGTCACCTGGAATATTTGGGCTGAAGGCAGAGTGATTGCTGCAGCCGGGTGTTTCCTCTCTAAAAAACCAGAAGCTACTGGTGGTAAAGGTGGGGGGAATTGCAGGAAATACTCTGTGTGAGTGTGTGGAAGACAAGTGTTCACACTTGCCGAAATTAGGGAGTGTGAGGGGTTATGACTATAGGGATAAGGAAGCAGAGAACAACTTCCTAAATTTTTTGTAGGATTTGTTGTAGTATCAAGACTTAAAAATATCCTCCTTCTGCAAGACAAATACTTCCACCGTGGGGAAAATAATCCCATCTCACCAATATCATAGATATTCCCATTTTGTTCCAGAAGTCAGGATCCATCTGTGCGTTTAAAAGAGGATGGTGGAAGACCTGCAGCCCCTCCCTGGAGATGGAGCGTGCGCGTTTGGCACAAGCCTCAGGACTCCTAAGGCAGTATTTAAAAACAAAGCCCAGAGAGCATCAAACGTTGCAAAGATGCAAAGAAAAGGCTTTGTGCTAAATCCAGGGATCAGATTCAGTGCCGACAAGTAAAAGGAAAGTTGCAGGAGGAACACATTTTCTCACTTGCCCCAGGATAACATGTTTTGATTCCTGTGCAGCCGGTGAGTTAGTGCTCTGCTTGTTGGGGAGCAATGTGAGGAAGCTGGTGGAGAACAGCTCGTTTCTATTTGATTCTCATAGTTGGTGCAGCAAGAGGTTTTTGTTGGCACTGTTTCTGGTAGAAGAGCAGATAAGAATGAGATCTGAAGAGAGTTGGGGATCACTGGATGACACGGTGTTTGTGTTGGTGGTGCGGGGTCAGTGGTGACCTTGTGCTGCTGAAGGGCTCTTGGGGGGACCGGAGCAGTATGTGAAGTCCCAAACTGGTCAAGCTACAGACCCTACTGTAGGAAAAACCAGGCAGGGTGCTCTTCACCTGAGGTACCAAGAGAACTGTGATAAATCCTTTGCATCAGCTTCTCATTCAAAAAAGTTTCTGCTGTGAGTTTTTTGGGTTTTCTTGGGGACAGGGAAGGGGCTGAGGTAACTCTCTAGGCTTCGTGTTTTACAGTAAAACTCCTGGGAAGCATAAATCTGGCTTGGTCTGTTTAAAAATACCACGGCAGGTTTTTAGACAGCCTCTTGCTCAGGACAGAACTGCATAGGTATAAATTTCAGACCATGGTGCCCTTGAGTATGGAACCTGTGGCTGTATCTGACGTGTCTGCAGGGGGCCTTTATTTTCCTTTTGCTGCTTAGATTCATTTAACATTCAGTAGAATATCATGTTGCAGCGACACTTTACCTGACTCTAACAAATGCCAGCGGGTAGGTGGTTTTTTCCCCCTGTTTTTAAGAAGCTGGTTTGAAAGGGCAGTAAGTCAGAAGTGGTTCTTCTGCTTCTGCTGAGGTGCACGTTGTTCGGCAGAGGAGTTATTCTCAAGTCTGTCTGAAATGCTGGCAAAGGGATGCCACGAACAGCTTACACAGCTCCTCCTTCAGGAGGTTGTACATCAAATGATCAGTTCCTGGTTTGTCCATGGTCACTGTGTGTGCAGGGAAAGGCCGGAGGTTATGTCCTGCTGAAGGGTGTCATTGTCTGGGTCCTTCTGAGTTACCCAGCAGGAATCACGGTGTATTCAAACAAGGTGTTGATGCCAGTGGTGTCTGCAGCCCGAGGAGAGCCAGCAGCCTGTGTGGCCGTGGGCTTTCACAGGAACATTTCCACCTCTGACATTTCTCTTCAGTTGGGCCTTTTTACAGAGTTAATATTGTTTCCAAAATCTGGAGTAAAAATACAACTGTTGATCAAGCAGTTAAAAATTACCTTTCTGCACATAAAGCCTTGCTTGAGCAGTTCTGCTGCGCTGCCGCCTCTCCCTGCTGGCAGGTGTGCTTGACCAACCTTAGAACAAGTATTTTGTGTCAGCCTTTACATTTGGAATGAGATTCCTCCCTTTAAAAGTTTGTCTCAGCTATTTGATCACTGCAGACAAAAATAGATGGCTTTTACAAAGACACTTAGGACTTCTTCCAGCAGAAGGATGGCTGAGGAGCAGTGAGGAGCGGGATGTTTTTCTTTCCGTGGCTACAGCCCGCTCTCATTGCAGCTCTTCGGCGCTGAGATTTACCCCGAGTAACCGTCTGTCATGGGATGCTCTGTCCTTGTCCTTCTTTTCTTATTTTGCTTCTGGCGTTTCTCTAAGAGAATAATGTCAGTATCCCAGGAGTCTGCCGCTGCAGAGACAGATCTGCCAGAGTTTAAAAACTTCATTTCTGGGAGAAGGTCTGTCTGTGGCATTGACTCACGGTGAAATGCCACACAGCAAAGTGAAATGGAGGCCGTCACATTTTAAATAGTTCTCTTTTTTTCTTTTTTTTCTTTTTTCTTTTTTTTTTTTTCTTTTTTCTCCCTTTTAAAGATGCAAGGACGAGTTAAGGACGAGCTGGGTAACAGCCCGGCCCAGGTTGCAGGGCAAGTGGTGTCACGGGGCCAAAGCAGGGTGGGAGCAGGGGCCTTGGTGGGCGCCCGTCAGTCCCTTGTCAGCTCATCTGTGCTGAGCAGTCACATCCAGCACCCTTTACTAGTGTTGCCCTTTGGCTTCTCTGCCTAAGCGTGGCATTCACAGCCATGCTGACGTTGTTCCAGCTGAAAACTCTGTATTTAGTTCATCCTCATCAAGGCAGGGTGCTGTGGACAGGGTGTGTTTCTCCGCGCTGGATTTCTGCCTGGCCTGCTCTTGCCTCTCCTCCTTCTCCCACCGTCCCCGCTCCGGTTAACCCGGGCTCAGCCTCCTTCAGCAGCTGCTTTGTTCTGCCTCGGGTGTCTGTGCAGGTAACCCACGTCCCCGTTTGTTCATATTAATGTCTCTTTGTAGGCTCTTGCCCACTCCATGGGCTGCAGTGCCGTGCTGCCAGCCATCTGTCCTGGCACACACGCAGCCAGTCCCAGGAGCTGGCACAGCCGGTGCGTCCCTTGGCAAGCAGTGGCTCACAGTTCAGAGAATCATAGAATCACAGAATGGTCAGAGTTGGAAGGGACCTTCAAGATCATCCAGTTCCAACCCCCCTGCCCTGGGCAGGGACACCTCTCCCTAGAGCAGGTTGCTCNTCATGGAAAGGCTTTGTGTGTGGGTACCCACGGATGCTGGATCCTGTTGGAGAGCATTAACAGGACAATTTTTATTTCTCGCTGCCCCATTCTCAGGGTCTGGAGAGACCATGGCTGTAAATCTGCTCTGCCCTCTGGATCACCAGCTCTGGCTGTAAGCAGTGCTTGCAGCGCTTCAGGAGGATCCTGGAGGAGACTCAGGGGGCATCCGTGGGAGATTGCAGCCCTGGGACAGTCTCTGACATCTCATGGTTGGCTGAAGCTGTGAGCAAGGTGTTTGAGATCTGTTCCACAACTCTCTCCCAGCAGGCCAGCACTGGGTGCTGTGGGAGAGCTGGCAGCCTTGTGCCCTGCCACAGCTGCTCAGTAGATGTGCTCAGAGCTTGAATTATCGTTTTCTTCTTTTCTACATTTTCGTTTGACCCTTCAATTCCCTGGACTGTGAGGAAGGGGAATGTTGAATAATTGCCTGCTCCGTGATGAATTAGTGTGAAAAAGCAACCGGTGCCATGCATCAACTTAAACTGCTGTCTGGTAAAGTTGCATTAATGTGTATAAATAATGTATATCTTTGTGGAGGAAGTGCTTTGTCTTTCTAATGAGCAGTTGCCTGATTGGAGAGGCCGAAAGTCTGCATACCCTTGCAGGGAAGGTTTTGGTTCGCGTGTGCCTAGATTATTAAAGAGGGTTCGTGATCCTGTGAGTGCAACTAGGAAATATCTTTAGCAGAATATGCTGAAGAATTTCAAAAGGCCTTGTGAGAGATCAGCCAGCAGGTGAGTCTGTGGTTTGAGGACTGGGATCTCTTTCACCACAGGAAGAAGCATCAGGATTTCTATATTGTAGGATTTACATACGTTTTAAGGACTGATGCAAACCATACAGCTGCCACCCAACAGCCAGTAATCCGGTTGTTGCTTTACAATGGTCAGTGACTGTTTCACTGTGCGTTTTGGTTCAGAAATGGCTTGAAGAATAACCACAATAGCTGAGTAATTAACAGCTAAACCAGGACAGCGGCATCGCTTGCATGTAACTGCAGCAAAGATAAGCCACTTCATCACGACATCTGTTGAAAGTCTAAAAATGGACACTTTTTTGTTCACAAAACAACCCCAAATTGTTTTGCATGTTCTTAGTATCCGCAGCGGGTGGTGACTGAAGGACAGTGGTGCAGAAGGTCATTGCCATCCTCTGCAGTGCCTGTGAAACAGTCTGTGTGTGCTTCTGGGGGTCACTTGGTCTTGGGTGGGAAAAGGACAGGCGCTTGGCTGGAGGTTTGAAACGCTTCCACTGTCTGTATTTTTAAATATTATCCCCAAATCCTGTCTGTTCCAGAGGTTATGAGATTATCATAGTACATAAAGGGTGTAGCTGTGGTCAGTCTAGACTGTCCCAGCCCACACTTGGCTTCTCTTGCCACAGAATCAAGCTTCCCTGTGCCAGTGGCACAGCAACTTGGCATGCACGAGCAGGCAGTTAACCAAAGGGCAGGCAGGGAGGGAGTTTGGGGAAGGGGAGCTTGTCCAGCCTGGCCTGACATCTGCACGTGTACAGTAAATACACATTGCACTTGCATATTGTGTCAGCAAGAGCCTGACCCAGAGTGACCTGGCGTGTGTGTGCTGGGATTTCTAGCTTAGAGGAGTCTGAGTTCCTCACCGTGGCTGAGCTTCACCCTGACTGCACAGAAATGCCTTTTTTTCAAATGCAACTTTTGTCAAATGATGATTATGTTTTCTTTCTGTTCCCTTCTGTCTCCTTTTGTCACTTGGCAGAAGGAGGTGTAGTTGCAGGGAAAGGGGAGGGGGAGAGAACTGTGCTTCTGTTCCGTCTCAGTGCAGTATTTCTGTTCTGAGCCTGCAAAATGAAGCGTTAGGAAAACAACTCAATGGGGGAAACATTTCACTGGTTGTTTTATACATTCCATACACTCGTGCTGTCACTAAACAGAGCATCTAATGGATCTGTAAAATGAGCAAAACCAGCCCAGTATCCCGAGGCTCATGCCAGTCTCCCCGAGAGCCGCGCTCTGGAGCAGGGCTCTGCCACCTTCTCCTCTCCTCCTGCTGGCAGATGGGCTGTGACCGTCGGGTGGGCAGCAGCATCCCTGTTGGGTGTGTGGGCAGTGGCTGTACTCACACCCATCTCTCTCCTTCTTTTTTCTCCCTGCTAGCTGAAGACGTGGAGTGTGGACGAGCTGCAGAGGAGGCTTTCGGCCCTGGACCCCATGATGGAGCAGGAGATTGAAGAAATCCGCCAGAAGTACCAGTCCAAGCGGCAGCCCATCCTCGACGCCATCGAAGCCAAGAAGCGGCGGCAGCAGAACTTCTGAGCCACTGGTAGAATATTCTTCCATCCTCCAACAGTCAGCACCTCGCTGTTATGACTACTGACCCTAGTGATTTCTGTTGAGACACGCTGGCAGGACAGAGGGCAATACTTCTGCTCAGTTGTTTTTCCATAGCACCTTTGTGAACTCAGGAATGCCACCAAGTGCAAAATCCTGACGGTGTGTTTTAACGTTAGACGTGTATTTAAGACATTGTTGGAAAGGAGTTTTGTTACTGGTTTTAGGGGGATTGTTTTTAAATTGGAGGAACAGACAGAAATAGTCTAATGAAAGTTGGCTCGCTCTCTTTCCAACTGAACTTTCAGGAGTCCAGTTTGGTTTCAGTTCCTATGGATTGGAGTATTTAACGGCTGCATCTTTTGTGGTTTGTTTTTTTTTTTCTTTTGTTTTTCTTTTGACAGTGCCCAGGCACGATTTCAAGCTGTTAACTGTATCCTTCTGCTGTTAAGGTACTGATAAGTTTTAGGTCAATGAAGAGAGCAGGTGAGAACACGTGCAAACTGTTCCAGCCTTTTGAAAGAAACTTTAATCTCATTTTTTTTAAAAAGCCTGTAATAAGCCCCATGCCTTACACTGTGTGCTTTAAGCAGGTGTGGTTTCTTCAAGATCTCAGTTCTGTCCTTTTTGTGTGTACTTTACCAATTAATCCGAGTAGATAAAGCGTGTTGTGCCTCCATCAGGAATTACATTCTGCAATTTAAAATCCACACCGACTTAAAACCAAAAGCCAATCGTTGAGCCAATTCCCCTTCGTCCTTCTGTCTGTCTGTCTGGAAATGTCCTTCAGGGAGACGCTGCTGACAGTGGAGTCCAGGAGCAGGAGGCAGTGTTGGAATGGGTGGAAGTTGTGTGAACCTCTCTCAGGAATTAGGTACTTCTGCTCTGTCTGAGAGGACTTAATATCTCCACAGTTCGTGAAATATTTTCTGGGCTGCATCTCAGATTTACATCTTTAGATGCTTGAATAAAAACCTGATTTCACAATCCTTCACATTTCTGCAAGGTTTAGCACATCAGAAAAGTTGAACTGAAAGTAAAGACTTTGTTGAATTAGCGCAGATGTGCATTTATGGTGGTGGAGCAAGGGCAGGGTTGGTCTGAATGAGAAGACAATTACTGATGTTCTGCGGGAGGAGATTCAGTCTCTCCCCGTTCCTCTGGATGCTCTTGTGTTCTTTCTTTACATTTCCCTGCTGTTCCTGCCCGGTATAGCTCAATCCTTGGAAACGCCCCAGCGGGTACAATCGCTGTGAGGATGGTGCAATGAGCTCACGGGCAGAGTGGAGGGTGAAGCAGGAGCAGCAGAGGTCAGCCTGGTTCGCGGGGCAGAGACCGGGTGGTGCCTCTGCCTGTGGGCTGTGACAGCAGAGCTCCCTAGTTTGAGATTTATCTGGCATGTGATGAAATACTTGGACAGAGCAAGTGCTTCTACCAATTTGTTTTGCTCTGATAGAGGGAACAGTTTCCAGTCACTCTCATGAAACAGGCCTTGGTACCTCACCCAGATAATTAACTGAATAGCAGTGTCTCCTGAATCCAACGCTGCTGGGGAGGGGAGGTGTTCATTTCACCCTCTGTAGGCACGTGTGGTTTTTCCCCCTCGGAGCAGACTCTTGGCTGCTGTTAACAGGTAAACTCCAATGCTGTGAAAGGAACCAAGCCATTTTTACCCCCTTGGCAGATCTGGTTGCAGGGATTTGTGTGGGTTTGGTGCGCAGTGCCCACAGGGCTGTTCAGAGACCAGCAAACCCGCCCCCCCCAGGGAGAGGGGAGCAGCGTGTCAGGGTCCCAGGGAAGGTACATCCTGGGATAACCAGCCGTTTGGTAGCCTCAAGTATTGGGAAAGCTTTGAATTAGGAAAACCGAGTAATTAAAAGCTTTGTTGCTGTTAGTGGACTAAAATCCCTTAGTCCAGACTCTCTGATGAGGTCAGGTGAAGTGCTGTGTGAACGTCCAGGCTCACACTGCTCCTCTGAAACCCCTGCGATACCTTTTGCCCTGAACACCTGTTTGTTGTGAGCGATATTCGTGAGGAACCTTTGCATCCCGGGAACTCCCACAGCTCGGGAGGGAGCTCTGGGCAGGGATTGATCATGGGTCAGTCACTCGGGTGGCTCTGGCCCAGCAAAGGTGTGGATGTGGGACAGGGTGGCTGGGGCACTGCTGGCGTGTGGCGTGGGTCAAGCAGATTCTGCTGGGAGTAGTTTTACCTCTGCACTGTGTAGGTAACTTTCTAGTGATGGGAGGGCATTAGAAACCCCAAGTTTTAGGTGAAACACCACAGGGTGGTGTCTATTTACAGAATATGCAACCTGTGACTGCTGTAACTGAATGTAAGCACTCTTGAAATACTCTGCTTTGCTGATGTGATTGTCTTAAAATACAGCAAATGAACCAAAAGAAGTACAACTGGTCCGATGGCCTAACTGTCTCTGAACCTTTCTTAAACGCTTGCAGTGGCTGAGACTTGATGATATTTCTTGCTCTTGGAGCTCTAATGCAGAGGATTTATTTTCTCCTTCACTGATTTTCAATCTGTTAGAGAAAATAATTCCCTTTTTGGTCCCTTTGTAGAGTGTCTGGGAGCGTAGTACCTGCTCGCTTTGAGAGTCCTCCAGGCTGAGAACAAGGCTTGTGCCATAAGGGAAAGCTGTTCCAATGAAGTTTTTAAGCAAAAAGCCTGCTTAATTGGTGTGCTCCTCGGGTCCACCTGCATTGCTGAGAGCGTTCTGGGCACAGACCATTATCTTTGCTTCTAAAACCTGGAGATATTGATGAGGTCAGTCAGGTGAGACTTAAAAATGTGAAGTCTGTAGCTTTAACTTTTTTTGTAACAAAGAAATTAGCAACACTGGCATAAAGTGCTGACTTGAAATGCTATTTTGTAAGATCTGGCTGTTTGTATATAAGTGTTGGGTCATTAGTTTGTATATGTATGAAATAGTAACTTTTATTGCATTCCTCTGAGTTTGATACAGGAGACTTTGTTTGATCTCTCTCCAATATCTTGCCTTATTTGTTCGAAGGGGCAAATAAACTGTCCTTACCTGACAGCATCGGTGTCATGGCTCGTATTTATGCATTAAAATGCTCTGGTTTATCAGGAGAAGTTTAAACATGTCAGATATGTGCTTTTTTTTTTTTTTTCTTTTTTTTTTTGACCAGGCAATTCTTTAGCCTTAAGGTGTTACTAGTTCTGCACCTGGAGGAGCGGTTTGCTGGCGTTCAGGTGCTGCCAGCTCCGTGGTGGCTCCGAAGGGTGAGCAGTGGATGTTCAGGCTGTTTCCCTGTGTGGAGGAGCGCGGGGAGCCCTTCCTGGTGCTGTGATCCCCCAGAAGCTTCGCTCTGGCAGGTGGGGAGGGTACACTCCCCTGGAGCTACTTTCTATCTCTGCTCTCGCTTCACACTGCAGCCACTTTCCGGAGTCCACGGGTCAGGTTTGGGACCAGGTACGTACCAGTTTCTCCCCTTTCCTGCCCAAGAGGTGAGGGTAGAGGCTTGCTCTCCTCGTTCTGGCTGACTTGCTGTGCTTCCAACCTTCTAGCTCGGAAAAATAAGAAGCTGACAGTGAGTGGGTGCTGCCTTCCAGCAGTGAACTGTTGGCTTCTACATGGTTTCCCTGAGCAGTTACTAAATCTGTCCCGAAGGCATGACTAACTGAAGCAGAGACAGAATTCATTCAGGAGTCAGCTCTGGTTAGCAATCCGGGAAGAAACAAAATAGATTTGAGCTTTTAAATGTTAGGAAGGAGCGTGGAAATCGAAGGGTGGGAGACCACAGGCATTTCTAGTAACTGGGAAAGCCTGAAGCTCTCCCATATTCTCAGCAATGTTACTGGGATATCAGGGAGCCCCAGTGCCCTGGCAGCACGGCCACTGCTCCAGGGGGGCTTCATGCTGGGAGCAGGGCCTCCTCCTGCACAATTAATTGCATATAACTCATCAGAACCAACACCTGACAGGCAGCTGTGAGCTGGGGGTGATGTTTAACCAGGTTTTTGCCCACCATGGGGCAAAGTCAGTTTCCCATGAAGCCGCAGAACCAGCAGTTTCTCTCCTCCCGTGGTGGTTGTCAGGACTAAGGTACAGGTGTTGCTGTGCCAGTGTCCTTTGTGCCCAGCTACTCTTTCCTACACCCTCGCTTTGTCCCATTTCCTCCCGTCCACAGGCCAAAAGAATCTGAGCATGTGCTTAGATAAATGCTTTGAGTGTTGGCTGACAGCCCTGACTTCAGAGCTGACAATTTTTCATTGCATTAATCACTCTGGCAAAATTTTAAAGAGTCAAACCAGGAAACACCCATCAGCTCTTTCCAGACCGAAAGTGACTTAATTGCCCTTTAATTTAAGAGCCCAGGAAGACAGCCAGCTTCTTTTGCAACTTTAAAACAATTCAATCCCATCTACGAAGCACAGCCTGTTCCGCTCCCCTCCAGGCTGTGGCTGTGGAAATCGATGGAGCGCAGGGAGCCCAGAGCCCTGAGTCCCGGCCAGGGCGGGCAGAGGCAGAGCAGCCCCTTCAGACCTGGCCCTGCACAGCCACGCCGTGGAGGAGCCTCTCCTCGGCCCCCAGGAGCATCTGTAGCCACGAGGGCTACGAAGATGATCGGGGCCTGGGACATCTCTGCTATGAGGAGAGGCTGAGGGACTTTGTAGTCTGGAGAAGATCAAGGGGGGATCTGATCAACACCTGTGAATACTTAAGGGTGGGTGGCAGGAGGATGGGGCCAGGTTTTTTCAGTGGTGCCCAGTGAGAGGACAAGAGAAAATGGGCACAAACTTGAACACAAGAAGCTCAATCTAAACATGAGGACGTCTTTCCTGTGAGGGTGGCAGAGCCCTGGCAGAGGCTGCCCAGAGAGGTGGGCCAGTCTCTGTCTCTGGAGACATTCCAAACCCACCTGAACTCCTGTGGGACCTGCTCTGGGTGGCCCTGCTTTGGCGGGGAGGTTGGACTAGATGATCTCCAGAGGTCCCTTCCAACCCCGTGTCATCCTGTGATCACTCATTGACCTTAGAGGGGAGGGCCTTTGAACCAAAAGGCGGGGGGCATTTTCCCCCCTCTGCTCCTCAGAGCCGAGGCCTGGCTGCGGGCAGGCACCGCTGCTGTGGCGCTTCTCTGCACGCCTGGAGCTGGGAGAGCTGTCAGGTCTCACAGGCAGATTTGATTAACTCAGTAGTGCCTTCAAAGCTATTCCTTCGGCTATCTCAAATGGTTGGAATGAAAGCCTTGAGTTTACACGTTCCTTACAACTGAGTTGACAGCAATGGTTCGGATAAAGGCTGAAGTGAACCCATGGGTAAATACAGACCGTGGGGATTTCTTACTACCAGGAGAAAGTGTTTTAATTTTTGTTAAAAAAAATAATTGATTTAGAGCACTGTGTGTCTTTCCTGGTCTCCATGTGCAGTTGGGCAAATGCAGGAATTACAGGTAATGCTGCTTTAACCCGCAGACACTCAAGCAGCCAGCTCTGATGTTGGCTCCCTGAGCTGAGATCAGCGGGGCTGGAGGAGCCTGTGAGCAGGAGGGATCCCAGAAACGCTGCTGGCAAGGAGCCTTTCCTTCCTACAAGCTGAGCCCTGCAAAATCTCCCGGTTTTCCAATAACCAGGCGAGTGCACAGACCACGCTCGGGGTCATCATGGCTCTGGAAGTTGGCAAAGAAGTTTTAAAGAGAAGCAATGACGTTGGCTTTGTCTCTCTGGAGCAGGGTTGTCTTAATTCTCGGCTGCATGGAGCAGCTTAATAAGGTCACTCCTTAATCACCACTCCCCGCAGGCAAGAGTCACTCTTTCATCAGTCATTTTGTGAGTTGGGGAAAGCAGGTTTTTTGTAGAAATAACCTGATAAGGTGTTTAATTGATTTGCCCGCTGTGCCAAATGAAAACACAGTCACTTCGCTCTCAGGAAAACTGATTAGGGATCAGCCAAAGAGCACCCAGCTCCTGTTTGCCTTAGAAACAGCAAGTCAGAGCCGTCCTGGCACAGCCCAGCGCTGGGCACGGGTGTCTGGGGAGGCGAGGGTGGGCTGTGAGCACCCACCCCTGGCACCCACCGCCCGCCCGCACCCCGCTCTGCAGGGCTGCTCGGCGGTGGGAGGATTCTCCCGGTGCGGTTACTCAGAGCCCTGCAAACCCTGCTGGCTGCGCAGGGAGCAGGAGGATAAAAAAGGAAAACGTCTCTCCTGGCTCCCCCCGAGCGCCGCAGCTCTCGCACACAGCCCCGCTCCCGGGGCAGCCGCCGGGCAGGGGCGATGGGGGCCC
>VXBW01003422.1:797601-813686 GCA_013400375.1 Thinocorus orbignyianus
TAACCCCCGAAATTGGGGGAGCTTTGGCCTTGGAGAGATTAGCAGCATGCAGATTTTATTTTATTTTTTTAATGGAAAAACTCTCAAAGGAATAAAGATTAAACTCTATTTTTAATCCTCCCCTCCTATCGCATCAGGCAGAGGAATGCACTGGGCGCAGGGGGAGCGGAGGGAAGTTTTCCCCGGCAGACAAGCAGCCTGGAGACACCCCCTCAGCCCTGGCAGCACGGGGAGCAAGCTCAGCCTTTCCTGTTGCCCTCGGGATGAAGGAGGATAAAGGCCAAGCANAGCATCAGAGCAGAAGCTACACCCCCTGAAAGGCGGGAGTGCCAGGCACCGGAGAGAAGCCTCCCTCCTTGTCCCAGTGGGATATGGCTGGGGGGATGCCTCCTGCCTGGAGAGAAACTGGGGGCTGGTTTTGGGTGGGGATGCTGCTCCTTGTGTGCTCAGCTTCTGCTTGGGGGCTTGAAGCCCTCTGCAGGTGCAGAGATATTTCCTTGGGGAGCCTGCTGGTGTGTTCTGCTATCCTTCGGGCTCCTCCAAACCTCCCTGGACTTTTCTAAGTCTACAAGCAGCGCTGGCCAGGGGCAACCTGGCAGCCTGTGATAACAGCTTAATTAGTGATGATGGTCATCTGCTGATGACCACGGTCCCTGCCACGGGCAGTTCGCTGACTGGAAGCCGGTCTGAGCTTTGCCTTTGCAGCAAGGAAAGCAGCAGAGGCTGGATGTGATTGTGACCACTGAAGCCAAGGGGAAGTTCTCCGTGCCAGGAGAGGGGGTACAGTCACAGCTGTGGTGTCTGAGCAGCTGCTGGCCTGACCATGGTGGCCTGAATTTGTCTGGGTGGGCTTCAGCACCCCTGGCTTTGCTACCTGGAGCTAAGGAAAGCAGCAGGGATGGAGGGGGGATGAACATCGGTGTGATGGACCAGCTCCTCTCGGGTCTCTGGAGCTGCAGTGTGGGGTGTCCCATGGAGTGAAAAAACGAGGGGTAATGGTTTTAAATTGGAAGAGGGGAGATTTAGATGAGATTTTAGGAAGAAATTCTTTGCTGTGAGGGTGGTGAGGCACTGGAACAGGTTGCCCAGAGAAGCTGTGGCTGCCCCATCCCTGGAGGGGCTCAAGGGCAGAGATCTGAGGGGGTTCAGCCTGGAGAAGAGGAGGCTCCAGGGAGACATTGGAAAAAAAAGTGGCTTTTCAGGACTGGAAGGGGCTCTAAGGTCTCCCTGCAGCATTCTCTTCCAAGCTGGTGGGACCCTGGCCCGGGCTGCCCAGAGAAGCTGTGGCTGCCCCATCCCTGGAGGGGTTCAGGGCCAGGCTGGATGAGGCTTGGAGCAACCTGCTCTGGTGGGAGGTGTCCCTGCCCAGGGCAGGGGGGTTGGAACAGGTCCCTTCCAACTCTGACCATTCTGTGATTCTATTAAAACAGTTGTTTAACTGAATTAAGCAATTCACTCTTGTGTCTTAAACTATATTTTCTTTTCAAGTGGAGCCTTTTCTACCTTTAGTCCAAACCGTGGCCCACAAGCTTGGGGTTAAAATTGGTTTCTTAAACCAAACGTAGCCATTGGGGGAAATAACAGCCGGCTGCTCCGCGGCTCCCGGTGCTGGGTTATTTCACATGGATGGCTCAGCCCTCGTGTCCCTCCGTGCTGCTGGTCACAGCATGTGCCCTTCTGCAAATTCCTGCTCCTCCCTGCCTGCTTCCCAGATTTCATGGAGGTGGAACGAATGGGATGGAGGAACGCGCCACACTCTTTGCTTTGGGAATTGTCCTGCATTTTTTGGATGTTATTTGTAATCTGCTCCTGAAAGCTGCTCTGTGTTTCCCTCCCTTCGGTGCATGCGCAGCTCATCCCAGAGCCCACCAGCTCCAACCCATTCCCTTGCACTCCGGGGAACGCCTGTCCCTCTGGGCCTCCGGGGAGATGGGTTATCCAAAACACCAGGGTGACAGCGATGGCCTGGGCATGAGGAATAGCTGTCACCCCCCCATGGGCACAGAGACGAGGGGGGGACTGTCTCCCAGACGGTGCTGGAGGTGGCTCTGGAGACCCTGCGGTGGCTCCAGGAGCAGCCTGGCACCGACCCGCTGCCCCAGCCCCAGCTGGGCTGAGGTGCTGTATGAGCACGGGCACCCCGAGCTGCCCCCAAACAGAAAACCAGCCTCCAAAGCGGGTCACTGAGGTCTTTAATAAAATATACAGTATGCATCCCATGCATAGATAGAAAATTAATTTACATGCTCTTTTAATTATTTGCATAATGCTTTTTAATCAATACATGTAATTTAGGCTTCACATTTTTATATGCTTTGCTACTGGGATATTTATGGAGAGAAGGGGAAACTCCTTCCTTGATTCAAGTAAGAGTGCAGCAGGAGCCGGCCGGGACAGAGGATGGAGCTCGCCGCTCCCTGCTCGCCGTCAGGAGGAGCACGGAGCAGACCACAAACCCTCAGTACTGGAAGACTCAATGATGCCAGGAGCTTGAGCACCCTCCCACCCCACACCGCCGCTCCCTGGGGACCCCCACCCGAGTCCCAGGGGGTTCAGAAAGGCTGGACCCGGCACTGGTGCTGGTTTGTCTTTTCTTCCCCAGGTCACAACAGGCAGAGCCAGCGCCGGTAACAGGGGCTGTGCCGAAAGCCAGAGGGGACAACCGAAAGCCAGACAGCACAACCAGCACAGCCAGCACAGCCGTTGTGCAGATGCCTGGGGCCAACCATTCCAGCAGAGGCCACCAAGATGCTGGGAGGGCTGGAGCAGCTCTGCTGTGAGGACAGGCTGAGANTGTTCCTGCTGCCATCCACCTATTTTTGAGCTGCTGAGGTGACTGCAGAGCACACGTTTCTCCTGCTCAGAGGGGCACGGCTGGGTGTATCCCTCTGGGCACAAAGGTGCTGCACAGTTTCCAAACAGCGATCTGGGGGTCAAGGGAAAACTCCAGATGGAATTAATGCTGTGCTGGGAGCAGCCCTGAACATGCTCATCTGGTCGGGAATGCAGGTGGGAGTGCCAGACCCCCCCTGCCCGGCTGTGAGGTGCTTGGAGGCTGCGTGACAACGAGCAGCACAAGGTCCCCTCTGCCCCGGCTCTCCTGTGGACACGGCGGGTGCTCAGTGGCACTCAGGGAGCTTGGCTCCCTGCGGAGACATTCGTGATGCCCGGAGCAGGGTGACCTCCCCTCCTGCCCCTGCCCAGCCCCAAGGGAGGGACAAGGCAGTAGAGTGGAGCTGGGCTGGAGTTTGTGGCGAGCGGGGACCAGGGCACATATCCAACCCAGCTAGCTTTGGGCATCTCCTCCACCCCATCACAGGCTGCTGCAGCTCCAAGGCTCCCTGGCAGCTCTTCCTGCAGTGGAAATCATGAACACGGAGCAGTGGGAGAGGCTCCATGCCCAGGAGATACCTGCATCCTGCTCCCTGACAGCCCTTTGCAGGGACTCTGTCTCCTCTGCCCTGGAGGCTGGGTGCCAGCAGCTGCAGAGACCAGCAGCTCCTCCAAAACACGTGCCCCTGTGGCTTGGGAGCCCCATGGAGAGAAGGGATGTTGAGGAGACCCCCACCGGGGGTGGCCCCTCAGTTCCCCCAGCCTGATCCCCTCTGGCTTCTCCTGCCTTGGAGGACAGGGTCTTCTTTTGCTCCATGGCTCCCTGCAGGT
The DNA here is from genome assembly GCA_013400375.1 of Thinocorus orbignyianus. Lineage (NCBI taxonomy): Eukaryota > Metazoa > Chordata > Aves > Ciconiiformes > Thinocoridae > Thinocorus > Thinocorus orbignyianus. The sequence continues at coordinate 801,265 of VXBW01003422.1, forward strand.
GTCCCCCAGTGTTCCTCCCCAGCCCCACATCCCTGGGGGTCCCAGTGGTGACAGAGAGCAGTTAACCCCCCCCTGCAATGGAAGGAAGGTGAGGTCCAGCCAATCCCCCTGCAGGGGCTGGGGACAGTGGGGATCACTCCGAGCTGGACACCACATGTCCTCCCACACAGATTCATTTCCAACCCCCTTTCCCCGGTGGCCAGTGGGACAGCTGAGCCTTTTGAGGTTTTTTTCCAGCTGGGGGTGGGACAAGGTAGGGGTTGGAGTTGACGCTGACCTGGCACAGGACCTGCAAAGGCAGCCAGCCCGGCTGGGGCTGTGGCACCCTCAGGCTGTTTAACCTCCCCCTGGACAACACCAAAGCTCAAGGCAGAGGCAAATCCCCCCTCAAGCAGCTGGGGCAGTGCCTGCTTGGGGGTCACCTGTATTTCTTTTTTCCTCACTCCCTTTCTGGCAGGGGTATGTCCAGAGCCGCAGCCTCCATCTGCAGCCCCAGGGGAGCAGGGCCACCACCGGGTGAAGGCTGAAACACATCTAGGAGGACCTGGCTGCTGCGTCCCAGGGGCTGGAAGCAGCCAGCACCCGCTGGGCATCTCCTCAAAGCTCCCCTGTCCTTGGCAGGGCAGGGGCGATGCCAAGCGTGGTGTCAGATGGGGAGAGTCTGGCTCCCCCGCTGTGTCCCGGTGCCACAGCCGTGCCATGCTCATGGTCCCGTGTGTGCCCCGGTGCCACGGCACGGTGGGGTCAAGGGGTGGGGTGGGCGCCAGAGGTCAGACCGCGGCGGTCAGGGCTGCCTCTGCCCAGGGAGGTCTCGCTCAGAGCCTCTGAGTCTCGGTCGTGGCTGGAGATGCTCTCCACATCCTCGGGGTCTTTCTTCCCACTGTTCCTCACGGCTGCCTCCAGCGCCTTCTGCTTGCGGTAGAAGTGGGAGAACTTGTTGAAGATGATGGTGATGGGCAGCGCCACGACAAGGATGCCCCCCAGGATGCAGCCTGAGGCGGCCAGCTTGCCCGCCACCGTGACGGGCACCACGTCGCCGTAGCCCACGGTGGTCATGCTGACTGTGCCCCACCACCAGCACGCCGGGATGGTGTCAAAGCCAACGTCTTCCTCCTTCTCAGCCGTGTAGGCCACACCGGAGAAGACAGAGACCCCCACAGCCAGGTAGAGCAGCAGGATGCCCACCTCCCTGTAGCTGTGCTGGAAGGCAAAGCAGAGCAGTGGTCAGTGGCCACCGTACCCATCGCAACCAGGACACCGAGATCCCACAGGGCAAACACACCCTGCAGGCAGGATCCCCGCACACCTCCACTGGGGTTTCGGTGCCTCCATCCGTCTCTGCCCTGGGACATCCTGCTATGGGGCTGGGCTGAGACATGTTGGGGGTGCATGGGTGACCCACACCTGGAGCAACTGGAGCAGTTGGGAAATCAGCCTCGGCACCTGCAACAGCCCCTCCAGCAGCCTGGCAGGGAAAGGGCACCTCTCCTTCCCAGCCAGCGCTCCCCGGCACAGGCTGCCCCCCAGCCTCCAGCGCTTGCTCCGACCCCATCTCAGCTAACAATATTTAGACACATTTTCCCATTTTCCTGTTATCTTGGCAGGTCCCCAGGAACCACCTCACCGGCAGCCTCTGAGTGAGGTGATTTGTATTTTCCTGAGAGGCTGACGATGTGCTCGCAGGGAGGACGCGTGCCTCTGCTGCAGGCTCAGCCCCAGCCCCTCAGCCCCGGGCTGCTGGGGACCAGCGCTCCAGGGACCCGAGCCCTCCTGTGCCCCAACACCTTCTACAGTCTCAGCATCCATTTAACCCTTCACTGGGGGGAATTTCCTGCAGAAACTACGTTTTCAGAGATAATTACATCTCACTGCGGGTTTTCCATGAGAGACTCAAAGTAAACCTGACATGAATCCAAGCAGCCCTGGTCATCAGGTCAGTCCAGGGATCCATCCAATGTCAGCATGGGCTGGTGTCAGGTTCTGCACCCCCTGACTCGCCAAGCCCCAGCCCGATGGATGTGGGAGCCCTGGTGGGAATGGGACCGTGGGACACTCGACCTCCCAGGTGGACGTGGAGGACCTGGGGGGACAGGCTGACAGCAGAGGTGAGCAACGCTCCTCAAAGAAGCCATCCTTCCTCTGGTTTCACACTGACAGCTGTGTTGCAATCTTTCCTTGGATAGTCTTAATTTTTGAGCAAAGTATAAACCTGTGCCAAAAGCCAGGGGATGGAAAAAGGCAGTGAGCAGTCAGAGGACCAGGCAGCAAGTGATACTGGGGAGTGCTGGAGGACAAGCTGGGACCAGACAAAAGGCTATGGGGCCAACGCTGGGACAAATCCAGCACCTGTCTCCTGCCCCTGCCCTGGGGAGGTGTGAGCCGAGAGCCCTGCACGCAGCAAGGATGGAGATCCCTGCTCCTAGAGCCTGGCAGGTCAGGAGGGGACCACAAAGCCCTTGTTCAATGGCAGGGCCAGGCCAACCACCCACCAGTGCCAAAGCCACCACCGTCCTCATAGCACAGCTTGTCCCCTCGCTTTCTGATTGTCTCAAGCCAATTTCTTGGCTGTTTCTGCCCACTGATCTGCCAGCTTGCTCTTCATCTTTTGGGGAAAAGAAAGTCAAGCTCCCATCATGGGGCGGTGGTTTCCAGTCTCCGAACAGCCAGAGCACGCTTTGTTGGAGACCACATAACGACTAAACAAAACATCATTTGAGCAAAGCAAACAGCAGAAGGCGTGGGAAAAGAGCTTCCACGGTCAAGACAAGATGTAAAGGAGGTGGATTCACAGCAGGGAGCGAGAAGACTTTGCTTAGGCTGCTGGCAAAAGCTGCTCAGCTAATGCCAGTAATACCGAGGGGAAATGATACCCGCCGCTGCCATCGCCTGTGGCTGCAGACGCCCTGGAGCAGCTCTGAGGGATCTCCTTGGGAAGGACAAATGGCTCAGAGCCACCGAGCTCCAAGGTTGTATCCCTTGGCCACGAAAGGCTTCTTCCTGGCTGGAGCTTAACAGCACGTCCGTGGGTCCCAGTCAGGGAGCAGCAGAACTGAACAACCTTATACATTTTTAAAGAGTATCCGTTATGACCCTGGGATGTGTTGGAGGGTGAGGGGGAAGCCAGGCAGCTCCACAGCTCCGGCTGCTTTAATGTACAAGCAGGGGCAGGGTTTGCGGCAGAGGGCAGTTCCAGGAATTTCCCAGCTGATCCTCAGGCACTGGCTACCACCTATTTGCTGGTATTTATCCCCAAAACGTGTGGCTGGCTCATTGATCCGGGGTCAGACAGCTGCAGGTGGGATTTGGGTGGGATGCAGCCTTAGCTGGGGGTCGGGTGGAGATGCAGTTTTAGCTGTGGTTTGGATGGGATGCAGGCTTAGCTGGGGTTCAGGTGGGGATACAGCATTAGCCATATTTGGGTGGACACAGGCGTAGCTGGGGTTTGAGTGGGATGCAGTTTTAGCCATATTTTGGGGGGATGCAGGTGTAGCTGGGGTTCAGGTGGGACACAGGCTCAGCAAGCATCCTGGGGGGGCCATGCTGAGAAACAAAAGGCCGCGGCAAAGCCACCACCCCGGCAGCAGTCTCTTTGGGCTCCTGCCCTGAGAGGAGGTCTGGGTGCCCTTGCAGCAGGCACAGGTGGGTTCTTTCCCCCACTGAATGTGCACCTCTCCTCCAGCACAGCAGAAGACAAATGAGACGGGAAAGTCTAGTTTGATGCTGACTGGAGATAGCAGCGTGGGAGCCAAGCACGGAGGTGACCCACGGAGGTGGCTGCAGCAGCAGGGTGACATATCTGCTGTCTGGGGACATGCAGCGCCGGCTCTTCCCACCTATTTGTGTATTTAGGTCCCTCAGGGGACAGACAGCACCTCCTGGAGATCCCTGCAGATGCTGAAATTACTCAGCACCCGGCACCTATTGACTGCCGGCGGGAGCCAGGAGAAAACCCCCGCCCGGGGAGCTGCAATAACGGTGATGGATGTGGTGCGCGGCGGGGAGGAAGAGCAGGGGTGTGTGGGAGGCCTCTCCTCAAATTAAATAGACCCTGGATCAGGCCCCAACAAATCTGAAGACGGTTCAGGGTTTATGATGCACAAATGGCAGAAATCCCTCTGCTAGCGCTTCGGTGGCAGGGGAACAATTACTCGCCTTGCCAGAGCCATCGCTCCCGCTTCCTGGCCGTTAACAGCCCCCACTCCTCTGCTGCTGCTCGATGCTCTTGCAATAGGAAGTAAATTATGATTAACAAGACGTTGTAATTTATGTGCCCAGTAAATCACACCGCCAAGCTGCTGCGTCAGATTGGTGTCTTTGCTCATCCCCATTTACAGCTGGCTCCGGAGTCCCCGGGAAGCGGCTCTTGCCAGCGCGTCACTTGGTGAATCAGCGGCTCGGCAGAGGCCGGAGCCGGGATGCTGCCGGCTCCCCAGATCTCATCTGCTGCTTAATAACATGCAGATGAGCCCATCAGTCCCTGCTCTGCTGCAACGTGTTGTTCACGCTTAAATGAAGCACGGAAAGGGTTCAGGGAGCCCTTCCCACGTGTACAATTTTATTTAAATTCTGCAAGGTCTGTTGCTTGCTAATTGTTCTCTCAAGGTGAGTGTTCAGAAGTCAGTGTGATGCAGACTGGACTTCAGTCATCCTCATTTCAAACAATCCTCCGTGGTCCCTGTTTTCAGCAGGCTTTGAGGATGCCAGGGGTTTTTTTCCTCCCCATTTTTTCTGACGCTCTGTGAGATTTGCAGGATTAATGCTGGGCTGGGCTGGTCTTGCTTCACAGCAGAAGTTGGCAGAAGACCTTTCCTGCTGCCCATCCTCATCCCCAGCCACAAGTGATGGTTCTTTTTTCTCCACAGCTCACCCACAGGGATGGGTCCATCCCTGGCAGCTGAGTCCTGCTGACAGCAGGACATCCCGTGCTGGCCCTGCCACCGCTGCAGAGGTGAGAAACGAGGTGTCCCCAGCTGCAGCTGTGCCCGCTCCAGCCCTGCTGTGTCCCCTCAGAGGGAGCAGCACCAGAAGCTGCAGCTCCAGCCCCCGCCGGGCACTGGGTGGGAGGAAAGCATCCCTTTGGTTGAATTTCAAGCTCTGTTATGAAGATTGCTTTCCTTGGCCATTTGTTTGGCACAATGCTTCTTTGAAGGGAGAAAAAGTACGGGGATATCTGCATGAGGAATGCTGAAACCCCAGTATTCTGGTTTGAATGTGGGGATCAGAGGCAGAGGAGGTGTTTGCCCTGGTGACCATTGCCCTGTGCCCAGCACAAGCCCCACGTGTGGTGGATACTCAGGGGAGTGTGTCCCTCTGTGCCCTGGCAGGCTCAAGCACTGGCTTTCCGACTTGTCTTGATGTGGTCTCCAGGAATCAGAGGCAATTAAAGGCTGAGTTTAATTGGCTTCTGCATCAGGCTGGTTTTTCTGGGTAAGCGCAGGTGGTGAGGGGACAGTTTCACCCTCCCCAGGTTTGGGCACGTGGCCGCCAGCAGGAGGGGGGCAGGGAAGGGCAGGCTGGGTGGCGGGGGAGAGCAGAGCTGGGTGTGGGGCACCGAGGCTGGTCCGTGCTGCCCAGCTGAGCTGCAGTGATGGAGGTCTGGGCTGCAGCACCAGGCTGGTGAGGATGCCGTGGTGGCTTCATGCTTTGACTCTTGTCACAGCTGCTCTTGCTCTGCCTAAGAAGGGTGGGGGTGCTGCGGGGAGGGTCTGGAGAGACACGGCTTTGGGGCACACCACAGAGAATGAGAACCTCCTCTCACCAAACTTGCAGGGGTGCCACTTCTTGGCGTTCCTGGACCCCGGTCCTTCGCTATATCAAAATCTCCTCCTCCTTCTCCTGAGGACTACACGGTCCTTGGCCCAGCCTCCCCCAGCCCTGAGCGCTGTGCTTTCCCCAAGCTTTCCAGCACATGAAGGGGCAGCAGCTGGTAGCCCAGTCTCTGCTGAAAGCACGGACCTTGCCTTGGGCTGGTTGTCCCAGACCCTGCAGCCAACCCTTTGCTTTTCTGTTGCCCCTCTGTGCTACCCATGACTAATTATGTGCCAATCCCATCTTCATCATACCCTGCAGTATCCGAGTGTCACCTCAGCTGGACCAGGAGTTCTATGTCTCCCTAGATGGGCAGACACTAAGGGCTGGATGCTGGCCTCTGGCCACCTGGCAGTGTGCCCTTAGGAGGCTCTCCCTTCTCCCAGAACAGGGACAGGGGCAGCTCCAGGCCACACACTTTGGTGCTGGTACACCCAAGCAGCTGCTGGCCCCGCTAGGCACTGACCTGCTTCTGGTGGGATGTCACCATCCACCTACCCATGGCTGTGCCCTTTCCACCACTGTGCAACGGGGCTAGCACACCGTGGGGAAGAAGGGATGGCTGAGTCCCTGGAAGCACCAGCTCTGCATGAAGCAAAGTCAGCATCCATGGAATGGCCTGTTGTTTGCTCTCAGTGCGTGGACCAAGAGGACTCATGCAGGATTCCCCATGCTTGGTTGCTTTAGCAGGCATGCAGACCAACAGCTCAGCCCACCACCCCAAGCACGCTCACCAGACACCACCCTGAGAATGGGAATGTCCACATTTCCCAGCCACATCAGAAGTCTCCTTCTCACCCAGAGACCTCTGATGATAGAGGAGATAGACAAGGAGATAGAGAGCCAGTTTACCTTCAAGGTGGCTCCCAGTGACCTCAGTCCGGTGGAGTGCCGAGCCAGCTTCAGCACCCGGAATATCCTCATGAGCCGAAACACCTGCACCACCTTGCCCAGGTTGCCCAACTCCGAGTCACTGCCCATGGTCAGGTCCACCAAGAGGGTGAAATAGAAGGGCAACACCGAGACAATGTCAATTATGTTCAGTGGGTGCTTGAAGAACTTTCTGGGGTTGGGGGAAAGCAGGAGACGGGAAGTCACTTCAAAGGTGAACCAGGAGATGCAGAAATACTCCAGCTTGTGCAAGACGGCTTCATCAAGCACGTTGCCGTTCTCATCCACGTCCTGATACTCGGGCATGCTGTGGATGCACATGGTGGCTATGGAAACCAGCACCACACTGATGGACACGAAGCTGAAGAGCTTGCTGGGGATGGAGTAGCCAGGGTTCTCCATGGTGAGCCAGAGGCGTTTGCGCACATTGCCACAGCGCAGCGTGCTGTAGCGCAGCAGGTCGTGGTTGATGTCAGAGATCTCATCAGGGGACGTGTCTACACTGCTGACCTCACTCTCCTCATCCCAGTTGTGATGCCGACTCTCCAGCTTGCGCTCATGGTAGCGGTAGCTGCAGCAGGAGTCCAGGAAGAACTCATTGATGCCCCAGTACTCGATCTCCTGGCAGAAGGAGAAGACACACAGCTCCTCCATGACGTGCAGCTTCCCCGTCTGGTAGAAGTGGAGCACGTAGAGGAAGAAGCCAGGATTTCGGTCAAAGTAGAACTCCCTGGCGCTCACGTCATAGTCATCGCAGAGCTGCAGGATGGACTCCTCTGAGTCACAGGAGAGCAGGCGTCCCAGGCGGGTGTCGGGGAACTTGGAGAGGGCGCTGGAGCTGAGCCGCCTTCTCAGACCCCCCACATTGATGTTGATAACGTCCTCCTCAAAACCAGGACCCCAGTAATTTAAGGTCTTGTTGACCATGATCAGCAGAGCAGGAGCTGGTTCCACCTGCGGGCAAGACACAGCGGGGCTGGAGAGGACACGGGGCTGCGGGGGACGCAGGGGCTCCCCCCGATCCATGTGCTCCCTGGGTGGGGAGAAGGCCAGAAGCCCCCCAGGGAAGCGAGGGGAGATGTCTGCATTTTGAAAAGGGAGGACCAGGGCAAGGGGAAGGAAACAGCTTCGGGCAGTTGTCCTTTGGTGGCATGGAAGGGGGAGGACGGGGCGGGGACGGACACCAAGCCAATGATTTTTCCAGGTCAAACTTTTCCTTGCTTTTTGTTTTTACCTCTTAAAGTTTCTCCCTTTGCTAATGGCCTAAGGCAGGCAGTTTACTGCACCTCCAGCGCCTCATCCACGGGGATTTCCTTGTTCAAACGGGTAATTAGTCACTGAATAGAGCCTTTATCCCTCCAAAGAGGCTCCTCCGTGGAAAAAACCATCTCCTCAAATCACCACCGCAGTGATTCTGCCAAAGAGCTTTGTAGCCCGACTACCCATGTTGCTAATTAGACCTGGTCAAAAAGCCCTTAGATGGTGCAATCTTCCCAGCAGCAAAAGCAGTTTTGCCAAAATCAAAGTGTTTTCACAGAAGGTGTCAGTTTTAGGGAGAATTTCAGTGAAAGAAGTGTCAAAACAATTAATCTGCCTGCTTTGTTTCCTCTTGTGTGCTCTGTCACGTAAAATATTAAGATTATTTTTATAGTGTTGAAACATAACAAAAACATGATTCAGAATCGTTGATGACTCTGAATTAAAAATCTGTATGTTGGTAGGAAAATAAAAACCAAAATTTTGATTTCTATTGTGTTTCAGGATTTTATAAGTTTCGGGGAGCTCGGCTTTTCCGTGCAGCAGGAATTCCATTTTCTAATGAGCAGCAGTTAGAGCATCTAACAGAGAGGAGCATCCCCACGCCTTCAAACACATCTACCCATCTTGACCAGAAGCTTAGAATAAAAAGGCAAACAAAAGGGTTGTGATCTTCCTGTGTTGCCTTGAAATCAGACTTCTCCACCTACCTTATTCACCAAAACGCCTGGGAGGTGTGGAGCAGCCCATGCCCACACAGTCCCCTGGCTCCTGGTGCTGGGTGTCCTCAGGAGAGACACCGTGTTTGCTCTCTTGGTTGAGGAATTGCATTTTCCCCCTCACACGGGCTGCTTTGGAAAAATCCTGCTCTTAGGTGTGACTTGCTCATGAGTTCTGCTTGCTCTTCAGGGTGGCTGCTGGTGCCAACGACTCCTGCAGCCCCTGATGCTTGTGCTGCTGCGGTCACTGAGGTGTTTGGGACCTCCAGACCGGTCTGTGAACCATCCCAAAACCTTCCCTCCATTGTTTTAATCAGCAGCTCATTAGAGAAATCCTTCACCTTCCCTGTCTATGTCACCCAGTGAAGTTTTCAAACTTTTAGGTGACAGAGGGACAGAGGCCACAGTCAGGCAGCAGGAGGCAAAGGAAAAGGTTGCAGCAGACCCCATGATGATGCCGAGATGCCACCAGACCCCGCACAAGACAGTCTGGTCAGACAGGAGACATCAAGGGCAGGTCAGTGACAATGGGAAAGGGTTCCCCCCAAAAAAACCGAGGGATTCATAGTTCCCCTGCAGACCCCATTGTGCCCCAGACCTGCCTGGCTCACTTGGACATCTAATGGGATTTATGGGGAACACCAAAGCAGGGTAAGGCCTCTGGGTGTTTTTTGGTGTCAGAGATGCAGTGTAAAAGGTTTGTCAGACCGGGAGGGACCTGGGGGGCATTTGCATGTCTAAATCTGGAGGTCAGAGCAAAGCTGGAGAGGAGCAGGTACCGGAATAATGGTTAGAAATAAACCCCAGAGGTGTGTTTTCATGCTGAGCAGGGCTGTGGGTGCAGAAAATGCCAGATTTGTGCCAGGCAAAGGCATCTCCTAACTCCACTGCATCTCCCAGCCAGGGCTCCTTAAAAACACAGGCTTTGCACCACAAAGCCAGCACTTCCCATTACACCACTTCTGGAGGAGGCAACCAGCTTGTAATAAGCCTCAGAGCTTAACGGGCTGTCTTCCTTTTTAAAGGGAAGGAAATAAAATGAAGTATCAGCTTTTTGAATGCTTAAGACAAAAGCAAGGGAGAAAAAGAGGTGTAAATGCTCTTTTTCCAGGGATAAATTCGAATTTCTGTGACAGATTAGCTTTTCCAGGGAAGACATCACACAGCCCATCTGTGGGGTGGGGATGACTAATCCAGGTTCCTTCCAGAAGGATGCTCATGCATTCAGGCTACACACACACACACACACACACACACACACACACAGGGCCGTGGGGCCGGGGCTATGGGATCCAGCTTGCCCCATGTCCATCCTCAACCTCTCTCTGCACCCTCCCCATACAGCAGCCACCCTGAGAGGCCAGGGAAAATGTCACCAAAATCAAAGGCAAGGTGGTTTTGGGGGCTGGGCTGGGGTACCTGAGTGGCTACAGGGGCTGCGCTGGGGCAGCAGGACAAGCCTGAAGCGTGGTCCAGCTCAGCAGGACCATCCCCAGCACACGGCTGTGAGTGAGATGGCAAAACCCCAAGAGCCAGGAAGGAGACAGCTCCCACCTCTCTCCCAGCTCAAGAGAAAAAAGTGGGTGTCAGGACCCTGGAAGCCTTTGTACCCCAGGGAAATCCCTCCATGCCTCCTTCCATCCCTCCCACGCAGGAAGCAGAGCGAGGAGAAGGGTCGCGAACTGTCTGAGATGCTCCTTTCTGCTGTTCGCTTCTGAATAGAGCAAATTGTTTCTGCCCACATACAGCTTTCATGGAGGAATCTAAAGCAGCAATTAATAGTTTTATAACTCTTTTCCCTGCTCATTTTATGACTAGCTAAGCTCAGCTTTAGAACAAAACTGAGGTTTGAACTAAGACCTGGCGTGATCTCCCCTGTTGGATCACCAAAGCACGAACCTGTCTCCCATTTGCAGGGGTATCTGCTGGGAAACAGAAGCTTACATTGGGAAGATTGGGTGTTTTTTATTTCAAAACATAATAGACAGAGAATACAAATGTGTCTGTCTGGAATAATGTGAAGTTGCAAAATTTTCCTTTAGTTAAAGCAATATTTCCATAAATGACTGGTAAAATGGAACAGATAAAGCCAGTTTCCTTCTGATAGATTTTGAAATATGTTGTAAGCTATTTTAAGGAGACAGCCATCCGAATTACACAAGCCCAGTGTGAGCTGGGTGTTGGGCATTCAAATGAATATGTATCTTGGGGAGAAAAAAATCTCTGATACATGCATTTATGACAGTAAAAAATATAAAAACAGATCAAGCATATCTGAAAGAAATTCTAGAAGAGTTTCCCTTGACAACGTTGTTTTTTTTTTCTTAAAGCCTTTCAAATGGAAGTTATGTATATTTATTCTAACTGGGAGAGGGGACCCAAGGGAGTGGGAAGGAAGATGCTAATAGACATTCAAGAGAAGATGCAGCGAGTGCAGGGAATATCACACACAGGGGCTTTTCCGACCAGGTACAATGGATTTAGATTAACAGTCCAAATAAAAAGCCCTGTACTTACAGCTCAGCGAGGCTTCCCAGCGGGGAGTCGTGTGGCTTTTCTCAAAGGAGCCATTAGAAATGCGTAGAGGAGGAGGAAACCCTTCATCCTTTGCCTGTAACCCAGTCCTAAAAGCCCTGTCACCCCAGCCTTGCGACCCTGCACATCCCAGGTGTGCCGAGCTGGTGGCTGCAAACCACTGGAGGAAGTCCTGTGCAGGATGCCCACGGGGCTGGGGTAGGGCTGGGGTCTCCCTTTGGGTACCTGGGGGGGCAGTGGGGCTGTCTGACCTCCCAGCTCCCGCAGGATGCTGTCCCTATCAGCCATGCGCTGGGGAAGGACTAGGTGGGGAGATGCCTGCTTTCTGGTCAACCAAAAGTGTCCGCGTGGAGCCCCGTCCCCATGGCTGAGGGTCCCTGTACCCATCCATCTGAAGATGCTCAGGACCAAGCCCTTCCTTTGGCAGCGGGGGGGGTTTGCCAGGCGGGCAGGAGGGAGCATGGAAGGGGGATTCCCATCTCTGGCTGCTCCCCGCAGGCAGAGCAGGATCTGCTGCTGTGCGCTGAGAGGCCACCGAAACGCCCAGGGCTGGGGATGCAGAGGACGGGGGGAGACTCTCTGCTCGCTTCGGGGTGCGGGAGGGGGTGATTACCAACAGCTGGGGGCTCTACTGCCAGCGGGCAGCCTGGCGCCTGCTGCAGATGATGCCCTGCCCTGTGCCAGCCTCGGCTCCCAGGTCCCAGGCGGTGGATGCCACCCTCCGGAGGGGACCCCCGTGCCCTGCCCAGCTCCCTGAGAAGGGGGAGACTCACCCCTAGCGGGGGCAAGGCTTCGGGGAGAGGGTGTCTCCTACACCCACCTGCGGAGAGACGGGAAGGTCCATCCCTGCGCCCCGGGTCCCAGCAGCATCCCGGGATGCGGTGGCTGGCACGGCGGCTCCCTGCTCACCCCGGGATGCCGGTACCCCGCCTCCCCGCTCACCCCCGCACGCCGCTGCTCCGGTTGCCCCATCACCCCGGGATGCCGGTTCCTCTGCCGCCCGTAAGTGCTCGGGGATGCCGGTACCCGGGGACGCCCGCGCCCCGCTCCCCGCTCCTCCCCGGGGTGCCCATCTCACGGTTGTCCCCGCGCCCCGGGATGCCGGTGCCCCGGATCCCCATCCCGTCCCGCCGTGCCGCACCCCGCGATGGGGGTGCCCGCAGCACCCCGGCTCCCGGCCCCGCTCCGCCGCTCACCTGCCTCGGCGCCGCC
>VXBW01003423.1:11883-44565 GCA_013400375.1 Thinocorus orbignyianus
CTACCTGTTGCGGCACCCACCGTCGTGGTGTTCGGGGGCGCCTCCGGGCACCCCGAGATCCCCCCCTGCCTCTCCTGGTTTACTGCCAGCACGGAGAAACTTCGGAGGTTTTTTTCTTCGGGATCTGCGGGCAGCGCTAGGAAGAGGTGGTAATTCCTTGTTTTTAAAAAAACAAAACAAAACAAAACAAAACACAGCACCACTTGGTCAGGTTTAGCTGGATGCTTTAGGGCACGCTCTCACCACCGACGGGCTGCAGCGCTCCTCCTCTCTTGGAAGCTATTTAGGATGAGGACAACATTCCCAGTGACTCCCACCTAGGGAAGCACAGGACCCAGAGAAAGGTGATGGGGAATTCCCTGCGTATAAACTGGTGCTCCATTCTAGTTTGTCTCTCACTTTAACCCACAGAGAGCTATAAATTACAGCTTTCTGACACGGTTAGCGTGGAAATGATGGCTTGAGTCAAAAGGAGAGGCAAAAACAATAGCTGGGAGACAGGATGGAGGCACATTGAGACGAAAACTCCTTTTATGATGTGCAGAAAAGCGCAGGATGAAGGGACTGTGAGCCGGTGCTGTGAAAGGAACACACAGTCAGTGTGTACAAGCGGAAGGGGCATCTGTGTTGGAGGACAGTGGGAAGCTCAAACCAAAATGTTGAGACCCTAAGAGGCAGAGGCAAAACAGAAAGCTTGTTATGAGTGTGGAAACATTTTGAGATGCTGAAAAACAGGTGGTGGTATGGGGATGGAAAAACATAGCTTGTAACAGAGATCCTGCAGAAACTCCGTATCACTGAGTGATTGATCAAGCTGGAGATTAAGGAGGACCTTGAGCTTTTGAATTTGCTTCATGCTCCTGTTGAAACTGTTAGCATTATGACAGGTGAAGAAATCCTGAGGCTTTTGAAAGGGCATCCTAATAAGATCACTGGGTTTGGCCAAAAAGGATATGTAGAAATATGACAGTCCATTGAGCAATACTCACCCAGTATGTCTCACCTAGGAGGAGAAAATGGCAAAACACAATTGTAACACCCCATTCCCTTACTCCCTTTATTTTCAGAAGCTGGAACCTTTTCTTTAATTTCTTGGTTCAAAGCCATTTTTCCTAAGACATCAGCCAAGAAAAACTACAAACAGGCCTTAGGAACCAGCGCATCCCTGCTCAGACACAGTTCTTGGGAGCCTTAAGACTAATGTGTCTTGACTTGTTCAGAGGGATGTGACTGTGTGGCTCAGCAAGCAACTAATATTCCTTATGTGTTGTAATATCTGTTTTGCCATGCCTGATAGCACTGCCTTGGCTGAGACGAAATGGGACACTGGGGTGCATAGCAATAAAAAGTAAGTAGGTCACCTGTAGACTTCAAAATGCAAGGCTGCTTTAATTAAAAAATAAAAAATAAAAATTAAAAAATAACAACAATTACCATATGCAAGCTAACAGCTCTAACACATTTGATGCAAACAGTGTTAGCAACAACGTCTGCTACTTCTCTTTTTGGACCCCCATAAAGAGAGTAAGTAGCCTCGCCTTCCATGCACTTCAGGAGCAAAGGTAATTGGAATCATCAAGCAAGTCTTCAAGTGTTGATAGAGAACAGAAATAATGGTTGACCTGCTCATGGCAGGTAAATGATTAACATGCAGCAGGGGAAAAGCAGCACAAAGGAGACAGCTGTGCCCTGCACACACAAAGGAAATGGAGACACACAGGAAGCCAAAAGCATTTAAATTGTAAAAGAGGGAGCTAGCAGTGACAGGTTTTTATCAGTGCTTAGCACATTAAATTTACTGTAAATTTAGGAGGTTTCAAGTTTCCTACATTTACCATCCAAGAACAAGCCAATAGGGAAATGAATGCAAACTCTGGAAACAGCTTCCCTGGATTTTACAAGACTTAACTCCTGGACTACACTGAATGAATAACTGTGCTTGCCAAGAACACTGCTAGCCAATGCTTTTCCTTATTTTGTTGACTTACTAGAATCCAAAGAGCTCAGGTGCTACTTTTCTACTGACTAAAGGATGTTTAGACTGTTACTCTGTTGATGAGATTGTGTTTTAAGAGTCTTTTAGACATAAATGCTCCCTAGGATAGTATTTGAAGCCAGAAGGTCCTCAGGAGAATCACTGGAACCATCCCCTTGTGCAACAATGTGTTGGGAGCTTTTGATGAAATAGTAGCAGTTGTAACCAAACAAAGGTAGTCATCCAAAGAACACCAACAAGTATCTGCATACCAATCTTGAAGAGATGCAAAAGTTACCCAAATCTCATTTGCAAGCTTTGATTTCCTAGAGAAATCTTGTTTACCTGTGCACCTGTACTGGTGCTCCAAGTCACAACCTCTCCCGGGTGGGCTCTGTTGCCAGTGGTCTGTATCCCACAGCTGCAACAGCACAGTGTGCTGCTGTGTTTGGCAGCTGGACTGGAGACAAAAGGGCCCTCCGTCACCCTTCTTGTTTTCTAGTTGGAGTTACTTTCAGACTTTGCTTATTGCAAGAAAAAAAAATACTGCTTTTTTTTTTTTTTTTTTTATACCTAATCCTCTGAGATGGAACAGTGTTCTTTGATGTAGCCAGGCATTTCTAAACATTTCTTGGCCTAGGTCTATTCCAGAGGGCCTTTCACAGATCCTTGTGTAATGCTGGTGGTGACCTTCCAGGAGTAGTTTCCAAACAATCTAGAAATTCCTCCTCAGACATGTGTCATCACTTTTGCTGTGGCACAAGGTGAAAGCATGACACAGTCCTGGTCATCTGTCTATGGGTGAGCTGAGTTGTGCAAGGGGGTGTCCCCCCCCGTTCTCTCTCTGTGGTCATACACTGCATGTAACTCTACAGAAGCAAATAGCTGTTGCTGGTTTTTGTGTGGTTTCTTGACACCATGAACTCATCACAAGCTATTGCAGTATTATCAAGTCAGCTCTGTTTCAATGGGCATATGTTTACCTACATGTTGAGCTCCAGTTTTGCCATTTGGACTGAATTTGGCAAACTCTAGCAAATGTGACAAAGCTATTCAGCTAGGGAACTTTCCGTGTAGAACTGCCCACTGTCTCAAGTAACTATTAAAATCATTAGATCTGTACCAAGAAAAATTGTTATACTATTAGGTAACTGAGACTGGTGCTAGGCAGGAGTGCAGGAGGATGCTCCAAAAGTAGGGTGAAAGATGCATAAATATTTTGCATTTTCTACTGTTGCAAAAGTAGAAGCAGTAGTCATAACTGTGTGAAAAATGTCTTTAAAGGGGATGTGTCATGGTGTCATAGACATGTGATACATAAATATATGTGATATATATATACATTCTATTATATATGTATATATTTTAAAACATATATAATGTGTGTATAGTACTGTCACAGGTGGAGTGATTAACTTCACTCATAAGACAGAAGTAGTGAAATATTTATTAAGGTGAAACAACGATTTAACAAAATTAATAGTAAATGCGACAATGTTTTATGAGATTTGATAGCAAAGTACACTTGTTTATTTACTGCATAGAGAACAAGGTCAGACAAGCTACCAGGGATACCCTATCGTTGGGTCACGAGGTTCAGGAAGGACCCCCTTGATTTCTGAACTCCTTCTCAGAGAGGAGTCCAGGTGTGGTTGGATCCAGTCCTAGTCCCAGACTTGGTCAACAGTTCATGTCTAAAGGATTATATTTGCGCAATCAATCCTTTCCATCACTTAGCTAAGATTTCAAAGTTTACCATGCTATTAGTCACTTACCAAGAGTCTGTTGGGGCAAAGAATCTCCCAGCCTTGAGGAGCAGAACCTTTAGTGAGTGTCCCCACTCAAGTGGAGATTCTGGTGTGCAGCCTAATGGCGTACAGGAGAGCTCAAAGGGTTCTTGAGCTGTCCACTATTTATACAGTAAGATAACTGACATGTAGTTATATTCTCATGGGAACAAAGCATCTAGGTCCCCAGTCCAGACAGTGTTTTGGCTGTGTTGCCAGCCATCCCCCAAAGTCCAAGTGCAACTCATCACAACTCCCACTGTTGGTTATGGCTTGAGCAGGAGCCAGGAGAAAAAGAGAAGGAAAAATTGGGAGAGCACACCACAAAAGTACATATACATTATATACACATACATAATATATTTTTATATAAATATTATGTGTATATACCCTCATATTCTATAATACATTTTATTATGTACACAGTGTGCTTCTCGAATGAAAACTGGTAGTAGCACACCTCTTCAGAGTGTATTGCTTAAATACAGGCTGGTTATAACTCAACCTATACCCGGAAGGAGAAGTAAATCACCTACAAAAAGTGCAGTGGAGTCAGCCGAAGAATCCTAATCAAACATAATGAGAAAACTAAAGCCAATTCATTTGGCTAACCTATTCCCAAAATTCATAACCTTGCATCA
This sequence comes from Thinocorus orbignyianus, assembly GCA_013400375.1. NCBI lineage: Eukaryota > Metazoa > Chordata > Aves > Ciconiiformes > Thinocoridae > Thinocorus > Thinocorus orbignyianus. Next base: position 16,287 of record VXBW01003423.1, read on the forward strand.
CCAGATTTTTCATTTTAATATGTCCCATCTCTGAAAACAGTGTGTGAAGAAAAAGTCAGACCCACTAGCATTATGAATATAAACTCCAATTTAAAAATGTATAAATGTGAAGATTTAACTTACTGTTGTGCAGTGTGGATAACCATTGAATGAACGCTCCAAGCACGTTCCATGACACTGCAGACCATGGCTGTTCTGGACCCCACATCATCTTACAGCTTTTCACTTCTGAGAATGCTAATTCAGATGCTATTTACCAACTGTTTTGTTTTGCAAAATTTATAGCTAAATTTTTCATGAGTCAAATTTAAATGTGCATGTTGACACTGATGGTAGCAAATGTAGGAGCTGACATAAATGAAGCTAAAGGAACATTTATCTTAAGGGAAAGGAAAGGGAAAAGAAAGGGAAAACTGACAACAAAGAAGTGCATACTAGCTCAGCAGAACACCTGCACTTTGCTCGATAGGCTTTAGCTGCCCAAAGTGGCAGGTGCAGGAGTGTCTTGGTGCAATAGACTGGAACAGTGCAGAGCCCTAGGAAGATCAGTAACAATAAACTGTTAGTGAAAACTGCACCACCTCTAAAACACACTAATCAATGGGGATTATTACTTGATTTAAAGTTTGTTTTGTACTGCTATAAAGAAGTGAGTTAATTGGGCAAGCTGAAGATAAACCAGCATAGCCTAGGGAAACTCTTTAGTGCTAGTGAAGATTTAGCTGTGTATGTCACCACAGCATGCCATGTCCTGCACAAGTTCTGCAAGGGTATGAGTAAGACCTTCCTCAGGTGTGGGCTTGAGCAGCTGCTGATCTGCATTTTGTCCAAACTCAAAGATGACAGCTTCTTTATTCAAGCAGCATGTGATGACGTGGAGAGGAGTAAACAGCTGTATCTCTCACACCATTTTCCTATTCCCTTGCTAGTGAGAAGGCCATGCTCTGGGACTTCGTGGGCTGTCGGGTTCCCTAAACAGGAGGAACAGGAATGCCTGTCAAAGACCCCCATCTTTGCTCTATTCAGTGTCCATGTAAACGTTGCAACTAATTTCACCTGTTTCCAGACAGCTTGCTGTGAGAATGCAGTACAAAGATGGTACATCTAGGTTAAGGAGTGAGAACTTCAAACCAAAGCCCTTGAGTCTCTGAGGTATAAAAAACCAAAGTACCAGAAATGAAGCTTTACCATTATCTACAACAAATCCACAGTCTGAGTCCACTCTGCCTTGACAGGTAGACCAAAATTCACAGGTTTCAAAACAACAGTAAAACAACACCAAGAAATTACTTTCCAAAGTAATTTATTTTTTTTCAATACTTTCCATTGATTCTTGGTCACACTACAGGTACTTAACAAAAAATTGTGAAAACTTAAGCCTATCACAGATTTTTTTCTTCCTTTTTTTTTTTTTTTTTTTTTGTCATTTTTATAAAGCTTTCTGCAGACAGGGTTGGGAAAAAGAGCAGGAAAATAAAAGGAAATAAATGGATAAGCAAAAGAGAAGGAGATATTCAGCACCATCTCTGTGAAGATATTACAGCTTTCCTTGGTTGGAGTTCCCATCTAATTTCAGACAAATCAAGCTATCTTTGTCCTGTTCTCCCATGACAGTAATGTCACCTGCACTTGGTACATAGACCACGTAGTTAAATAAGTTATTCTGAAACTCTAGATACCCACTCATGCTCAAGGAAATGTAGCCTAGCGGCAGATATGCTTTTCAACACACTCAAAAAGGAGCTGTAGGCAAGATACATATTTCAAATGGCTTAAAATAAGTACTACCACTTTCCCAACAAATTCGGAACAAACCAACTGATTAAGAACTTGCTAATTTAGATTACATTTTGGATTAGATGCTATCATGGTTTAACACCAGCTGGCAGCTAAGCACTGCATGACTCTCTATCACTCCACCCACAGCAGGATGGGGAAGAGAATCGGAAGAATGAAAGGGAGAACACTCATGGGTTGAGACAAAGACAGTTTAATAAGTAAAGCAAAAACCACACACACAGGCAAAGCAAAACAAGGAATTAATTCACTGCTTCCCATCGGCAGGCAGGTGTTCAGCCATCTCCAGGAAAGCAGGGCTCCGTCATGTGTGATGGTTACTTGGGAAGACAAATGCCATAATTCTGAATGTCTCCCCCTTCCTTCTTCTTCCCTCAGTTTTATATGCTAAGCATGATGCCATATGGTACAGAATATCCCTGTGGTCAGCGGGAGTCAGCTGTCCCAGTTGTGTCCCCTCCCAGCTATTTGAGAATCCCCAGCCTGCTTGCTGGTGGAGTGGTGTGAGGAGCAGAAAAGGCCTTGACTCTGTGTAAGTTCTGCTTAGCAATAATTAAAACATCCCTGTGTTACCAGGATTGCTTCCAGCACAAATGCAAAACAGAGCCCAAGACTTGTTACTGTGAAAAAAATTAAATCTACCCCAGTCAAACCCAGTACAGATGTTAAGAAGAATAGGCTGGGAATTTCAACAGATTTCAAATCTTGCATCATGATAGAAAAGTCTTTGTGGTTTGTACTGTGTTGTCATAGTCAGGTTACACACATAAACAGGTTGGTTTTGAAACTGAGCCTCTCCACTGGCAATATAAAGCATGAGGTAACAATTTGTGAAAAAGAAATCCCACAAGATAATTACCAATCAATCAAACAGAAATTTGTATTACATTTCATAGATAATTACACTTCTTTTGTCTCTCATGCCTATGGTACTACCACAGATCAAGTATTTTAAATTAGGCTTTTGAAATTAAGAAAAAAAGAGCAAACGACAACCCACCCCCCCAAAAAAAAAAAACCAAACAAAACAGTCTACCCAAGCAACCAGCAACAAAATTCTTCACTTACATATTTGTTTTTTCTAGAAATGTTTGCAAAATATTTCTATTAAGGACATCTGATATTATATCATGGTTCTTTATAGAGAAATATGGACACCCAATGCCTTGCCAGTGTAAAAGGATGTGCTGTGCAGGTCTGCAGTTGCATCCATAACCTATCAGAGTCACAAAAACCTGTCTCATTTGCAATCTCACGAGTATATGTTCAAACAATGCAGATGCTGCAAAGCAGCGGTGACAGTCATGAAGAAAACACTGGAGAGTAACGGATGTGTTTTAATTTGAAGAGTGAAGGAGCACCAGCTGCCGCTCTCTCTAGCAAGGTGGTTTATGCTTCTCGTCTGAGTGAGGCAGACACTGACCAAAGCAGTTAAATCAACTAGCCGCACAGTAAGATTTTATAAGGACTAACCTGCAGCATCTTGAAGGTATTTTTTTCCTAGAATGGGTTACAATCTTCCAGACCCTACAAATAACGAGCTGAAATTGTGCAGGAGAGAGAATAAATAAGGGAAATGTGTACAAAAGGCTTTTGGAGTGTACAAACAAAACTCTTGGATTAGGTAAGAAACAGTTTCTCATAGACATACTATCCATATGGAAATCAGAGTTGGATTTCTGCTGAAGGAGGCTCTCAGATTGATCTTTTTCATCTATTATTTTGGGAAACGTTGGTTTTGAGGAAACATGCTTCTACGAGAGAATATACCCAGTTGTCTCAAGAGTTTCTTTCTAAAGAAAACAAAAACCACCAAGACCCTAAATGCTGGCTATATGCTACACACTGAAGAATAAGAATGCTCAAGGAAGTGAAGCAGCTGAACAAGTCTTAGTTTTCTGCTCATTGGCAGCATTCAGTGCATGGTGGATCCCCATCTTAGTTATGTCAGTGGTAATTTGGAGCAAGTTCATTGGTTCAGAAAATTTTCATAAACCATGTAATAATTATCAGTAAAAATTTGCCAAGAGTTGGAATTATTGTATATTTTGATGCAGAAGAATGGCTGAAAATAATATGAAGTATTACACGTTGATCCTGCATCAGCACAAGAAAGAGCAGTAAGAATTGAATGAGTAACTATTTCTAGTATTTCTTCTTTTAATCACCTAACCCTGAAGCTGCAGCAAATCACTTTCCCAGTGAGAAGTCAATGCACTGAGTCTTTCTATTTAGTTATCAATCTTCCCAGTGCAAAAGCCTGGGAAGATTATAGCTCTGTCACACTAGGCTGGAATCTACATCATCCCCTCTGCCTGGAGGGGATGATGCAGATTCCACCTCACACTGTTGTTACCCAAACAACTTTATCCTCAAGCCCTTTCTGGCTCAGTTTTGCCCATGGTCTTCCCCTTCCTCTCAGTTTACAAGTTCATGGTGTGGAAATAAGCACCAACAATATACTAATTTCTTGCATCTTATCTCTTTGGTAGTTTTACACTCTCTCCAAGAGGTAGCAGAGAGCCCATAATCTAAGTTTTAAGACTTCAACAAAACAGAGTGAAAATAAAATCACATGTGCAAGTAGTTAAGCTATGCTCAACAGTTCTCATTCCCTTACATATGTCTACCCCTACTCTTGTCCAAACAAAAAATTCCAGTCCTTTCTACACACTCCTGACTAGCTAGCACAGACATGCATACACATCACTATCTTTTTGTCCATGAAGAAGACAGACAGTGTTAGAGTATAGCAAAAACTTTTATTCAAAGCATTACTTATTGTATCCCTCTTTTCTTCAACTTTTACGATTAAATCTGACGTTTTCATAGGAAGCACCTGAGCCACCACCATGCACCAACAAGATAACACATGCCTTCCCATTGTGATTAAAGTTTTCCTTCTAAAGGACACACACTTACTATTGCCACAATTCACATAAACATACCTGAATTCCTTTTATTCTTCCAGCTCAAGTGTCTATAGCAGCATAACCACAGCAACAGCAAATTCAGAGCAAGTCACTAGAGCTTCCTCGAGGGTTGAGTAAACTCTCTTATGACTGCCGAGCCTGACAAAGCTGAGGTGTACCTAATTAGCAACATGGCAGGAGGGGAGGAGAGAGGAGAGGAGATGACCCCATGAGGTTATTGAACAGTTTCTTGGGGTGTTATTGGGCTGGATATCACCTCCTTCGGTGGATTTGAGCAGCCTGGCTTTATTAGTGCTGCATGGAAAAAACCCTGTCCGCTCCTTTGCAGGCCCACACGGATGCATTTTCATTGCCATAATATCCTTGATTTTCCTGAGTGTCTTTTAAACAAACCCTAACAGCACTACGGCTATAGAGATGTGATATCCTTATGGAGACAGGTTAAGTAGTCCAATTTTTTTACAAAGCACTTGAAATTCTTTTATTACTATTCATAATAAATGTAACTTACAAGAGTTCAGAGTGGTGAGCTTTTGCAGATAAAGATGTCTTCTTTATGTGTTTAAAGGAGGGCAGCACACAAGGCTGAGGCTCAAGGCAAGGTTTAAAGATGTGAATAGTAATGTGACTGAAAAAACACACCCTCTTTTGGAGAACCTGCCATGAAACCTACAGTGTTCCTTGAAGGAGTCTAAGGCCACTATAGAAGGAAGGTGAGGAAAACCCTAGGAAGCAAACTAGTGAAGCTTTTAGTCTGAACTCAATGAACCAAATAGTTTCTTCCAGAAAAGTTCACTATCTTCCTATGCTAGCTGAGAAATCAGGCTTGCCAGTGAGAGACTTTAAATGCAACAGTGTATGTTGTTGCTACAGGGTGTATTTCAGGCCTGTATTCCCAGGCAGATTGCTGTCATCTTCAACAGCTGCATCTGGGGATGTGTTAGGTAACTGCACAAAACAGCATGCTTCATAGTAGGTGCTGTCATTCTTTCTCTCCTCCTGCTGGTTCTTGAGGCTGAGAATTTAAATAGGTCAAGAGCAAAAGGTGGAAGTGGGAATGTGGCTTCATTATCAGATGGCAGAGCATTATTTAGTTCTTAGGTGTAGGTGGGAGCTGAGAAAAAAATCCTTTTAAGTTTACTTGTTTTCGTATCTCCACCCATTCTTACATGCCTTTACGCTCACTCTTGGGTAGCCACAGGCAAAGTAATGAGCTATAAGAACAGCTCAAATGGAGATTGGCTGAGACTAATGCAATTCTTCACAGCGTGTTGAATCTTATTTAAAAATCCAATTATTTCAAAAAAAAGGTTTACACTTCCTTGATTGTTACCGTTCAATGAATTGTTACTTCTGCATTAGTTTACAGCATGTTACTATGGAATAATGGGTAGTCTAATGTTCTTGAGCTGGAGAAATTTTTGGGGCTAAAGCTTCAGTGAAGTTTGTATCATCTACATTCATAGATCAGTGTTGCACCTGATGTACTGCTTTCTCTGTGTGTGTGTGACACCTGCAAACATACAAACCAATGATTTTTAAACAAAGAATAGGAAGAATTCTGTATTCTTAGAAGCCAATAGTTCCTCTTCAAAGCTTAGTCACTGGATAGTAGAAAATTATTAACTGAGGGTACTGATTTTTTTCTGTGATTCTAACATGGCTTCTCAGGTACTTCTAAAGAATACTCTGAAGCTTTCTCCCCACTCTTTTTCCTTCCTGACAACTATTTCCTTATCCAGAGACTTACTGTGGTTGAGGTAAACTGATATGGTAAACTAATATATTTAATGTGCTCACCTTTTCTATTGAGAGATGCAGTAAGAAGACAGAACGGCAATTTTATACTTATGTGAAGGTTTTCAGAAACATTTCAGGCTCTCATCTTCTGGGGTACTTTTGGCTTGATCTTGGTGTTTATTGTTTATAATGAGTTCTACATTCAATGGCTACACAAGTTCATACATGTGAATACAGCTTAAATCTCTTTCAGCACATATAATGTCACTGTGACACAAAGAAAGGACTAAATTACTTACTAATTCTTTCTGTTTTCTCTTACTGTTTTTAAGGCAGCTTGTCTCTTTGTAACGTACTGAGTATGAGGAAAAAGAAACTACCACCAAGCATCTTTGTTTCTTCTAGTGGCAGTATTTTCATATGCAAAGCCATCCAGGAATTAGTACTCTCTCAGGACATGTCCCCTAATCAGTCTGGTCTAAGATTCTGCAAATTCCAAAGAATACTAAAGTAAATCATCCTACATACTACTGATTAATATAACAACAATAACAACAACAACAACAAAGTAATTAAAAATAAATAATTTAGAAAAGCCGACATCATTCCCTTTCTCCCACTCCCTTTTTTGTTGTCAATTAGGTTAGTTCTTGTCCTAGGATGTCTGGTCTTTGATTCTGCTAGAGGATCTAGATGCTACAAAGAAAGATGGGGAAGGTAAGAATGGTCTAATATAAAAGGGATATACATGAGACTGAAAACCAGGAGAGAAGTAACCCAAGTAGACAAAGCAGGGGAGTTTCCCTGCAAGCTCCTTCCATCATGCTGGATTTGTTTTTAAAACTCTGCCAAGACGTAGCAGTGTTTTCATGTGTAGAAACTAAAGAAGCAACCCAGTTCTGCACCAGAGCTTGCTCTTTTGCCACCTGAGGAGAGATTAATTTTAACCTTTTTGAACTCTCTCACCCAGCTGCCAAGGATGTCCCTGTGCCTGTTTGGCCTGTCTTTAAATTAACAGCCCTGAGGGACTCAAGTGCTGTAGACCCTGGTGGCTGCTGTGTTGCAGCTAGGCAGGCAGAGATGGTGGAGACACAAAGAGGGCTCTTTGTGCTGACTGTTCCTGACCTTGTCATCTCTGGTAATGCCTTTGTCTTCTTGAATAGGTGATAGCTCTGAGCGGGATAAAATTGGATGGATTTGGAATAATGCAGAATATCTATTGCAGATTTCTGCCGAGTGTAATCAAGGAAATCTTTTCTGCTTTGTGCAGTGTGAGCTCAAATTTTAAAAGACCAGAGAGGACTATTATTTCCTCAAAACAGTTTCAACAGCAGCTTTTAACAATGTTGCGCATCTTTGACAAGGCATTGTAACACAATGAACCTTGGATATCCACCTGTGGATGTAATAAAAGGCTATTTTGGTTTTCTGCTAATGTTAGAGGAAGGTTTAGCTTCATTTTGTTAAATCACTCTGATAATTTATTATTAATATTGTTAAACTTTACACAACCAAATCCCGTGATTTACCCTGACAGCATTAATAAAACTTAAATTGCTGCTACCTCAAAGCAGTGTAGGAGCCATAATCTCTCACTCATGAAAAACTGGTGGAGTCAGCAGGATACAAAATCAATTTAAATCAGGACTATCTCCTGTATTAAATCATTCTCAGGTTTATTGTGTCTTTGTCACTATATCAAGTGATGTAAACCCTGATACAATGAAGGAGTTAAAGCTTTAGGACAATAGAAAAGGAGTGTGTGATGTAATCCTGCAAAAGAAGTAAAGTATAATGTTTGTCAGCTATGGTCCATTTTCTGGGTTAGTGATAGCCTGGGACACCCGTGACAATGGGACAGCATGGGATGCAGCTGAAAGCACAATGCAGAAACATCAATATTTAACATCTGTTTATATAAACAGATGTCTGACTCATTTTCTAAAGACACAGTGACAGAGGTGAGTCTTGAAATTTGGTAAAAGCAAAAAGCTACAATCTGGGTAGACTAGCTTGGAGTAAGGTAATAAGGGTGGAGATAGCTGCTGGAAGAGCAAATGAATGAAGCTTATGCAGGCACGCTAGGTAAGAATTATGAAATGTACTGAAATTAAACAGGTACCAGATTGGAAATGTGGAAGTAAGTGAAGAGGAAGTCACTTAGATGGGATGTGAGGCAACAAAAGTTAGTGGACTTTGGGCACAAAAAAAGGTGAGGTAGTGAGACCATTTCAAGAGAAATTAAGTAACTCTGGACTAGTGAAATGGTAATTAAGAAATGCTAGGGGAAAAGATAGAGATGTGAATTTGGGTAAACAAAGGTAATGAAGAAGTAGCATTTACGAATGACGCTTTACAAAGCTGGCAGCTGAGCTGTTTTCTATTGCACAAAGTTATAAAATAGAGAAATTTGATTTTCAAAGATTTCTGCAATACTTCAGTTATACTTTTATTTAACTAAATATCTTTTTAGGCAACCCAGACCTTGAACATTTATATAATCACCTTTGTTAACGACTGTAAGATTTTAAGAATCTGCAGGTGATTGGGGAAAATAATTATAAAGACAGGTCAACTGTAAAATGAAAATAATACTTAAGCACCAGGTCTTCAATACAACTCCTTTCTACTGACTTTAACGAAGAAATGATGCAAGTGTGGAAACTAATGAGTGGCTTCTTCACAGAAAAATATTGCACTGGGTCCAAGTGAGTTAACAAGCAGCTAATTCTGGAAAAATGCATGTGTATGTTAACACAGGGTTATGAAAAGCTAATGAAACCTTCCTCCCATTTTCCTTATTCCATGCATACAATTCTGCTCTAACATAGCCAAATGGCTTTCAGATCAAAGCTCTCATGTTCTTCTGCTCAAAACCCTGTCTGACCTGGCAAACCACTGTATGCAGCTAAGCACTTAGCCATGCAAGCCAAGTGGAAATGGAGAATAAAGAAGAGGACAAGCCTAAAGACAGCCCAGAGAGGTTGGGTGATATTTCAAAAGCAAACAGAACTACCAATTTTAAGCAGAAGAACTTGATGAATAATATTGGATGAGTAAAAGGTTGAGGACTTCAGTGTAGAGACAGGACAGGATTGGAGAGCTGTGTGTGGGCGTGACTGTGTACAGCATAAAAGGGAGATGCAAATTAACAGCAATGATGATGAATAGCCTGCTGGGGAAAGAGGGAGATGAGGCAGAAATTTGGGACCTTAAAAGATCTGTGTTTAATTGACCCTAGGCAAAGCAATGGAGATAGAGGGAAGATGGAGCAGTCTGAAAGCCATTGCTTTCAGAGCTCCCATGCATTGGCTTAAGTGGAGCAGGGCCTTCGCCTCAGGCTTCAGGAGATCAAGATGCCCCAGAAGTGAGCACTCACTGTGGTGATGCACTACTGCAGCACGGAAGACTTTTTAACATGCATATCCTGCGTTTCTTGGGCACAAGCAGGGCTCTACCTTTCCTTCTATAAGCTGGAATTGCTCCTTTGTTTCCTTTATGAGCTGGTTTTGACTGGGTTAAAGTTGATTTTCCTCACAGTAGCTAGCATGGGGCTATGTTTTGCATTTGTGCTGGAAACAGTGTTGGTAACACAGGGATGTTTTAATTATTGCTGAGCAGTGCTTACATGGAGTCAGGGCCTTTTCTGCTCCTCACACCACTCCACCAGAGAGCAGGTGTGGGGTGCACAAGAAGCTGGGAGGGGACACAGCTGGGACAGCTGACCCCAGTTGACAACAGGGATACTCCATACCACATGATATCGTGATCAGCCATAAAACTTGGAGGGAAGGTAGTGGTGTGATTGCTGCTCAGAGACCAACTGGGCATCGATCTGCTGGCAGTGATGTATTAGTTTCACTTGCATCATCGCTTGTTTCTCTTGGATTTTTTTTCTGTCTCTTGGCTATTTTCCTTTTCATTACATTACTATTACAGTGCTATTATTGTTATTATTAATAATAATTTCATTTCAATTATTAAACTTTTCTTATCTAAACCCATGAGTTTTCTCACTTTTGCTCTTCCAGTTCCCTTCCTCCATCCTGCTGGGGCAGGGGAGAGGGAGTGAGCAAGTGGCTGTGTGGTGCTTCCTTGCCATGATGCTCTGTCTTCATTTTTCTTGTGCCTGTCAAGCTTATTGCTTGAGCAGTCTTGGGAACTACTGGACCACCTTACACCCTTTGACTTGCATCTCTTTTCTTCTCGCTGGCAGGGAAGACACCTTTGCTGGCACAGTTTTCAAGGCCACTGCAATATATGACAAGTCTTCCTACTGATCCAAGATGTAGCAGCGAGACCTTATACATGAACAGAGCACACAGAGCAAGACTCCTGAAGTACCGAAACCTATAATCTAACACAGGGGAATTCTGCTGAGCAGCAGTATAATGCTTTTACCTCAGATTTCCGCGTGTCTCGCAGGTATCTGCATTTAATGTAGTAGCCCATCACTGAGTGCTATTTAAATTACTTTGATATACTTAATTAGTCAACATAAACTTTAAGAGTTATCCATAGTGGCAGAACAGGATGAAGCAGCTGTTTCAAACATTCATGTAGGCCCTCAGGTGTATTAGCTGCCTGCAAAACAATTAAATGTTCTGGAAACTTCATAAACAATGATGAATAGCATTCAGATGGCAAAGTTCCACGCAGCTCTACAGAGGCATTTTTTTTCCTTGGGAAACAATTTATGTACTCTCCTGAGAACGTGCAATATGCTCCATGTAGGTCCCAAATGTGACCATTTCCCACAGAAGATGTGCAGAACAACTGCTCTGTATAGGGCTTCTGTTGCACTAATGGCAGTGCAAAACCATGGAACCGCATCAAACTATGTGGGTACTGAAAATGCTTGGTTTCAGCTCACATAGGCTATAAAGCATGATTCAGGTACAGAAAACATATTCTCTAGGCCATATACTCCCCCTGGAAGAGCTATTGATAGGCAAAAGAAAAGAGGTTAATTCAAATCTACTATTTTATAAAGTTCCAAAACATTTTTTTCATGTTTACTAGCATGAGAATCATAATAATCTGATTTCCTGAGGTGTTACAGAACAGTGTAGGAGGTGATAGCAACAGTAATTAACTGTTGAGAAACACAGACACTCCCTACTGACTGCTACAGAACATGAGAACTTGATATTCTTACCATACACCTACTGTTTGGTGGATCTTTTATCAGAGCAAACGTGGGCTCTCCAAACTGCTGCGTCCATTGTGCCCTGTCAACACAGCGTATCTGCAAGAAATAGTAAAGAAGCAGAGTAACACAGTAATAATGTCATCTAGGCATGGTGGTATTAAGTTCCATGTAGGTGAGCCCCATCTGCAGAACCCCATCTGTGTTAAGGTACATTAGCCTGCGGTGGAGCTGCTCTCGTAAGTTGGAGTTAAGGTCTATCTATTATGCTGCTGCCTGCAGAACAGACGTACCCTAAGTCAGAGGAAAAGATTCACTTTTTTCTCTCGGTTTTTCCCAGGCTACCCCCCTCGTTTAAAATGGCACTGACAGATAAAAAGACAAAATAATATTTGTGTGGATGAAGGTAAAACTTTGCAATCAGGCATTAATAGCTACAGTTCCTTCAGAGGCCGTCCTGAACTGCTAACAGAGAGGATTAAGAGACAACTTTAAATTTTAATTACAAATGGAACTGGCTGGCTACCAAATGTAAGTTTATTTTTGCCAATGATGTCCAGTAAGAGCATAATTTCTTTCTTCATTTATTATGGATGTGGGTTTTGAGCTAAGTTTTCTGAAAATATGACTTCAAGTTTTCTTAGAATGTTCCAATAATTCCACTGGATGCTAGGACCTGTCACATATAAAGCAGGTATCCTGTTAAATAAGTGCTCTGCAGTCAATAGAAAAGGAAAGTGCTCAATATCTTTCAAATGTGGCTGCTGAGAACAGAAAAAAATGTTTTAATAACCCCCCTTTCTCTGCCCTCCATGTTAATCTATTTTGTGTTAAACAAAAGCATATTATTTTTGTTGCTGAATAAATTATCCCATTCTTGCTTAAACATGTTACTCTAGATTGCAAACACATGGCTGTAAAAATAACTGGTTGGACCGATTCAAACTGCTGATTTTAATCTCTGATTTGGCATGAGGAAATTTACTATAAAACTTGTTTATGATTGCAGACGCATCTCTGTTCCACAGCTGCAACAAATGGGTGGATTTGTAATCTTCCAAGTGTACCTACCTCTGTGACTGACTGAAAATCTCCTTAGCACAAAACTAAAATGCATAATTAAAAAAATCCTGGCTTATTTCTGCCTTAATTGGAAAGCAAATGGTGATAAAATGAAGATTAAGAACAAAGCTGTATGCTTATGCAATTAAAAAATTCTTTCATATGTAAATAAAAAGCTGCCTTAATAGCCCTAAATATTTTTTTCCATTCTCTTGCTCTTGGTGTAATTTGGCAGGATGGGGGGTGGTTAAAGCTTGCCAGCATGGTGGATGACATGGGTTAGCTGTCATCTGGGCAGAACGTGTGGGCTGGAGGGTAAGGCTGACTACACAGCACACAGATACGATTAGAAGGGATGAAGCTGTAGGGAGTAGCTATGCACCTGCCTGAATTCCTGGCCACTCAGTCATCACCTTTTATCCTTCATTCTCACCGTTTTTATAAAATAGCCTGGAAGAAAACAAAAACAAGGGGAGGATAAAGGGCGGCACATCCATTTCATAACTCAGCTTTAACTACACAAAAGGACTTTATTTATATATTGTACATACTTTTGTTTAGTTGAGTATTATAAGCATTAACTGCTGTCCACGGAAAGCAATACAATGCCTTCAAGAACATCTCTTAGATGTCAAAACCTCAGCACACATCTTAGTGGCTAAGCAGGTGGCCAATACTCAAGCTCTCTCTTTACGGACTCCTTTATCCAAGTTAGTGCCTATGCTTTACAAGCTAAAAATATATATTTGGACAGGTCCTGTGGTTTAACTCATAGGCCCATAACTTGATTATGTACTGCAAACTTTACTTGTACTAAGCCAGCAGTAGGCTTACACTTCATTGTGGCAAATCCCAGGCCAATGCACACTGAAGATCTTACAAATCTCAACTGTACTCACTAGGCCTTTACTTGCATTAAAAAATGAGGTAGGAAGAAAACCAAGAACCATCCTCCAATGGTGTCCAAGCAGTGGTATTTTAAATATATTTACATCTTGTGTGCATATGTATGTGTGTGTGTGTATACATACACTCAAGATAGGGCAAGAACTGTAACAGAAGGGTAAACGTATGAGAAAAAAATACAACAGTCAATTCTATTGATGTTCCCAAGCCTAAGAATTTTTCAGCTTTACAATGACAGGGATCTTAAATTCTGGGCCCTAAGCTGGCTGAGCATATGAGGAACTCATTCTTGATTAAAAATACTCAGTTGTCTTTGTGCAGTAAAAAGCCCAGCCTGACTACGATTCCAAACAATGCAAAAAAAGGTGGCAAGCAAATCCATACCTTTTTAGTCTAGTCAGCCTGTGTGCAAGAGCAAGTATATTTGGGATAGAGAAAAGGGTAAAGGGAGGTAAGCACAAGATGTTAACTTCTTCTTCTCATTACCTGAGCACTAATAATATTTAAATTCTCATGTTCTAATGGTTTCTTCAAGGTCTGTGTACAGGAGGGAAAAAAAATTTGGTTTTGTACCTGGATGACTCAATACCAGATTTTTAGTAAGTGTCATAATCTAGACATAAATAATCAGAGTCCTATCTTACTGTCTCTACAGACCTCAACTTCCACTCAAGTTGAAGGAGGCATGTTTTAGGCTCTCTGGATTTCTTCATATGGGTTGGCTCAGAGTGACTCCTACCTCCATTGTTTCCTTAGGCTAGAAGGGAAAGGAAATTCTTAGATCTCTTGTAAGAACAAATACGTTTTTTCCCCTCTTTTGGTACCTGCTGTATCAGGCTCAAATAAAATTCTCTGCCTTGGCAGGCAAAGCAAGTCTTCTACACAACAGTCAATTCCCGGAACAGCTGGAAAAGATGAAAGGACTTCTCTATGTATTCTGATACAGAGTACGACTACTAAATCCCAGCACTGCTGCTGTGGTAAGAGTGCACTCCATTCCAGCTTAAGCTGTCTCTTTAAACTCTTAAATACCTTACTCTTTTTAACAGCTACTTGCCTCTCAAGTGGGTAACTTTATTTCAATGTAAATACAGCACACATTTTGACACTTGAAAGGATTTTTTCAAATACTGCCTCACTTGCTGCACTTCTGGTTCTGAAAGAGCTCTAATACTATAAAAATACATGCCAGAAACAGAGAAGTAAAATAGGCATAAAAGAAGGGGGAGACTCAGAGTTAACTAACATACTTAATTGATGCACAAACAAAAGATTGACAGTTGCAACTGTCACTGTTGATTTAGTACTAGATTCTTTCCAGTGAAAAATCATAGAATCGCAGAGTCGTTTGGGACCTTAAAGATCATCCAGTTCCAGCCCCCCTGCTATGGGCAGGGACACCTCCCACTAGACCAGATTGCTCAAAACCCCATCCAAACTAACCTTGAACACTTCCAGGAATGGGGCATCTACAGCTTCTCTGGGCAACTGCTCCAGTGTCTCACCACCCTCACAGTAAAGAATTTCTTCCTAATATTTAATCTAAATCTCTCAGTTTGTTACTCTTCTTCCTATCATTACAATCCCCAATAAAGAGTCTCTCCCCATCTCTCCTGTAGGCCCCCTTTAAGTACTGGAAGGCCACTATAAAGTTTCCTCAAAGTCTTCCCTTCTCCAGGTTGTGCAGCCTCAACTCTCTCAACCCCTCTTCATATGAGAGGTGATCCAACCCCTGGATCATTTTTGTGTCCCTCCTCTGGACTCACTCCAACAGGCTCATGTCCTTCTTATACTGGGGGCTCCAGAGCTGGATGCAGTTCTCCAGGTACGGTCTCACCAGAGCAGAACAGAGGGGCAGAATCACCTTCCTTGACCTGCTGGCCACACTTTTGATGCAACCCAGGATATGGCTGGCTTTCTGGGCTGCGAGCACACATTGTCAGCTCACTGTCAGCTTTTCATCCACCAAGTCCTTTTCCTCAAGGCTGCTCTCAATCCCTCCACCTCCCAGCCTGTATTGACACCATGGGTTGTTCCCACCCAGGCACAGGACCTTGCAAGTGGCTTTTTTGAGCTGAATGGGATTCACACAGACCTACCTCTCAAGCCTGTCAAGGGCCATATGGGTGACATCCCTTCTCTCCAGTTTGTCAACTGCTCCACACAGCTTGGTGCTGACAAACTTGCTGAGGGTGCACTCAACCTCACTGTCCATGCTGCCAACAAAGATGTTAAGCAACACTAGTCCCAGTACGGTCCCCTGAGAAACGCCACTCATCACAGCTCTCCACCTGGACATTGAGTTGTTGACCACAAATTATTAAGTGTGGCCATCCAGCAAATTACTTATCCACCAAGTGGTCCATCCATTAAACCCATGTCTCTCCAATTTAGAAACAAGAATGTTGTGTGGGATAGTGTCAAATGCTTTGCATAAGTCCAGGCAGACAACGTCAGTGGCTCTTCTCTTATCTGGAACAGTGTTATAGAAGCCCACCGAATCTGTCAAGGACATCTTGCCCTTAGTGAAACCATGTTGGCTGTCACCAATCACGTTCTTATTTTCCATGTATGTTTGCGCAGTTCTCAGGATAAACTGCTCCACAAACTTGCTGGTCACAAAGGTGAAACTGCCTGGACTGTAGTTCCTCTGGTCTTACTTTTTTCCCTTTTTAAAAATGGGGGTTATGTTTCACTTTTCCAGTCAGCAGGATCTTCAATGGACTGCCATGACTTCTCAAATATGATGGATAGTGGCCCATGGATCTATCTCATCAAGTCCTATGGATTTGTGTACCTGCAAGCTCCTCAAATGGTTTCAGACTCAATCTTCTCTTACCATAGGTGGTTCCTCATTCTCCCAGTCCCTGTCTTTGCCTTCTGTGACTTGGCTGGTGTACCTACACCACTTGCCGGTAAAGACCAGGGCAAAAAAGTCATTGCCTTCTCCANCCTGTCCCTGCCCTCCCTTTAATCCTGACCCATAAGCTCTCTGGCAGCTCCTCATTCATCCCCAGGCAGAGCTCCATGCACTCTAGCAGGTCATTGACTTCAAGAGGGTGACACCTCTCATGGTGCCTCCTGCCTGTCCTTCCTAAAGAGCCTGTACCTTTCTATTCCAACCCTCCATTCATAGGAGCCATCCCACCAGTAAAATCACAGCTATGCAGGTGTGTTTCTCTCTGACTTCACTTGTTTATTCCCCACGTTACGTGCATTTGCATAGAGGCACTTAAGCTGGGCCCCTGATGAAGCTGACTTACTGGCTGGAGTGGTTGGAATTTCTTTGTGCTGCACTCCAGGTGCTCTCCTGCTGACCTGAGATCCTTCTCCAGGCTCTGGGCCTCTATTGCTGGCACTGGCATCATACTTGCAGGAGTGGGATGGACCGAGGTTCCCCTCACCAAGCAATTTTAAAGACCTCTTCATATGCTTGTCAAGCCTCTGACCAAAGANGTAAAATCACAGCTATGCAGGTGTGTTTCTCTCTGACTTCACTTGTTTATTCCCCACGTTACGTGCATTTGCATAGAGGCACTTAAGCTGGGCCCCTGATGAAGCTGACTTACTGGCTGGAGTGGTTGGAATTTCTTTGTGCTGCACTCCAGGTGCTCTCCTGCTGACCTGAGATCCTTCTCCAGGCTCTGGGCCTCTATTGCTGGCACTGGCATCATACTTGCAGGAGTGGGATGGACCGAGGTTCCCCTCACCAAGCAATTTTAAAGACCTCTTCATATGCTTGTCAAGCCTCTGACCAAAGACATTCTCCCCTTTCTCTGACAGATGGACCCCACCAGTCCCCAGCAGATCTTGTTCATCAAAGCGAGTCCCATGGTCTAAGAAGCCCTGTAACCATTTACTGACAAAGTCCAGTTGGAGGTCAGCTGCTAGTGGTACACTAGATCAGTACTGGTTTCAGTCCTGTTTAACATCATCATTAATTACTTTGATGATAGAAGAGAATGTGTAACAAGTTTATAGATAATAGAAAACTCTAAGTGCTTGATCTACCAGATAGCTGTGCTGCCACCATTCAGATGGATCTCAACAAACTGGAGGAATAGGCAAATGGGATTTCATGATGTTCAGTACACATGAATATCAAATCCTGCACCCAGGGACAAAGAAGCCCATGGTCCAAAAGAGGCCAGCGACCAACCTCTTGAAAAGAGGCTTTATGGAAAAGGACCCTAAAGTGTCCATAAACTAGCCATGAGCCCTTGTAGCAAAGAGGGTCAACAGCATCCAGGGCTGCATTAGGAATAATGCTGTCAGCAGGCTGAGAAAGGTGACCCTTCTAAGAGGAGAGCCTGAAAAAGCCAGTCTTGTTCTGCCTGGAGAAGAAAAAGCTCAGGAATATTTCACCAATATGCAAAAACATCTGATGGAGCCAAGAAAAGGGACAGTAAAGAAGAGGAAGTCAGCCTCTTCTCCATGGTATTCAACAACTGGGCAAGATGCAATGGGTCCAAACTGAAATACAGAAAACTCCGTCTAAATCTAATGTAAAACTTCTACTCTAAGAATGCTTAAACACTGGACCAGGTTTGTAGGTTGTAGAGATACCCAAAGCCCGACTGGACACAAACCTGAGCAATTTGCTTTAGCAGGGACTGTCTTGAGCAGGGAGGGTGGACTACATTATCTCCAATGCTCCCTTCCAGCCTCACTAATTGCGTACTGAAAGCACAGGAAAACAAACTCATTTGAGAAAGGCCATTCCAAAAAACAAGAGATGGTATATAGAAATTATATGCACAATTGTAATATGCAAAAAAGTCATCCTCTTCAAAACAAAAATTAAAACAAAAAATTAAAATTAATTAAATTCTTCAATTTTGTTCCCCAGTTTTTCCCATTTTAGAGGGAACAGACACTACTGGGAATGAAAACTATATTTTTAAAACTCTTAGAAAATTATCTTCAGCCAAAATGTCTGGAAGTCTTATACCCTGCGCCTATCCACTTAATAGTGGGCCTCTCTCAGCAAAGACGCACTACATATGAAACTTGTTTAATCACAACGTGCCCACTTTTCACTGTATCATTTTATAATGATAGACTCTGATATAGAAACTGACAGCCTATATCTTGTATAGATATTAAAACAGAGAAACATAGTGAATTAATTATAAAATGCATACTAATCATACAAATAATACACACAATACTAAGATTAAATTATTATCTTTAACTTATTTGTACCATTTTTTTTTTTCTTTTGTCTGCATTTGTATTCCTAATACCAGTTCTACTTTGGAATGAATTTTTTGTTTATAGACCTGCATCTATGTCTTATGGGAACCTCTAACTCAGCTCTCAGCCTGATGACTACACTATGTCTGAAGCACAAACTAGTGATTGAGATGAGACAAAAACCCAACAGAGCTTCTCCCTTTCAGAACAGAGCAGGCATTAGGACCACGAATTCAGACGAAAAGAAGTTCTACGTTGAACTGTGATCCACCCTCTGCCTTGTACTGTGCCTGTTTCTGTCCGGGAGCATTTCATGCTGGCTAGGGAAACATGAGATTCACACATAGGAGGCTGATCTTAAAAACCTGCTAGCAGGAGAAAAAAACCTCTAATTTAACTAGTTTTTTTCTCAGCTTCCTGGGACAGATTCAGGTACTAGTTGATGGCATTAGCATATAAATCCTTGAGTAGATGATTGCAGCTATAGATCTTTCTGAACTGCATTTATGGAGAAACTTATCCAAAACTGAAAAGGAAAAGAAGCAGCACAAAATCCTGTTGGTTTCCACAGCACATAATCTCTTGAAAATGGACACAGTCTGCTCCATTTAAATAAGCTGGAAGTATCCCTGAGATAGTTTTTCTTCAGGCAAAATCCTCCGTATCATGTCTCTGGGAAAAGAACGAATTATCTTCTA
This sequence comes from Thinocorus orbignyianus, assembly GCA_013400375.1. Lineage (NCBI taxonomy): Eukaryota > Metazoa > Chordata > Aves > Ciconiiformes > Thinocoridae > Thinocorus > Thinocorus orbignyianus. The sequence goes on from VXBW01003423.1 coordinate 35,768, forward strand.
TGTATTAGTGACATCAGAAACAATGCAATGTTAGCTGGTCCCAAGAGCTTTTATTTTCCCTTTATCAGCTGTGAAACACTGAATAAAGTACTCCAATGCATAAGGGTAAGTATAAACGTCAGTAAATATGAAAAAGTAATCCTTTAGATTTAACTGCAACAGTTGAAGAGAGAACACAGAACAGTGGAAATTTATATCTGAAAGACTTTGCTCAAACAGAACTGTACCAAAAATCCAGTCATAATAAATCCAACAATATCAATTTCTGCAGATAAAAGTCTGTGAATGCAGTGCCTGAGTGTCAGTTTCATGTCAGCACATAACTGAAGTTCAGCCTTCCTCATCACTGCTGCTCCACGCGTCCTCGTATGCTGGGTTTAAATGCTGTTGAGGTGGAGACTAAAGAAAACAAAAATTCTCTCAGTGGTTTGCTTAATTAAAAATATTAAAATCAAATAAGGGTAATGCTAAAGGCGTTTCTTAAATTTCTATTTGTAGACAAACTATTGTGTCTTTCACAGGAGCTGGATTTTTTTTAACCACTTCTTTCGCCATTCAACTGATCAGAAACAGGATACATTATGAGAATAAACAGTATTGTATTTAATTCCAATTTCAACACAAATGTATCTGAAGCACTTACTGGAATTTTTACAATTGTTTGGAAAAAACTGTAACACACATATGTATTACTGCCGGGTTTTTTTGTGTCATTGGTTTTAAGTCATAACTTCCTTGGTCTAGTGTAACTGAGCACTATCATCTCAAGAAGCAGCCCTGGCTCCTATCCACATCCAACTGCTTCTCACCTCAGCCCCTCTAGGGTCAAGCTAAAGGGTTTGTGCAGCTTCACAGTGCACTGAATCAGGGTAAAACCTTTTTCTTGTTTACGTCTACCCCGGCTTCACAGTCTGTTCATACAGGCACTCAAATGGTTGCTCTAGCACATGGGAGGGAGCAGGAACTAGAGGCCTGTGGAGAGCAGAAGCGCTTCTTCCAGAGGCTCTGCTCATCTAAAGAACTTGCAAACCCCAGCTGCAGCATAACAGATCTCAAAACAATGGCACATAGTATGTAACTCCACTATGCCAAACTTAAAGAGGCAGTTCTAACCAGAGCTGGGTAAATAACCTTGTGGCCCTGTTTGTTTCTGTTTTTCAGACTAAGAAAGAACAATTCACATATGTCAAAATTCTCAGTTACAACAAAATGTACATTTCTGGTCAACTGAACACATTTTGGGTTTAGGGTATCTAACCTTTGAAACCATTTTTTTCTTCTTTGCTTAACTGTAGGGCAATTTTGAAATAAGTTGTCTTACAAAGCTAAATAAATGTTACAAAAATTTGATGCTTTTTATTACTTTCCCATCCAAAGTGGAGCATCACAAAAATTTTTAAAAATGTAATTTTTGTATGCTATTAGGTAAAACATTAACATATCTTGATTTTTTTAACATTCATACAGTTTGCCAGACTCTGATTTTGTGAATGGTTTCAGTTCCTTGAAATCTAGAATTTTTCCCCCTCAAACTGTTCACTGAAATTTTTATTGCCCAGCTCTAAATACTAAGAGAAAGTACCCTCTTGGAAAACAGTGATATGTATGATCTTCCCTGTAACAGCCTGAACATCTTGTCTCAGACACTAAAATAAGCTCATTTAGAATCTTCTTCATTATATCTCTATATCAAAGATATTTTGGAATGATGTATGGCATAACATTTTATTTATGACACACTGTATTCTTAAACAATTTGAAATACAATCTTTGGTACTTTTCCAATTCCAACATAGCATAAACTACAAAAAGAAAAAGTCTGAAAATTTAGGAAGCTAAAGTAGAATTTGAAAGACTGACAGTCAAATGACTAGTACTACATTTAATTAAGTGAGAAGTTAGAAGTCTGCAAAAGATTTCACTAGACTATGAAATAAAATTAAATACCACAGCAATTGAAGAATTGCAGAGAAACAGTAAGTGATTCTTTTAATTAGGAATTGTTTCAAATTTTGATGGTGAAACACATACTTCATATGTAATTTCCACACCACATCCTCAACTATAACAGCCATAAGAAGTAATGTTCAAACTCAAAAGCTCATTACCTTTTCAGAAATGTCATCAGGAACTGGGTCTCGAAGAGCTGGTATCCATGCAAGGATATTGCAATCTTTGCTACCACTATAAAGTTCCTTTATGAAAGCAAGAAAGAGTTACTTTTACACAAATTTACTGAACAGTGATGTAGATACAATGCTAGGAAAAAAAGATGTATGCAATATTTATTTAAGGACAAAAATCCAACTTGAAATTTGTACTATAATCTTGATAAACAGTATTTTAAATAACTAAATGAGTAAGTTTTTATATTTTCCCAGAGTGGTCGCCAAAACAGCACTACCCACATTTAAATGAACTTTATTGTTTAAATGCACTTTTATTCTTCCCTCTCTCATGTCTCATGAAAAGAAACCGATGTTAACAGTTAGGAAGCTTATGAGATGATCTACATTCAATGTGAAAGTAAGAGGGGTAAAAAAAGGAAAGATTTTTTTATTACAATTGAAAAACGTGAATCAACTCAAAAGCATCTACTAATACACGTTAGAAGAGCACATACGTGTAGAACAAAGAAGTATTAAGTAAACACAGCTCAAGTATGCCCAGGGAAGGAAAAGAACAAATAAAAACCAATTTGAAGCCTGTATCCTGTTGGGAAGGCAGAGATCAGAAAGATAAATTTATTATTATTTTTAATATAAATAACAGTATTTATTATGGTAATGACTAAGTACTGAGATCCCACTGTGCAAGGCACCCTGCAAACACATGGAAGCTACACCAAACAGCTAACAGTCAAATATAGCTTAGTTTTCTTAGCTCTTTATTAAAGGAAATACAGATTTCTCTTGTCACTTTCAACTGAGGAAATTTTGCTAATAGGAAATACTACCTCATCTCTGCAGTAAATTTTACACTAGTAATGCTTCTTTACTCCAACATGCTACTTAAAGGAACATGCATTAAGATATTCTCATATGTCTTTAATCTTGAACCATACTCCTACATATTACATGCAATGTCTGACAACACTTGAGCTTTGCTGTGCATTTTAACTGCCTTAATGAAACATGTAATGCATTTTTTTCTGTATTCAGGCTGACAGTAAGAAAGCCTTGCTTTAAACATGTTAGCTTTTTACACTTAAACTAGCAACTTTGTGCACATTATTAATATATTGCTTCACTGTAAGTTTTATCTTTGCAGAAAGTCTCCTATATTATGTATATTTAATCACAGAACTGCAAAATTTACATTGACAGTTGACGCAGGAACTTAACACCTAATTCTTATAAATACTCATTTATGTGGACAATCTCATCCAAGAGAGCTGACATACTCGCTTTTGTAAAACTGGTCCCATGCATGAAGTTGTTCATGAATAAAACACATCCTACTTATTTTGCTTAAATGAAGATCAAAGTTACACCCAAGTACAGGTCAAATCCCACTTTGTCCTGTCAGCAGTACTCTACTCGGGCCTCCTGTCTTTGACAGGATACAGAATATCACTAGAAATTTAACACTATCTTTAAAACTAAAGTTCTATCACTAGAACTTTAAAACCTCTTCCCATGCCAAAACCTCTCCTTGCAAGCAATGTCAGTGTGACATCAGCATACTTCCATTTATTCTTTATTACCACTTGTCTCACTTTCAAATCCTGGCATTGCAAGATCTTCAGTTAATATCCACTGTATTGAGTAATACTTACAATTAATTATTAAAACCTGAAATTGTGACTCATACTTTAAGTCAGTCAAAAGAAGAGTCAGTGAGCTCCATGTAGTATAGGACATACACATATATTTTACTACAAACATGCTCTGTGCATGTTTATGGTACGATATATGGAAATATGCTTTAAATTTCTGAGGAAAGATAATAAATAAAAACATAATTTATCTTTCAGTTACTCAGTTATCTCTATTTATTAGCCTACTACTGGACTTTCCAAATACCTTTGCAAATGTCACTGGCATATCTTGGAGAATACAAGTACCTTTACGTTAAAGCAAAATTGTTTCCTGATGCACACCTAGTATTTTATGACATGTTATTCACGCAACGTTCTTTATTTCTTTTTCTGAAAGGAAAACATCCATCTTGTTTGTTTACTTTATTTTAAGCAGCTAATATGGCACAATGGTATCTAGTTTACTAGATCCAACAGTAAACATCATCTAAAAGATTGCACAATGAAGACTTCCTCTTCCACACCACCCTCAAAATTACCACCTCCTATTAAATTAATAGCTCTTATTAAAGGGCCAAATTCTGCAGTTCTTATTACTCAAGCACAATAACATCTTATTAAATTTACAGAGATATTTACGTAAGAATAATTTAGGCCAACAATAATATAGTGGATTTTATGGCTCTATTCCCAGGATCTCAAAAGGCATATATACACACATTAACTAAATCTTACACCTATCTCACACAATGTCTCAAATACAAAAGATACTCCACACAAATCTGCTGGTTAATTTGGACCTCAAAATAACAAATAAAGGTCAATATTACTGGATTACATATAGCTATTTCCTTGGGTATCAGTGATCACATTTGATTATAAGCTTTGAGCAAACAGAAGACACTTTTCACCTCAAATACACAATTTGTGCAAAGTTAATGTTCCTTTTAAAGCGTAGTCCAGTTGTGAGGTGAAACAGATAATGATCAAAACACAGTTAATGAGCAGAAAGAATGTGAGGGATTGGCAGCAAACAATGTAAATCAAAAACTTTGAACACAGAAAACTATACAACAGAAGTCTAAGGACCAGATTTGAGCATGACTAGAAAAAAAATAAGTCATCAGGGTTAATGACAGAAGAAAAAGTTCAGAAAACTATTAATATGAAGAAAACTTAAAAACTACAGAGAGTCACTACTAAAATAGTGGAAACTACACAGAAAAGATGTAAACATTATTTGATATTAGGATACTGTATTATTGTACACTAATATGTCCAGCTCTAGAGTCCTCAACATAGAAAAGACATGGACCTGNTCAAACGTGCTGACAAATAAGTAGAATATTAGAAAGCCATCTGCTACACACTTCACCAGTAGATGTATAATTTGTATCAGAGATTTAGAAGAGCTGACTGTAAGAACTTCTGGTTTCAGTTAATTATGTTTTAATATGTACTAGAGTACCATAATGCTGAAAGCGACTTAATATGCTATTCAGAGAAAAAAAAAATAAAAAAAAATTGAATGATACAAATGAACTACCTGAAGTTTCTTTTATCCTAAACAAGACAACAGAAAAGGTGATTAAACAATTCAGTTACTGCGGAGTTAAGATACAGGAATATAAACAGCAACAAAGTTATAACAAAGCTAGTTTAGTCAAGTAGGACTAATTTTATTTACCATTAGGAACTGAAAATGAAAATGTACAGCTGTGAATAATTTTGAAAAATATTGAGTTAATATTGTCTGGAAGAGTAAAATAAAACAGGCAACTATAAATTTTACAAACGACTGCATTATCAGTCTCAGTGTTACTCCATCAGAGTAACAATTTAATACAACTCAAAGCAGAGCATTTAAAGAAAAATAAAATCCAGTCACACTTCTAAAATATAGAACTGCACCCTGGAAAAGGGTGATTCTGAAAGAAAATCAGGAATCACAACAGATAAACAAATTAAGTTGTTGCCAACATAAACCTATTGCTATAGCGACTGACGCAGTTCATGTGCATGCTCATATGACTGATCCTTTTCTAAGCATCTTAGAAGCCAAGACAAAGACACTATAAAGAGATTCGCATCTGTTTTTACTGTGAGATTTATTGAGCCTCACCTCTTCAACTTGTCCAAAAGAATATAAAAGATGACTTAATATAAACATATTACCACTTCTGTTTGGAAAATATTCTTAAAAACACAAAGGGCTTTTTAAGCCAGTCAAGAAGAGTCCAGAAAAGATGAGCCTTAGCTATAACGTGAACATAACACCTTTCAGTGGATCTAGTCTCTTACTGCCTATTCATGCCAGAACGGCTTTCCAGCTCTGGCAAGGCTTATTAGCCTACTGGGCCCTACTGCTCCATCGGTAATGTGGCCAAAACTTCCAGTGAAGTCCACCTCAGCAACAGTGTTCCAGTCAAACTTACTGGACTCAAAGCAACAGCTACCAGACACACTTCTGTGACCTACTGAATGAGACGTCATGAAAGGATGTCCGTGTGCCCTTTCTGCCCCAAATACCTATGCCTGATATTTCAGAAATGAAACATGAGAAAGGAGAAGCTAGGATATGAATTACAAGCCCCAGCACCTGAGGACAATTATGTAATGGCCTTAAAAACCATACTAAGATCCACCCTGCTTTTGCCACACCATAAGCCATAGGAATGACATGTTGCAAAGCACCTCATAACAAATTAAGCTTTGTTATACTTAAGTCCTTTATTATGAGAGAAAAATATACCATAAGGCTAGAGAAAAATAAAAAAGGCTGTCAGCACCATGAGTCCCTGTAATATTATGGCATTCTTTAGGTGAAATGTTCTCAGACTAATTTAAGAACCTTATCACGCTCAATGATCCTAATTGTTCACAGATACAGTAATTGGTATAACTACAGGCATTTGAGCAAGATCACCACAGCAAGGTTCTTGAGAGGTTTTGCAGTACTGGTAGCAATATCAATGCACTACATTGAAATGCACATCATTCTTTCTTACTGTGATTAGTCTTAGGTATCTCAGAGAAAGAAAAATGCCGCCTCTTCAGTTTAACAGAAAATAAGAAAAAAACCTTAATGCATGCAATTTATTAATGACAATATAAGCCAAAAAATTTTTATAGTTACATCAAAAAGTTACCTATGTGAGATGAAACAAATAGTGGAAGGAACCCAATATAGAAAGGGCTGTCCCAAGAGCGTGACCAAACTTTTCGTGCTTGATGCAGAAGTCACAAAACTCCTTCTTATGTCAAGATAAAGATTACAGCACATCTCTGAAAAGTTAACACTTTTTGTGCAAATGCTTTGACAATCTGCATAAATTTTACAAGTTGTCTGGAATATTGTTTGTACTTTACTTACCTGAAAATTTGGTTGAAGTACACAGCAGTTGACAGTACTATAATGGCCTCTAAGCATTGTTATCAGCTCTCCTGTGAAAACTGTATAAACAGCAATGGTACTACTATATGGTACAAAGGCAAACTCTGGATTGCAGCCACAAGACACGGCAAATTTGAGTCCTTTTCTACTTTCATTACAGACTTTCCCATAATTCACCTGTAAAATGAAGAAGTATGCAGTTAGCTGTTAAGTAAAACCACAGGAAATAACTTTACATGAAAAGGTCAGCTTCATTTTTTCTTCAATACCCAATACAATTGACTTTAAGCTCTCCAATGTTAATATAGCTCTAGAGTTTTCCAATTATAAATGGCTATCAAGAGAATAATTTTTCTGTTCATTGAAGTTCACTCTCCTTAATACCAACTTCAAGAAAAGGAAAGACTGATATGCTAAAAAAACAGCAGTTCCAGACTCAGAAGTAGAATTTGCACAGGCTACTGCATGCCAGATCTACACTGAGCGCCTAAACTATCACTGAAATTAGAACTGGTTTGGGAATTGCCACTTTCAACATTTTCCTAAATAATCCAACATAATAATTTTCTCCCAGATACTGAATCTAGTAAAAGAACTCTTTACACACTACAGTACACAGTTACAAATCATATAATCATAGTATAATTTGGGTTGGAAAGGACCTTCAAAGGTCATCTAGTTCAACCCCCCTGCAGTAAGCAGGGACATCTTCAACTAGATCAGGTTGCTCAGAGCTCCATCCAACCTGGCCTTGAATGTTTCCAGGGATGGGGCATCTACCACCTCCCTGGGCAACCTGTTCCATTGCTTCACTACTTTCAGCAGAAAAAAAATTTCTTCCTTACATCTAGCCTAGATCTACTTTCTTAGTTTGAAACCATTACTACTTGTCCTATTGCAACAGGCTCTGCTAGAAGTTTTGTCCCCATCTTTCCTATAATCATCCTTTAAGTACTGCAATAAGGTATCCCTGGAGCCTTCCCTTCTCCAGGCTGAACAGCCTGAGCTCTCTGTCTTTCCTTGTAAGAAAGGTGATCCATCACTCTGATCATCTTCATGGCCCTCCTCTGGAGCTGTGCCAACTGGTCCATGTCTTTCCTGTGCTGAAGGCTGTAGAGCTGGATGCAGTACTCCAGGTGGGGTCTCACCAGAGGAGAGGGTCAGAATCACTTCCCTCAACCTGCTGGCCACGCTTCTTTTGATGCAGCCCAGGATACAGTTGGCTTTCTGAACTGTGAGTGCACTTTCCTGACTCATGTCCAGCTTTTCATTCACCAGTACCCCCCAAGTCTTTCTTCACAGAGCTGCTCTCAATCCCTTCATGCCCCAGCCTGTACTGATACCAGGGGATTGCCCCTGACAATATGCAGAACATTGCACTTGGTGAACCTCCTGAAGTTCACATGGGCCCACCTCCCAAGCCTGTCAAGGTCCACCTGGATGTCATCCTGTCACGTGTATCAGTTGCACCACTCAGCTTCGTGTCATCTGCACTGTCACTGATGAAGATCACTGAACAGTACTGGTCCCAATTCTGCGAGACTTTAGCGCACATATTGAAGAAAAATTCATCCACATTACCTTCTACCCTCTAAGTGCCCTTTGTTTATCAGAGTTGACAGATATTGCAGGAAACTATATGCC
>VXBW01003423.1:45530-72328 GCA_013400375.1 Thinocorus orbignyianus
AGGGACATCTTCAACTAGATCAGGTTGCTCAGAGCTCCATCCAACCTGGCCTTGAATGTTTCCAGGGATGGGGCATCTACCACCTCCCTGGGCAACCTGTTCCATTGCTTCACTACTTTCAGCAGAAAAAAAATTTCTTCCTTACATCTAGCCTAGATCTACTTTCTTAGTTTGAAACCATTACTACTTGTCCTATTGCAACAGGCTCTGCTAGAAGTTTTGTCCCCATCTTTCCTATAATCATCCTTTAAGTACTGCAATAAGGTATCCCTGGAGCCTTCCCTTCTCCAGGCTGAACAGCCTGAGCTCTCTGTCTTTCCTTGTAAGAAAGGTGATCCATCACTCTGATCATCTTCATGGCCCTCCTCTGGAGCTGTGCCAACTGGTCCATGTCTTTCCTGTGCTGAAGGCTGTAGAGCTGGATGCAGTACTCCAGGTGGGGTCTCACCAGAGGAGAGGGTCAGAATCACTTCCCTCAACCTGCTGGCCACGCTTCTTTTGATGCAGCCCAGGATACAGTTGGCTTTCTGAACTGTGAGTGCACTTTCCTGACTCATGTCCAGCTTTTCATTCACCAGTACCCCCCAAGTCTTTCTTCACAGAGCTGCTCTCAATCCCTTCATGCCCCAGCCTGTACTGATACCAGGGGATTGCCCCTGACAATATGCAGAACATTGCACTTGGTGAACCTCCTGAAGTTCACATGGGCCCACCTCCCAAGCCTGTCAAGGTCCACCTGGATGTCATCCTGTCACGTGTATCAGTTGCACCACTCAGCTTCGTGTCATCTGCACTGTCACTGATGAAGATCACTGAACAGTACTGGTCCCAATTCTGCGAGACTTTAGCGCACATATTGAAGAAAAATTCATCCACATTACCTTCTACCCTCTAAGTGCCCTTTGTTTATCAGAGTTGACAGATATTGCAGGAAACTATATGCCAGTGTATATGTCAGTAGGATGGCAAAGAACAGGGGCATCAGTCTAGACAGTGCAGGAACTAGCCCTAGGGATTCCTCAGCAAGTCATCCCTTGCGTGGGGAAGAAGGAACAGAGGAAAAACACCTGCAACACAAGGAAAGGTTCTGCATCTCTCCCTCATGAGTTACAAAGAAACAGTAAAAGATTAGAAGATGAATAGGCAGTATGAAAACAACTGAATGACAAGCAGAAGGACGGCATAAATAAAGAAACTCATGAAGGAGAAGAAAATAAAAAGCAACTTGCTAAATTATCATGGACTAGTTAAGAGTGACAGAAAGCCTATCTTCTAATGGAAGCTAAATCACCAGTGAGAAATTCAGTGCTGTCTCCCATAAGGGCAGCTGGGATGGGAGCTACATTTCTAATACTTGACTGGGCAATGCCCTGCAAATAAAAGTACTGTAAGAATTATAGCTTACTAGTACCTGAACGTTTTAAACTCTTGACAAGTCCTATACAGATAAAAATCTCACAAAAGGTTGAAAGCAGAAAGTTTCCAAATATGCTAGGATATATCCTGGTTGGATGCATCAGTCTAACTCGGTCAGACATCAAAAGTGCCAAAATACATTCATGAGAACAGTATTGCCTACCTCTAAACAAACTTAATTAAAACAAAGCATTAGGATTTTGATAAATAAAACATTCAATTGGTTGTTTTTGTGAAATGGTAGAATTCTAGTACGAACACCCAAAATTCACACTTTATTATATGATTTAAAAGGATTTTTTCTAATAAAAATAACAGTATATGAAATTTAAATCCATTAATACTACATAGCATTCTATATAAAATACTTTGTTTTCAAATAGTATTATCCTACAACCTATGATCTTAATTTCTGCTGAAAAAGAGAGATTCACTTCTATGTAAGACATTAAACAAAGCTTTTAAGTGTGAAATCTTTTGACTACAAGCTAACAGAATTGTAAAGTTTACCAGGTAAATATTCTAATACAAATGTCTCGTTTTGTCAGTTTCTTGATCCATACTACCTGAGTCAACCGAGTCCAAACTTTGAGGCAAATATAAGCATCAGTCAGCCTGAGCCAGGCAAGGAAGATAACTACTTGTTGCTCTATTTCTAAAGTACACTTTTTCACAGGAAATAGCACTTATGTAAAGTGTAGTAAAAAGAAGCCTTGAGAAAATCTCTCTCAGTCATCATAAAAATGTATAAAAAGTTTGATTAGCATACAAGCAGCTTGATATCTTTTTCATATTCAGAAGATATTTTCATCAGATGTGGAGATCATGTCATGTCCTTTGTGGATAACACTGCTCATTTTGTAAACACAGTGTTTGTAAATATTGACTGTGTTAAGTCTTGTTAATGCTGGTCATTACCCTACTGCTAAAGAGCAATTAAACTCCTTTACACAGCATGTGAGCTTAAACAGCAACAATTCCCAAGCCACAACGCTGCTGATAACAGAGGCATGTACAATAAAAGGCAGGAATGGAGGCTGGGAAAAGTAAATTATATGGATAAACCCAGTGTAAATGTTACCAGTTGATAGAGGAGCAATGGAAAGGAACCAAATTAACTAAAGATCGATCTTAAAATCTGGCTTTGTCCTTTGAGCACGCAAACGGAAAACCTGATTTCTTCTGTTTGATTCTTCTCATACTCGGTGAATCAGGGCTATTCCTTTTTATGATAACGGATGTAGGCAAGATGTGTACGACTCCAACGTTCACTTCTCTTACTAACTGAAACAACCCGCTAGGCCCCAAATCTGGCTCATTGCTCAAAAGAAATCCTACGCATGGATTAACTTCTATACCTTTTGAAAGGCATAGAAAAAACCCACGGTGATCAAAAGGATTGGCTAGTAAGGGAAATAAAGGTACTATGGTGTAAACTTGTATTACCTGTACATGCATTTATTTGTCTGTTGGTGCCTTTTAAGCAATTATTTTAAGCAATACCTCTGGGCAGTGTGTGAAAATACAGTACTCTGGACAATATTATTCTGGATTTGAAAAAGAAAGGATCAAGCCATTCCCCAAGTAAGAAAATTGTAAAACAGGCTATGAAACAAGTCAATGAACTGACAGGCACAGAAAAACAAAAAACAATGATCCAGCTCGTGACAGGAGAGTGAACAAACTGTATTATCTACTGTGGTGATGGTGATTTGAAGACAGAAAGATGTCTGTACATGAAGTGCTGAGAATAAGCTGGCAAATAGGGGTAGCATGGAGATAGAAAAGTCCTTTCATTCAAATATCTATAAGGAATTATTTTTGCTGTGTTCTGAAACTAAGCAGCAAAAGTAAAAGATTTCTAAGGTAGAGTAAAATTTCTTCCTTTCCTGACAGTAACGACAGGCTGTAATCACAACTGGCTAAAACGCCATGGAAACCGACTTAGTGTTCTTTCAAAATAAACATAGGAAACAATTTTCTTTTCCTGAACAGAAAATTAAAACAGGAACCTTCAGCCAAAAACAAGGCATAGGAAGAATTGCAAGAGCAGAGATTTAGTTCTCCAGCCCCTGCTCTGCTGTTCAGTTGCAATGCAAATGTAGAGGAATAGACATTTTTAATACTGCTATAAACCCCACAAAAGAGATTCCAGAAAAACACAAAGAAAGTTGCAAGAAAACAAGGCAGTCAGTGAAATTCTCAACCATGGAAAACTGCCCTGTGGATAGCACGTTGACAATTAATAGTTAAAAAAAATAATTCCAGCAGTCACTGCATATTACAGTTTTCTTTTCTGTCTGAAGTGTTTTCAGCTATGCTCACAAATTAATGAACTTAAAGTTACCATTTTTAATTTTTACGTAGATCCAGTCTTCTTCATACTCTGTTTCACTTTATAGTAAGTAGAAATAAGAAAAGCAATCTGGAAAAGAAGCGCTCACAAAATCTTCCAATGAGGACACTATGAAAGTGAATAAATATCCAAAGTCATAATGACAATTGCACAAATTACAAATCTTCTAAAACTAAGTGCAAGCTAAAACATAACCAACAATCCCTGAAAACTTACTAATGTGTTTTCGCCAGTGGAACTGTTCCAGAGTCTCATTCGATCATCTGTACCAACAGTCAACAGATGAAGTCCATCATTTGTATAGCATAAACCATTAACTCTCCCATTGTGAGCAGTATTTGCTGTCAGGAAAAAGAGCTTGTTCAGATTTCAACAGAAGAATATCTATTTTGAATATACATTTTTATTACAATGTATAATACTGAAAGTGCAGCTTGAATGATAACATGGTAAATTGATAATTTAGCTCTTAGTTTACATAAGCACCTGGCTGGCAACTGGTCACTAGCAGTGTTCCTCAGGGCTCAATTCTAGTGCCAGTTCTATTCAATATATTGATCAACAAACTGGAGGTAGGAGTTGAATGCACTATTGGCAAGTTTGCTGATGATACCAAACTGGGAGGTGCTGTTGACTCTCTTGAGAGTCAAGAGGCCTTGCAGGGGATATACAGAGATGGGAGCATTGGGCAGTCATCACTGACATGATATTTAACAAGAACAAATGTTGGATCCAGCACCTGGGATGCAATAACATCCAGACACGAGTATATAGAGGGAGAGGAGTGGCTGGAGAGCAGCCCTGCAGAGAGGGATCTGGGGGTTCTGGTTAACAGCAGGAGTCAGCAGTGAGCCCCAGCAGCCACGAGGGCAAATCNATATTGTTACAAAGTACTATAAATGAATTCCATTGAGTTCATTGTGTAATACTGTATGTTTTTAAGTATGTTAAAGTAGGTAAAATCTGACTCAATGCTACCACAGCAAATCTAATTATGGTACTCATAAATTAAATCACTGAAAATTGGACAAGGTACCTGTATGTTATACTGCAGTATACGATTTACACATATCTCTTAGGTAAAAGGTCTTACGTTTTTCAAAGATTTTATAAAAAAGTTATCTGTTTTTGGTTTAATTTGTTTGTATTTCAATATATTTAATATCCTAGTCTACATGATTGCCATTAGACTATCAAAAAATCATCTTGAACCCGTCAGACAGAGAAATATCCTTAAAAGAAAGTTGTGTTTGAACAAGACAATATGTCATTCAAAGGAATGAGTAAAATGGCACTGATTATCTTGGGAGCTGCAGAGAATTTAATTTCTTGTAAAACAGAAGTTGTTCAAATTTTTCTTTTTTGCACATATTTTAGTCTTTAGAGCATTTTCATCTCAGTAATTTCTTGAATTTAAGTGAAATTTGAAGTTGTCAACACCAAATACCTCTATTACCACACTACAATTTACACAGTAGAGAGCATAGTTATTAAAACAGATACTTACTGAGCCCCTAACTGTGGAATTTTGAAAATTAGTTTGATTTTACACAAATCTGTATCTATTTTTCTACATGTAATTTAAGTTGCACATAACAAATGACACTAACTTGTAGTTATAACTACTATGATTTATGCTACACGAACTCCTTTTTTCAGAGCCATGATACACAGTTCCTGTATTGTGATTCAATTCCAAATACTATTTATTTCTACCTCAGACCAGTGATCATTGAGGTACTTTTTTGACGTGCCAAAATGGAGTATCTTTTGTCCAGAATTGACTAAAATTCATGAACTGCAATTTAAAGTTCAGAAGCTTCCCTTTAATTCAGTTTGGGTTTTTTTTTTTTNTCTGGTTAACAGCAGGAGTCAGCAGTGAGCCCCAGCAGCCACGAGGGCAAATCATACCCTGGGGTGCATCAAACACAGTATCACCAGCCGGTCAAAAGAGGTGAGTGTCCCCCTGTATTCAGTGTTGATGCAGCCTCACCTGCAGTGCTGTGTGCAGTTCTGGGCCCCAGCATTTAAGAAGGATGCGAAGATCCCTGAACGCATCCGGAGGAGTGCGACAAAGCTGGTGTAAGAGCTGCAAGGAACATCCTGTGAGGAGCTGCTAAGGACTCGGGGCCTGTCTAGTTTGGAGAGAAGGAGGCTAAGTGGTGACCTCATTGCTAACTACAGCTTCCTGAGGAGGGGAAGTAGAGATTCCACTTATTATATATATATGTATATATATATAATAACTGATAATATCCNAAAGATTTTATAAAAAAGTTATCTGTTTTTGGTTTAATTTGTTTGTATTTCAATATATTTAATATCCTAGTCTACATGATTGCCATTAGACTATCAAAAAATCATCTTGAACCCGTCAGACAGAGAAATATCCTTAAAAGAAAGTTGTGTTTGAACAAGACAATATGTCATTCAAAGGAATGAGTAAAATGGCACTGATTATCTTGGGAGCTGCAGAGAATTTAATTTCTTGTAAAACAGAAGTTGTTCAAATTTTTCTTTTTTGCACATATTTTAGTCTTTAGAGCATTTTCATCTCAGTAATTTCTTGAATTTAAGTGAAATTTGAAGTTGTCAACACCAAATACCTCTATTACCACACTACAATTTACACAGTAGAGAGCATAGTTATTAAAACAGATACTTACTGAGCCCCTAACTGTGGAATTTTGAAAATTAGTTTGATTTTACACAAATCTGTATCTATTTTTCTACATGTAATTTAAGTTGCACATAACAAATGACACTAACTTGTAGTTATAACTACTATGATTTATGCTACACGAACTCCTTTTTTCAGAGCCATGATACACAGTTCCTGTATTGTGATTCAATTCCAAATACTATTTATTTCTACCTCAGACCAGTGATCATTGAGGTACTTTTTTGACGTGCCAAAATGGAGTATCTTTTGTCCAGAATTGACTAAAATTCATGAACTGCAATTTAAAGTTCAGAAGCTTCCCTTTAATTCAGTTTGGGTTTTTTTTTTTTAGGTATGGAAATGTGACCTGAAGACACATAAAAATGTTAATGTTGTAGCTAATGACAACTGATGCATTTAACGGTACTGTAATAAAAGTGTAATTTATCTTCCTGTAAAATTACATATAATCATAAATTTATACTCTGTTGTATACTTTATGCCATATAAAATGAATATAATTAGCTTTACAGCACCATATATAAGAAAATATTCTAGAGGCTTGCACTGGAAGCAAGACTAATTTAAGCAGAAAAAGGAATGTGCTTTTGGATTGTCTCTGTTTTTAAAGGAGGGTAATTAACTATGGGAACAGCTTATGAAATATGAAGTGATTGCTGTTTATATGAAACCTAATCTACAGCAGGAATTAGTTCTTCCGCTCATAAAACAGATGGCAAAATTTCCCATTTAAGAGGAAAAAACATCTAGAACAGATACGGTACAGTTACTAAGGAGATCCCTCTAAACAAGATCCCCAACCACAAACACTGTCTCTACTATAGAAGTATCTGAATAAAATCCAGTGGCCTGTGTTACGCAGTAGGTAATGACTGGATTATCACTACTCTCCATGCTGGTCTTAGTATTTAACACGTTTATGAAATATAAGAATGCTTCTAGTTACATATGGATTAACACCAATTATATTCTGTATTACCTGCCTCAGAAGATGATTTGGACTTTTCTCCATTGTGCTGATCAAGTGTACTCAGGCATCCAGATGCTCTTCTCACATCCCATAATTTTACTCTACTGTCAGCACTAAGAAAAACAGATTTGCATATATTAGGGAAATTGTGTGCACCCTCGCTCAATGACTGTCTTTAGTGACCCCACCTGGCACTTGTCCTGGCCCAGCAACTACTCTGAATGTGCAATTGGCTTGCACATTCAAGCCAATAAAATTTCATAAGAAGATTTTTAAGAAAGACTTCATGTACATGTAGCTGGTACACCACGGGCACCTAAGTTAAGAGTGAGTATTTGCCTACAACACAATGCTTGTCTACAGCATAAGACCCTTGCATACACACACAGGTTAGGATTAAAATTGCTAATTCTGGTGTTGATTAAACTGTAGCTACAGACTCCAGCATTGTCTGTAATGGGTGCCTGGGAACTCAGGCTCTTGCCTTATCTTTAGTATGACTTTTACAGAAATTGGCTACACACACAGGCTGGATAGGTCTATACACTCTGTTGTCACACAGCTTAAGGGTAGAGAAATGCTGAGAGCTTACTTCTGCAGGCAGTCACTGGTTTTGTCTACATCACCAGAGTGGCAGAAGGAGGGAAAGACCAAGCTGCTGTGATTCATTCTGGTTCCCAGGCCGCATGCTTGTGCTTTGCTCACAGTGTGTCTTTGCCAGCAACAAAAGCTGTGATAACTGTTGGTACTTGGAACTCGATTAAACAGCAACGTTGCTGTGTAAGGTACCTTGATGTGCACCATGCACTGTGTACAGTACCTTGATGTGAGCATGCCAGTGGTGTGCTTGTGTGTGCACCATAAGACCCACAGACATAGACAGGAGGTAAATTCATAGAAAAGACCACTTCCTGTGTAATAAGTCATCAGTGTAGACATATTTGTTTTAACTATTTGGACAGTTTCCAGCAACTTAACTGTCCTTTTGGAGAAAAAAAAACAACCAAACCACAAATTTTTCATGCCCACTGACCAAAACCAACTGCATGTCTTTGATCTACAGCTGGAATATATATCCAATCAAACTGTTAGATAAGCAGTCTTGTAACTGAAGTACTTTCTCTTGCATGTTCTCAAGTTAGATCAGTGCTTTAATACCAAGAATATATAGAGTATACATATACCAACTGACCAGAGCAAAACCAACTATTACTCCTTACGTCTTCTGCATCTGACAAGTCTAATTAATATTTTGTTCTTTTATGCTCCACTCCACTACAGATTGATTCTGTTAACATCCAAGCGGTTTTCCAACTGAATATGCTGGCAACACGTCACTTTGCTGCAAAAAAAAATATTCTGAGACCATGAATAGAGATATCACTGAGGTCTGAGCTAACTGTAAAGTGAGCAACAAATTGCAAGTAGTTCAAGTAAATATTCTTAAGAAGGAGAAAGAGATTCTTTATTATAAAAGCCTACTGTTGTCCATTTTTGATGATGCAGTTTCTATTAGCTAATCTTTTCTAGCCAGTTCTAATGAGCAAGAAAGAGCTTATGATCTTCGCCAATGCCTGAAGCTAAAGTGTTTGAGAAAGACCCACAAACCATGTCTCTTCTCTGACCATTCCAATCCCCCCCCAAAACTATGTAAGAGTTGAGCATCATATAGAGAAATTTGAAATAACATGTTTCACATGCAAGCCATGTAAACCCCAAAAATGTATTCTTCCTTCCTGGAAGTGACCACAAGCAAGTGTACTGTTGGAAAACAGTCACATCTCCTGATACACAAGATTAGTCCAGATTCTCTTTTCAGCAAAACCAGTCAGTCTCTCCTCACTACTTCTTCATTATCTCAGTGTTAACGATTCTTGCCCATATTTGTCTTATAAGATGGCAAAAATTAGTTATTAGGAAATAGTAGTCCAACTATAGTCCTGAATTAAGTAATGGAGCCATAAGAAACATGTTTAACATGCAATTATAATATGGTAACATGACAACATAGCTAGGTGCAGTCTATAGTTATGACTTTGAAGTGAAGTGTTTCAGGAGGTGTCAAGAAATCAATATTTAATAAGCAAGATTTACGACTATTTCTTGTGATAGCAAAACAAGGAAATAATTTTTCATTTGCTAAAACAAACAAACAAATCACATTGTTAGAAGATTTCCCAATTATATTAAGCCATTCAGGAGCCTGGCATCAGAAGCCAAGGATATGCAATTCTGATATCAACACACTCTCAAACTTTTACAAAATGACTGTTCATCTCTGCAATTCAAAAGAAAAAACATGCCAACCATGAAACTGAGAAGTGTCATATTATAATAGAAAGTTAACATATGCAAAAGCTATAAGAAAGCCAAGAGGAGCCTTTAGACTCAAAATAGCTGAAATGAAAACAAAAATAAGATTCTATCAACATACAATCCATACACACTGAATTACTGAAGTTTGGAAAGTTATTACCCATCAGTTAAGCTACCCGATTTATGCTCTTCGATGTAATTGAGCGTGATTAACCAGGATAGTATTTTGAGCTAAAAATGTTTTATTTTGTTATAAAGCAGATTAGCAATGCACACACTAATAAACAGCAAGAGGCAGGTATTTCTCTAATGCTCTATAATTTCGTTATACCTTTAAATGCAATTACTATTTCAAAATTCTGTACTATCTTCGTACTAAACATTATTTGGACAGCTCTTCACGCTTAGTGTTTCTAGAGAAGATCTATAAAACTGTGAATAGGTTAAAGCAAATTATGAAAATTAACTTTAAAAGCGAATTTGAATTGTAAAAAACATGCATCATGCATATACATAAAATTTTACCATCTGACATTTTTAGTGCATACAGCAGCCCAGCAGCATCTTTACCTTGCTGTTGCCAAAATATACTCATGACGTGGTGACCAAGACACTGCTAGTACTTCTTGTCTGTGACCTACAAATTATATGAAAAAGATTAAACACACCATTTTTATGTAAATAACTGGAAGTAAAAGCAAATACTTGGTTCTATAGGACCCATCAGTCCAGAACAATAACCTAAATTGCAATATCAATTTGAATTTTGTGAAAATACATTATTTTGGCCTAGAGGCTATTTCTCCTCCTTTTTCTTGCTTGAGTGGGATTGCAGTGAGCTGAAAGTGATACATGGAGTATTACATAAGTATAATTTTTGATAGCAAAGACTGTTCTATATAATGTGTACAAAACAGTCAAGCTCTGTAAAGAATGATTGGTTTAAGTTTAGTGGAGGACATAATCTGCTTCCACTTGTTTCTCTGATATTGCACTTGAGCTAAATGTTATCAGTCTGTGTACAGACACAACCAGCATGTGCCCGGAAATCATAACTCGTATTTCAATATCAAGAAGCCCTGCTGAAACTAAACTGATTCTCTAGAGAACTATTTTTGTGTCTGCACTCTCTGGTGCTCTCAGTTCCAGAAACAGAATACTGAGACACTCATCGGACCCAATTCAGTTCTGAAGGACTAAATGGCTTAAGCACTGCATCAGATGGAAGCACCTACGATGTTTTAGACTTAAGCTGGCCAGTAAAGAAATGGAGCTCCATTTGCACACTGCTGTTTGAGCTAACTCTTCTCTACAGTTCCGAGATCAGGTCTGGCTCTTGACCAGCCAGTTTGAAGCATGATGATTTACCTTGCAACTGCTTTCACCTGAGCACGTGTGTATATATTCACACTCCAAAAAGTAAACACAAGGAAAGAGACATTAAGGGTAAATTCTCATTAAGTGCAAAAAGAAATGCTTTATGGAACAATAAACCCATATGTTTACTGACTTAAGTAAATGCAAAGGATCAGATACCACCCTTCTATAGCAAGTAGTATGTTGCCTATTATACAGAAACTTCTAAACAAATTCAAGCAAGCACCTCCACAGGATATTTTGTTTAAATTAGTGAAAGGGTTTTTTGCCTTGGTAGGGTTATTTTTCTTCTTCTTTTTTTTTTTTTTTTGGTTGTTTTTGGGTTTTTTTTGTTCTCAGGTTGCTTTGTTTTTTTAAAAAGAATACCCAGCACCTCATATTGAATTCCCATGAAAACAAACCCAATACCTATATTTAACATGTAAGAAATAGTAATCACTATTGATTAGCTGACAAAAAGGCCCAAAAATCTGTAGTAACTGTTCCTTAATTACTTTTTGTATTCTGCAATTCATCAGCACTAGATTAATTCTCAGAAGAACCTTTTGCCACTGTGTAACTTTCACAACTGGCAATAAATAAGTCAGTCATGGCTACTTACAAAGATGACATTGTATACAGTGTTTCTTTACAGGACTGTTTTACTCAAAGTAGTTATTGTTTAACATTTATGTTTCAGACTAAAAAGTACCCTGTAGAATGTGAGAACAGGATCCAGACTTCAAGTCACAGAGCTGTACTTTGGGGCTTTTGGTACCAACTGCAACAAGAGAAACAAAGCTAAAAAAAATCCCCAGCATTTGATAGAATAACAACAAAAAAATCTTAGCAATCACAAAGAACTAGAAGAAAACAGTGCAATGCATTCTATTAATAGACTTATATTTTTAGGCCATGTAAATTTGTCATATAACAAACAAAATTTAGAAACTGGAGGTAAACAGGACAGTACTTAGGAAACTTAAAAATAGCCTCTCTTTAAATTTTATTTTTTGCTAAACTTAATTAAATTGTGTATACATTCCTATTTACACCATTTACTGTGTTTGGATCTAATAACCTTCAAATGCTAACTTTTGTAATGAAAGGTAATCTAATTATAGCTGGGAATTTTTATTTAGAAGGAGAACTGAAAGATGGATTCAGAAGAATAAATATGATATCCTCATCAACATCATCTGACTAACCCACAGTACTTTATTTTACCAATGACCTTACATCTTCTGAAAACTCAAATTATGTAAAAGTAAGATAGGGGAGAAAAAACCCAAAACTACTGAATATTACTTGCTTGTTACTGTAAGCCCAAAATATGTTTCTTAAAAACACATTCATACCTGCTATTAAACAATGCTTCGTAGCAACTGGAGACATGTGATGGCAATAGACTGTTCCCTCAAAATGAAATACATCTGCAGGCTGATAATAAAAGGATTAAATTTATCACAGTGCAACGATGTTCTCAGAAAGTAAATCCTCAGTTACAAATGAGACTATTATAAATATTACTATTTACATACTAACAGTAACTCCTGGTTAGAAACCACATCATGCAAACATCAAAAAGTAAGTCTGTTTCTAGCACTAGAACAACTATGCCAGACCTTCGAGATGACCCTAGAGAAAGACCATGAAAATTGACTAATTGAAAGCATGAATAGAATTTATTTTAAAATTACGAAGAATTTTAAAAGCTACCAAGAAAAAACAGCAAATGACAGCTGTAATACATAGATAGAAGTCACAGGAAACAGGCACTTAGACTAAATTAAGAAGTCCCTTGTCATTCACAAACATCACATACTATCTTCAATTCTTAAAAAAAAAATACAAAATTAGGTGCTTTATGAGTGCTAAAAATTAACAAAACATAATATTTGCTTTAATAGTACAATTCCTTTCAGATAGAACTCCTTTTGTTGTCTCACTCTAAAATATTGTGCATATATATAAAAAATACCCTTAAAACTAAGTTATCTGTGTTTTCAAGTAGACCATTTGGTGGCAGAACAGGCCAAACAATAACCTTCACATGCACACCGCACCTTGTGTCTTTTAAGTGATGCTCACAGAACTACCTGGAAAGTGAACTGAACTTTGCATTTATGAGAAGATTTAGTAACTACAAACACAGCTTCACATCTCACAAAAAAAGAAAGAAAACAAAAAGCCGTCAAAATTTATTCTCTATTGTGTCCCTAGGATGACAGATCTCTTATTTTTCCTTTAAATTTTTCCATTATACATGAAACAACACTCAAATAGCATCAGTGAACCTGTTAATACATTCACACCAGAAACAGGACAAACTGTAGTCATGAATTCATAGTTCAGCAACTATACGCAAGGATTAATGAGTCAAAGCAAAAATCCTACAGAATCTGTTTAATAATGCCAGTTACACTGGTTAGCATTGTCTTAATGGTTTCTCTCATTCTCCAGCAATTTTTAAAAAATTATGTCCAGTGATTACAACAGCAGAATATTAGATTTAATGACCCTGAATGCCAAAATCACCAGTCCTTCAAAAGCAGTATTTAGGGTCTTGATTACTGAAAATAATTAGCTTGCTGTACACTATCATTACACTCAACAATCCCCAAGAATGAATGTCAGACTAGTCCTTGGTGGACAAATTTACATAGCATAAATTTAACTAGCTGTATTCCTGTTTACAGCAAAGCAGAATGGAATTGTCCCAAGCATTCCAAGCTCTTGTGCAGTGCAGACATTCTGGTCTTCAGAAAGAGGCAGATACATGACAAGATACGTGTGAACGCCAGAATCACAGCACCCTGTTGCAGCACCAACAGTTCTAGCATTTGACTGGTTTTCATCCTTCTGGATGGTTGGTCCCATTGACCTCTGGAAGAACTACAGATGCAAAATAAATAACATGTACAAAAAGAAGCCTGCCAGCTGTAGAAGTTCTCTCTTACTTGTAAAGTATTTGTATCCCATATTTTCAAGGTTTTATCAAATGAGCTTGATGTAAACATGCCAGTGTCATGAGGATACCACTGTACTGTCTCCACACTGTACCTATGTACGTCAGGATGGCTCCTAAAATCAAGGAGAAGATTCCAGTTGGTTAGTCTTGATAATCATCTTGCAATCACCTTGATATTCACTGACAAGTTGAAAACATAGTTGAAACATTTTTTAAAAACTTGTTCTGAAGTTTTCAAGAAGAACTAGTTGTTTTGGTCCCTCAGTTTTCAATAAACCAATGTTAATGACTTTGAAGAGCTTTCATTTCAAGAAACTTCAGATTATTCACCTTTTCAAAATAGGATAATTGTAGCATATCTCAGGTTAAGTCAGTCTAGATGCATAGAAAGTACTAATGTCTTTCGAAATTTTTCAATTCTAATGTTTGAAGTGAGACTCTAACACTACAAACCTTTTAATCTTGTGGAATCCCACTGTCTTACAAATGGATCCACTAAAAAATACAAACAATCACATATACAGTTCAAAAAATTCATTATTATTAGCTAATAATTGCACCTACAGTTATCGGAAATTCATGCATACTGGGGTTTACCAGATAGCAGTAGACTGAGTTACTAGAAGTTAATTACTTCTGCATTCAGAAATGAAAGAGGAAGAACAATATGAAACTTTCAACTCAACTATGCATAGTAACATGTAATACAATAATAATACATTAATACATTAATAATACATTAACAGTGGTGAGAGATACCAGAGTTAATCTCGACAGCTCCAGCATATGCTTCAACTGACCAGGCTCTGAACAGCACAGGTTTCAAATACATCCTAGGCCACCCCTATCTGAGCTGGACCCATGTGGATCCAGCTTCAGGACCCAGAACCAATCTCTTAGACTCAAAAGGACGATACTGTTGTGGGCTGGTCCTAAGCATCTAAGCACCATGGCAGCCACTTGCTCACTCCCCTTCTGCAATGGGATAAGGGAAAGAATCTCAATGGCCAAACAGCAAAAGGTGAGAAAACTTGTAGGTTGAGATAAAGATAATTTAATAAAAAAGAAGAAACAAACAAAAAACCCAAACAAAGAAAGCAAAAAACGAAACCAAAACAAAGAAAACACCCCAAAACCAAAAAAGCAAGTGATGTAAAAGTAATCCTTCATCACTTGGTGACTAATGCCCATCCAGACCCCAGTGGCAAACCCTGGAAAACTCCACCCCAATTTTATTGCTGAACAAGACATTATGTGGTATGGAATATCGGTATTCCTTTGGTCAGCTTGGGTCAGGTGTCCCAGCTGTATTCCCTCCCAGCCTCTTGTCCACCCCAACATACTCACTGAGAGGGCAGAGTGAGGAATGAAGAATGTCTCGACACTATGCAGGCATTTTTCTAAAATCTAAAAGATTAGTGTGTTATTGAGACTGACCACAAATCCAAAACATATCACTGTACAAGCTACTTTGAAGAAAATTGACTCCATCCCTTATCTTTGCATTGCTCCCTTAAGTGTCCTGGTCTCCAAAGTGGTAACTACTGAAGGTATATCATTGTGTAAATACAGATGTGGATGCCCTGATCTGGCACTACACCTAAGCCAATAAATCTTCCTGCTTACTTGGGTTGCCAGAAAGCACAAAGACGTCTTTAAACAGAGCCAGCCTGAAGCCAGCATTGACGTTACGAAGCAAGAGCTATTGAGCAACTATTGAGCTTAGTTTAACAACTCCTGCATTGCTTATCTCTGAGACACATCCTAGAATGGCCTGTTAGTTTGCCACGGTGCTAAAAATCAACAGGATTTGTGCACTTCTTCTACGGGGGATGTCAAGCTAAGAATCTTCAGTACCTGTAGTGCCAGGAAATCAAGCATGACTGACTCAGCATGAACTTACTCCTGCAGAGGCATTTGTATTCACTGTGCAGAAAAATCTAAACTCATGGAACTAATTACCCTGGCACAATAAATACAAGTACACAACACTGGACTGCATCCAGCACTGCACCACAGCAATCAATTCTCCCACAATCCAGAGGGCTGAGGAATGAACTAAAAATCTCTTGAGTAGCTCTGCAGGAATCACCTTTGGTCTGGCTAGGCTTAGTAGTGGCCACACGCCATCCTGCCTGGCTTCATGTCTCAGGGCTCTACGTTATTCCCACTTCATTATAACACAGTATTTTCCCTCATTACTCAGAATACCTGACTTTTTCTACCAAAGAAAAATACAGAATTAATTCTATGGATACTAAGGTCACTGCCAGACAGGCAACTTCCTAGACAGGTTTTGAGTAGGGGAGACTACCTTATGCACAAGCACCAGGTATATTCCTAGAAGCTGATACTGTTTGGTTACTCTCAAATGCCAGTTTTTGCCGCAGGACAGCATAGATCATAAGAAAGCATGTAAAGCTCTGTGTGCTGACTACCAGTGGAACAAGGAACATTCTTGGTTTTTTCAAGAGTGGTCCTATATCCTAGATGAGAATCACTGTGTAAATTATAGTCTACCATCAGGAATTATCTCCTCTGATGTTCTAAACTACTGGTCCCTCAGCAGGTCCAGTTTAGAGCCTATTCAGAAGTAGCTCCAAAAGGCCTTTACCAAGAGCTTATTCTTCAAGGGCCTTTGAGACCAGAGTCGCATTGCTCCCTGCAAACTGAAATAAAGGCAAACTTTTGCAACACACCATTACCAAATGCTTCAAAAATACAAGCCACAAGGTCACATGGGAAGTGTTTCTTCCTGGCAATTATAAATTCATTTATGATGTCAGGAACTCTGCATGAATAATATTCCAGCATCTGAAGCTATATACAATAAGTATTTAAAACATACTAGGAAGCCACATGAATACTGGGAACAAATATCAGAAGCAAATACCTAGTATGCCTACTTTAAGCAATATTAACCATAGGTTTATAATTTTGAACGTTGTATCACACGAAATCAGATTTTACTAGTATGATTTATGCCTTTGCTCAACTCATAACTAGTAACAGATGCAACTATGCAAATTAACACCTACTCAAGAAACAAACTACCAGCTATGTTGTTCTGCTTTTGCTGGGGATAGGGCTAATTTTCTTACTAGTATCTGGTATAGTGCTATGTTTTGGATTAGGATGAAAATAATGTTGATAACACATGAATGTTTTTAGTTCTTGCTAAGCAGTCACGGACTTTTTCAGCTTCCCACAGAAACTGAGAGGGAGCATAGGCAGGACAGGTGACCCAAGCTGGCAACAGGAATATTCATGCTCAGTATTACAAATGGGGGTTGGCTGTGGGGACAGAGATCACTGCTTAACTAGGGTCTGGGGGGCATTGGTCAGTGGGTGGCGAGCAACTGAATTGTACATCACTTATTTTTTATTTCTTTTCAATTCTCCTCCCCATTCCACCACGTACGGGGGGAGGAGTGAGCAAACAGCTGTGTAGTGTCTAGTTGCCGGCTGGGGTTAAACCACAACAGTCCTTTTTGGTACCCAACGTGGGGCTTGAAGGGTTGAGACAACAACAGATTTCATCAGAGAGCATTATGTTAAAAGCATTCATTATGCCAGCTGAACAGTTGCTGGTCACAATGTTGTTTTATTTATTCACACGGTTGCGTTATGTAAATCACTGTTTGCAGTATATACTCCCTGTGTCTGTGCTGTTTACCACCTCAGCTTATGGTATGAGAACATCACTGTTCACCAGACCGATGTGGTATTTGTATTAGGCATTGCTGTCTTCTCCGTATCTCATGCACCATCTCTTGCAAATTACTAGTAATCACACACTACTTTTTCTCATTGGAGAACCAATCCATGGGAGAGACAAGAGAGGATATTTTGTCCCACTCTTTCACCTTCCCCATCTCCTTCAGACTAGTTACAACAGCTCTTGAAATTTGTTAATATCCTTTGAATGTTCAAGCCAGCATGCTTTTACTGCTATGTCTCCTGAAGGGCGTTCAGATCTTGTTCAGGGTTAAACAACTATTTAAGAATACTGCCCAGAGATCTGTCCCAAGGCTGGACAGTCACGGGTGGCATGGCATGTGGGAGAATATGGGCAGGTATCTAGAGAACTTCTCACCTCCAATGGTCTTGAACTTCACCCCCAAACAATTACAGGACTCTGAAGTGATAACAATCAAAAGAAAAATGCTGTAGCTACCTTAGAGAGGCAGAACCTGCCATATTGTGCTGGGCCCTGGCCAGTATCTACCAAATACTGCTTGATATAATGCAATACCCTCAGTGAGAAGAGAGGGAAAATAGGCCAACAGGAACCACGTCTACTCCAACCACCAGGATGGTCACTATGGTCGAACCAAAGAACTAGCCCATTGCTGGTTATCAGTCACCTCTACATAGAAGAAGAAATCTTGGAAGTAAAAGTCAGCAAGTTTAGTACCGTATGAAGAAGCCTCTCCTAAGGGGGAACAGGAGGAAGAACCGTACTGCCCCAGCAGCCATAAGGCTAACTACTCTGGAGAAGGGCCATTACAAGAACAGGAGGAAACAGAGGAAGAATCTCTTGCTTCTCCCCAAGGAAGAATTTGTTAGGAGAGCTCCTCCTTTTCCTCAAAGAACTCATAAATGAGACAGCAACTACCTGATCCCTGTTCCTGAGTGAGCTGCAAGACATGTGAAAGCATTTTGGTTGTCATTCAGGCAAGCACATTGCTACCTGTCTGCTCCAATACTGGGATAACAGAGCCAGCAGCCTGGACTTAGAGGGTAGGGAAACTAGGATCTCTGCCTAGGGAAGGGGACATTGACAAAATAATAGGGAAAGGGGTGTAAGTCCTCAGCCTCTGGAGGACACTTCTGTCTGGTGTGAAGGAAAAGCATCCCTTCAAGGAAGATGTTATATGTCACCCAAGAAAGTGGACCACCATGAAGAGAGGTACCCAGCATCCGAGGGAATTAGCCACATTAGAGGTGATAATGATGACCGAGACAATGAGCAGTTATCCAAAGATCCAGATGACATCCAGTGCACATGACCCATGTGGCCAAAGTTTGTACAGAGTGCACCAACATCAAATGCCAACCCATTTCAGGTCATTCAGTAATGACCTGAAAAGACAGACAGGAACAAAAGGTGGATGAACTTGATGACCAATTAGGGCAACATGAAGTCTCTCTTCCTCCCTCATCTTGCCTGTGCAGAAACTGTCCTGGGAGGTCCAGCAACTCAAAGAGGATAGCTCCTACTCCCCACCTAACTGGATCAGTATCTCACCTATTAGGAGTAAAAGTCCCTCTGTGCAAGAGAGAGGATATTGAGATTACACACTATGAGCTACCCTGTGGTTTTACTTGTGTGACCACAGACAGAACATAAGAAAGTGGGATGGAAAACCTACCTTGACTCAAGAGGCACAGGTACACAAGTTGCAAGAATAAACAATGAAACAAGGCAGTTCTTCAAAAAAAACCTGCTGCTCCAGCTTCCAGTGGGCAGCTCTCCAGATAGAGTAGAAGGCCTTATCATACTCCTGGCTGTAATGAGAGGATTCCTGACTCATTCACAAGAAGTGAGTAACAAATACTATGGTCAGGACTAGAGTGGTCCTGCCTCCAGACAGCTGGAAGAAAGGGACAACAGGGTTTACTGGACAGTGTGGATTCAACAGCCTGGCACATCAGACCCACAGAAGTACAAGGCTCTAGCGGACATCGGTGTACAGTGTACACTAATGCCATCAAGCTATAAAAGAGCAGAACCCATTTGCATTTCTGGAATGACAGGGGGATCCCAACAGTTGGCTGTACTGGATGCTGAAGTGAGCCTCACTGGGAATGAGTGGCAAGAGCATCCCATCATGACTGGCTCAGAAGTTCCTCCCCAAGGAGGAATCAGAAGGATTCATGCTTTAATAGCCCCATACGGGCAGCAAAAAAATATAATGGAAAGTGAGACTAACAGTAGACTACCACGGCCTGAATGAAGTCATGCCACCGCTGAGTGCTGCTGTGCTGGACATGCTAGAACTTCAGTAGAAATCGGAGTCAAAGGCAGCCAAGCAGTATGCCACAACTGATGTTGCTCATGCATCTTCTCAATCCCTTTGGTGGCAGAGTGCAGCTCACTGTCTCCTTTTACTTGGTGGGGCACCCAGTACACNACGCATGGGGAGATTTGAGGTCAAGCCATGGGGTTTTGGAGTCAGCAATACATGGTATTCAAAGCCTGCTACGCTCCAACTGAAAAGGAGACATTGGCAGCGTATGAAAGGTTTTGAGTTGGTTTGAAAGTACCTGGTACTGAAGCATGGCTACTCTTGGTAGTACTCTTGGCAGCCACTCCTGACTGCTGGTGCTGCGCTGTATGTTCAAAGGGAGGGTCCCCACCACACACCATGCAATGGGTGCTATGTGGAGTGAGTCACACTGATCACACAACAGGCTCAAATAGGAAACGCCAGTAGCCAGGTATTTTCGAAGGTGAATTAAGCCAGTTTGGACAGGTGAAAGTCATCCAGCTGTCTTTACACGTTGCTGGTCAAGAAAAGAGACCAGTGCTTTATCTCTATACTGACTCATGTATGGTGGCAAATCCCCTGTGAGGGTGTCACAGCAATGTAAGCAGAGCCATCGGCAGCACAGGGACAAAACAATCTGGGCTGCCCATTGTAGCAAAACATTGCTGCCCAGACAGAATTTGGTTGGGAAAGTAGATCATGTAGATGCCTGTGCATCAAAGAGCTGGGCCNGCAGAGTGTAGGCCCCAGTTTGCCTTTACTTGGAGGGGCATACAGTACATCTGGAATCGACTGCCCTAGGGGTAGAAACACAGCCCCACCATTTGCCATGGACTGATCCAGACTGGAATGGAAAAGGGTGAAGCCCCAGAATACCTGTAATACATTAGTGACCTCATTGTGTGAAGCAATACAGCAGATGAAGTTTTGAGAAAGTGAGGAAGATAATCCAAATTCTTCTGAAAGCTGTTTTTGCCATAAAACAAAGTAAGATCAAGGGACACGCACAGGAGTTTTGGGGAATAAAATGGCAAGATGGACACTGTCAGATCCCAATGGATGTGATCAACAAACCAGCAGCTATTTCTCCACCAACTAGCAAAAAGGAAACACAAACTTTCTTAGGCATTGTAGGTTTTTGGAGGATGCATATCCCAGATTATTGTCTGATTGTAAACCCTCTCNCTCTATACTGACTCATGTATGGTGGCAAATCCCCTGTGAGGGTGTCACAGCAATGTAAGCAGAGCCATCGGCAGCACAGGGACAAAACAATCTGGGCTGCCCATTGTAGCAAAACATTGCTGCCCAGACAGAATTTGGTTGGGAAAGTAGATCATGCAGATGCCTGTGCATCAAAGAGCTGGGCCAATGAGTAACATCACAACGATCAGCAGCTGGATCAGGCTGCGAAGACTGAAT
Source organism: Thinocorus orbignyianus (assembly GCA_013400375.1). Taxonomy (NCBI): domain Eukaryota; kingdom Metazoa; phylum Chordata; class Aves; order Ciconiiformes; family Thinocoridae; genus Thinocorus; species Thinocorus orbignyianus. The sequence goes on from VXBW01003423.1 coordinate 67,014, forward strand.
TAGTCCAGGTAGATTTGCAGTAGCAACATAAAGATGAATTTTTTTTCAGTTTGATGAGCCTATAACACCTCAGGTGTCAAGGAAGAGATACAACATATAGGTGGGCTTGTGACTGAGGGGTGGACTTGACCATGGACACTATTGCACAGATTATCCATGAATGCGAAATACGCACTGCAATCAAGCAAGCCAAGCAGTTAAAGCTTCTGTGGTAGTGAGGATGATGTCTGAAATATAAAGACGGGTAGGCCTGGCAGATTGATCACATCGTGCTCCCACTAACCCGCCATGGCAAGCACCACGTGCTCACAATTGGGGAATCAGCCTCTGGATGGCTGAAAACATACCCTGTGTCCCATAGCACTGCCTGGAACACTGTCCTGGGCCTTGAAAAGCAAAGTTTATGGTGACGTGGCACCCCAGACAGAATCGAGTCAGACAATGAGATTCATTTCTGAAACAGCCTCATAGACACCTGGGCCAAAGAATATCCCCTCTCATGCACTAGCCTCAGGGAAAACTGAATGACACAATCCACTGTTAAAGACTACAGGGAGAGCAATAGGTGATGGGACCTTTAAACATTGGGATACACATTTAGCAAAGGCCACCTCACCAGTTAATAGTTGGCCTTGCCCAGCCAAAAATTTCACATACTGTAGACAGGGATGAAGTCCCTATAGTGCACATGAAGAACGTGTTAGGGAAGACAGTCTGGGTTATTCCTGCCACAGGCAAAGGCAAACCCATCCATGGAATTGCTTTTGCTCAAGGACCTGGGTGCACGTGGTGGGTGACGCAAAAGCATGGAGAAGTCCGATGTGTACCTCCAGGTGGTTTGGATGAGGCTAGCCAATTAATTACATTGTGTGATGTCAATCGTTATATACGCCCACCACTGTATGTCATCACTACTTGTTGCATGCTATATCTACAGTACCACATTAAGAATCACCCAGATTAATGAAGAATGAATTTGATGAAACCAAGTGAAGTGCAGTGGTGATGGCACAAGACCTGACTTCAGCACACAACAGCCCAACACTACACACCACCCCCCTGCAGCGCTCAGTGTCACTCCCCGGCTGCACCGCACCAAAGCCCGATCCTGCTCCACAGGCTGAGTGGGCTTCACACCAACTCTCCTGCCCTGAAAGACCGTTATGACAAATGGAGTCTGAAGTCCTGGGCTAAATTAACTCAACAGGTATTTTTAGGGAGATGGTCCATAGACTAAAGGAATGAAATCTGTGTGTATATATATATAAATACAGGAAAAGTGGTGGTGACTAATTGCTACGTACTGCAAAGTGTAGGACCTGAGCATGATACAGATGGTATAGAATAGTGGGTGGATACTGTCATGGTCTTGGCTGGCATACAGCTAATTTTCTAACTAGCAGCTGATACAGTGATGTGTTTTCTATTTAGGATGAGAACAATGTTGATAACGCACTAATGTTTTTAGTTGTTGCTAAGCTGCCAAAGACTTTTTGAGCTTTCCACAGAAGCCAAGAGGAAGCATAGACAGGACAGGTGACCCAAGTTGGCCAAAGGAATATTCCATACCATAGACGTCATGCTCAGCATATAAATGGTTGCTGGCTGAGGGGCAGACATCAGAGACCACTGCTCAGGGATGGGATGGGCATCAATCAATGGGCGGTGAGCAGCTACACTGTGCACTGTTAGTTTTGCCTATTCTTTTATTATTATTATCGTTTTCCTTTGCTAGTCTCTTAAACTGTATTTATCTCAACCCAAGAGTTCTACCTTTTTTTTTCCCCCTAATTCTCCCCCACATCCCACAGGGGCAGGATGCAGGAATGAGCTGCATGGCATATAATTATCAGCTGAGGTTAAACCACAAAATACGCTTATAAGCAGAATCTTCAAGTATGGAACATTTCTACTAACCTAGCTGAAGTTAATGATGGCATTATTTTACCACAGATTTGCCAGTTTTCATGCTGTGTCTTCTCAACACTTATTTCTTCAGTTTCAGAAATGAACCTGTTCCAGAATTCATTTCAGTTTTGAAATTGGGTATATACAGTCATTACTTGTTCTTAATTACAATTTTAAACAAATTTTTCAAAGAAGTCCCAGCCATCAACACTTACCAAATGCAGCTTATTTGCAGCAGATTCCGTTCCTAACCCATTTGTTTTGATGCATGTTCTATCACCCTTTTTCTCTTTTATGGTCCAAGATACCATTTAGACATTTTATTGCTACAAATCTTGTTGATCTTATTTGTGAAGCTCTTAGACCTCAAATAATTTGAAGACTGGGAGAAAATGAGGGGGAAACGTAGCTACTAATCTTTTACACAGTAGGATATATCTTATTATGAGTCTCAGACAAAGTTCTAACGTATTAGATAGTAAGGTTTTCTGAACACAAGGGAAAACAAGCTTTTGCTAGAAGACTTAATGCCCACACAGACACACTTATACTGCCTTCAGGGTAAGTCTGACAAATCAATGTAGGCTTTGAGATTATGCTATGGTAGTACCCTGTTCTTTGGGAAAACATGTCCTATTATTGCCAGTAACACGTCTGTTTTCATTCAAACATGTTCTTAAAAGGTTCTATGTTAATTACTTCTGTACTTCGTAAACACCTGGTGAACTTAAAATAGGTATTAGTAAAACGGGGAGCAAGGAGAGGAGAAATAAAATCAACAACTGTAGATCTGTGTTAGATGTTTTTTCCAATCAGATGAACAGGGTTATTCAAAGACAATTTTACTTTTGTCCAAACATATTTATTGAAAGACACATATATTTTTTATATTTGGGGGAAAAAAGGAATATTTCTAAAACTGTCACAAAATCACTTTTTCATAGAGTCAGAAAATTTCAAAATGAAACAATAAGAAAACTTACAGGTAAGGAACTATAACATGGAAGAGGGCTGGGTTGGGGGGGGGTTGATCTTTTTTTTTTCTAATGTTAAAGCATGAGATTGTGGTACTGACTTTTTTGTGGCGTCAACAGCAACACAAGCATCTCTACCTCAGTTTCCACATGAGTACAATTAATATCCTCCATTTTAACTTCAAACTGCCAGAGTCATCGCACATATATCATACATATTAGAGTACACAAACCAAGAAAACACAGTTAGCTCCTGTCACTTAGTAATCACACAAGTCTTCACAAAGTTTCTTGCTTTTTTTTTTGCATGTCAGAAAATATAACGCATCATGCTAGCCTTCAAAGATCCCTGGCGCTGTTTTCTACAGTACTTTTATCCTAGAAGTAAGAATAAGCATTAATTTGTGAGTTTAATGCTAGTCACACAAAAGATACCACTATGAACTTCTAGTAGAATTTTTGAGTACCTACCTTCCCACAGAACAAAGTGCTTTACATGTGTAACTTGGCTTTCTACTCAAGTTTTCAAGGTCATATAGCACAATAACACCATCTGATCCACCGGATAACATGCTGAAAGTGTTAATAAATCACAGAAGTTACAACATGCATGATTTCAACATCCTCAATATAACTGAGTGTTCAGCAAGTAAATAAATCCATATTACCAAAACAGATTTTCATATACATTTTTAGCAACTAAAGTATATACTTACTATCTTCCCTCAACAGGCTCAATATCGAGGGTGTTGACACCACTCCCATGTATTCTTTCCACATCTCGATCTTTATTTAATTCCAAACTTAGAACCCTTAAGACAACAAGGAAAAAAAGAAAAATACAGATATGAAGAACAAGACCAACAGAACTATAGAACGCTACCATGCAGCTCTGAATAGCTCAAACCACAGCTTTGCACTTCCTCGATGCCTTTAACTCATCCCCATCATTGTTTGCAAAACTAGACTTATACAGACATGATGTAGGGCTGGAAATAAGTTCTGCAAACTTATTTTATTCCTTACGCTGTTTGGAAGGTAAGAGAGAAATAAATATGTAAAATGTGCTCAAAGAAATAGCAAAACCGCATTTGGGGTCAACATATGAAACAAAACCCAAACTCTAATTTGAAAAGACTGAGCAAAAGAAACATCACGGAGCATTTGTTGTAGCATGTTGGTTACTTTTATTGATATTAATAACTTGTAATTACTTGTACCATCCTTCCAAGCTTCACCCTACTTACTTGGAACTACGGACACCTAGTGGACAAATTCACTTAGTTGAACAAATTACAGTATTTCCTTTAACTAAGCCATATTTGTATATCTTCTGTAACATGAAATAAGAACTATGCTATCCACATGATGAAACTTCCAAGATAAACTTTTCCGAGCTGCAACTGCACTACTTAGTAGTAGCCTGTATCTCTAAATATGCTAATACTACACAGTGAAAAAACAAAAGACAGATTCTGCTTCCTCAAGCCATACTGCCTTATATAAAATTATCTTTATAAGATGACCAGAGCTTCTTACAGCACCGTTTCATGAAAACCACTGTAGATAAGTAGATAACTGAAAAGCTGTAAGGCAGTTTGCACCTATTCAGCTTGTGGCTGAGTGGCAGAAACCTTGATGTGAGTTTGCTGTCATAGGCAAACCCTGTCTTTAAGCAAGCTTCAAAAGCAACAAGTCATTTAAGCTCTTTTAAATGATGTGAAATACAATTATGCAAGAATTCAGATAGAATTTGGACACATACAAGATACCTAGTTTAAAATGTTTGAGCTTGAGATTGAATACTAGTGAAGCAATAAATCCCCTTAAGTGTTTTAAAATATATGGTTTCAAAATGCAGTTATAGACAAAATCTACTAAAGACTATAGATTATTTCTTATTAAAGTCAAAATTAAACTGTTTAGGGAGGGAAGCGTTAGGTAGACAGTTGTCCAACTAAAGTAAACTCTGCCCACCGTGCTTCCACTGTTAACACTGAATGCTATGCGAGTGCTGAGGCACAGAAAGGACACAACTGCCTTGTCAAAATACACCCAGAAAGGACATGCCTGATTCACCAAAATTCATTTCCATTTTACAGTAACACAGAACCAAAGTCACAAACACAAGCCTTTCCTGCTGATGGGGGTTGTGCGAGCAAACCAACTGAGGTTGGCTCTAGTAGATTTATCTTGAAACACAGCGACAAAATCGATTATCTGGTATCGAACAAGTATTACCACAACGGGAACACTGAGGAGCCTGTGACTCCTGTGCAGCCGCTACTTTCCACAAGAGCTGCTGGGAGCCCAGCAAACCCCGGGCGTCCGGTTCCTCTGCGACACGCCAAGGGGCCAGGCCCGGGCAGAGGGAGGGGGAAGCGATGCGGGGACAGAAGCACCGCACAAACCCGGTTCCCTCGTAACCCAGGG